>CAHIKZ030000787.1:0-347500 GCA_903632075.3 Acanthosepion pharaonis | reverse complement strand
AATGTATAACAGCTCAGAATTGGAAATTAGAGAGATGTGTTCCAATTCCAGTCAGGTTGGTTATATACTGTTAAGAAAGGTATGAATCCATCTCTTCTCCCTCCAGCTATGGGTTAATTATTAGGACTTGTATAAATAAATCACTATTATCTCCCAAAAATCTAAAAGTATTTGTAGGTGGAATTGGCACCCCTAATGAATGCCACAAAGAATACATAGGAGAAACCTGAAGGAATTTAAATAAGATTTTATGAACATAAAAGAAATCTTTTACAAAACACGCTCAATGCATTAGTTACTCACCGTAATGAATTCTGATCATAATTTCAGTTTAAAAAATGCTGCTGTAATTAAAGCAGTAGTGGAATGTTGGTTTTCATGATAGATATGCACCTACCCAATCCCTGTTTGGTAATAACTTGGTCTTCCTACCCAATATTTAACCTTTGTTTGACACATTGCTGGATTCATTAACCTCTATGGAAAATATATTATTAAAGAGTTTCCCAAGATTAACTGATATATTCTCTGATAAAAGTGTCGAGAATGTTTCACTGAATAGGTGAAGTAGCAATATTAAGTATGTGCAGAAGTTTCTATTGAAAAAATAAAAAGTTTTCAGATGTAAGATGATTGATGGGAGCTTTTACACATATTTAATATGCAGTTTCTTTTTCCTATTTTTTTTTTTTTTTTTTTTTTTTTTCAATTAAATAACATAAAGCTCTCAATCTGAGATAATCCAGAGATCTTAAATCAATGACCAAAGCAAGGCAGGTAATCGTAACAGTAAATTTCACAAAACCATTAATAAATCGAATCTCCATTTTGTCGAATAACTCATTTCACCAAAAAATCAAGTTAGAAAATTAAAGAGATAATTTTTATATCTGAATAGTAATGTTTTTTAATTTTAATTATGTATCATTTAAAAAATCTGTTTATTATTCTATATTAAGTGTATGGTGGCAGAACAAAGAAAAAATAATGGAGAAATAAACAATTATATTAACATAAAAATGCAAAAAATAGTAAATCAGTGTAAATGTCTCTCGTCAAAGGAAGGAGATAAGTGGAATTGTAAAAGTCATCCGCAGAGGTGTACAGTAGGAGACGCAGGGTGAGTTGTGACTTACTAGAGTGACGGTCTTTGGTGAGTTGTCTTTTGGAGATGGGAGGTTGCGTTCTGATGAGTGTTGTGAATCTGAACTGCTATGCTGTCCCTTTGATGGGCTTTTATGTCCTTTTGGCTCCAATCTTTATTTTGTTTCTTTAGGTGGGAGTAGGTGCTATTGGGTGGAAATTCTGGATTGTATTTTTCTTTGAGTCTGTGAGTAAAAATGGAAGCTATGTGTGGAGCTTATGCACAGTTGATGAAATTTTAGTTCACTCTTGGGTCCTGGAGCATTCACGTCCAAAAAGTAGTGGAAATTAGAGTAGCATGAATCAGAAGATCTTGTTTTAGGAAGAATGTAACATTTACAAATGAATACAGTTTGCTCTATAAATCTACTTATTTATGAATGAATGCCGTTTCCTCCATGAATCTACTTATTTACGAATGAATGCTGTTTCCACCATGAATCTACTTATTTACAAATGAATGCCGTTTCCTCCATGAATCTACTTATTTATGAATGAATGCTGTTTCCACCATGAATTTACTTATTTACGAATGAATGCTGTTTCCACCATGAATCTGCTTATTTACAAATGAATGCCGTTTCCTCCATGAATCTACTTATTTATGAATGAATGCTGTTTCCACCATGAATCTACTTATTTACGAATGAATGCTGTTTCCACCATGAATCTACTTATTTATGAATGAATGCCATTTCCTCCATGAATCCACTTATTTACAAATGAATGCCGTTTCCTCCATGTATCTACTTATTTACGAATGAATACTGTTTCCTCCATGAATCTGCTTATTTTCAAATGAATGCCGTTTCCTCCATGAATCTGCTTATTTTCAAATGAATGCCATTTCCTCCATGAATCTGTTTATTTTCAAATGAATGCCGTTTCCTCCATGAATCTGCTTATTTACGAATGAATGCCGTTTCCTCCATGAATCTGCTTATTTACAAATGAATGCCGTTTCCTCTATAAATCTGTTTATTTTCAAATGAATACCATTTCGTACATAAATTAATCACTAAAGTTTTCATTCACATATTAATGTTGCTTATTATTTTGGTTTTATTCTATGAATATTTAAAAACTTGTAAAAATTGCAAAAATCAAATTCATCTAATTATTTAAATGATTTTATATGTATGTAAATGGTTTAAATTGTTTTTATATTGCATGTTGGTTTTATTCTAAGAATATTGCAAAACGATTTTAGATTGGATAAATATTTGAATCGTTTTGATTTTTGTCATTTTTACACATTTTTAAATATTCCTAGAATGAAATCGACAAACAATATACATGGATCAATAAATTAAATATTTAAAGATTCTTCTATATAAATTCATACCAGAAAGACCTGTGAAAATTTAAGTTTTCCTGTTTTAATATTCTGATATATGTTAATGATTGAATAAGCTCATGGCAAGTTCTACAACAATAAAATATCAGTAGAAATTCCCCTCATTCAATACTGAGCTTAAAAAATTTAATAAAATGTTGCAATAAGAATCACAAATATGAATGCTGGTCATTATTTTAAGAAGTGGATACAAATGAGGATTTAAAATTGCTAACTTTTCCATTTCACTGAAACAGCTGATAAACACTTCTATTTTCCCTTCTTTTATTCATTCATTTTCTCACTGAAACCAAATAGTGTCTTTTTCCCTCTTTCCATGTGATCAAAACCGAATGCCCATTATTTATGAAGTATTGACAGGGAGTAACGGTCGTGCGAACTAACAAAGCCAGGGAGAAGCACAATTATAATAGGATTACTTTTTATTCATTTAATATCTACATTGTTATTTATTTATATCTTATTTTCATTGCCTGAATAAAAGACAATCAATTTCCTGGATTTAACTGATTTTAACATTAAATACTCCTCTTAAACAAATCCTCTAACTTGTTGTCAATCATTCCTTATGTAAATTTGCGGCAATCAAATTAACAAGTGTAATTTTCAAACAGTAAAAAAAAAAAAAAAAAAAGTGCATCATTTAGGTATGATTTATCTTCATTTAATTTTCTCTTTTAGATTTTTTTCAACTTGATAGTTTTGTCTGTCTATATTTCTGAGATGAGGTATTATGTACATTATTTACATTATTCGGACTATTGTCCTCATCTTTGTCGCCATATTTATCAAAACGTTTCTGCTGTTGTACGCTCCGGCCTTCTTCAGGTGGTTGGAATGTAGAACTGAACCCTTTATTTAACTCACTGGGGTAGACTGTTCTAGTTCCACGTGCCATGTTTGATGGATGTCAGTTATCAGTTATCTCCTGTTAATTTTCCCTCTGAAAGTTCTCCACTGCCTTAATCAGGTATTGAACTCACACTCTTTGCTGACCAAGCATAGAAATAAATACGATATGGGAACCAGTAATAAGGACTGCCAGAGAAAAGCAATGATAACAACAAAAGTTGCAATATGAGCACTGGTAAAAAATGATTGCTGAAGACATTAGGTTTATAATACCCAGAAATTCATCAAGGACACATGGCACAGTGGATAAAGGCATTGGTTAGATCCAGTGACAGGACCCAAAGAGGGTGAGTGCAATACCCAGTTAAGGCAGAAAAATGTAAATAATGTTGATAGTTTTGGTAAAGTTGGTGTTCAAACAAATAACTTTCACTGTTAGGAACCAGAACCCCAAAGAAAAAATGTGGAGAACTTTCAGTGGGAAAATTAACAGGAGATAACTGATAATTTACATCCATCAAACATGGCACGGGGAACTAGAACAGTCTACCCCAGTGAGCGAAATGAAGGGTTCAGTTCGACATTCCAGCCACCTGAAGAAGGCCGGAGCGTACAATGGCCGAAACGTTGTGATAAATATAGCAACAAAGATGAGGACAATAGTCCGAATAATGTAAATAATGTTGATAGTTTTGGTAAGGTCAGTGTTCAAACAAATAACTTTCACTGTTAGAAACCAGAACCCCAAAGAAAAAATGTCTCTCTTTCTGCTTACAGCTTGAATTGGCTGAGGAACGGTCAATGCTGAAATTGGCCAGAAACCAGGATGAAAAGCAAAGATCAGAATTAGATCGTATTCATCACGATGTCACTCGGTAATGGCTTAATGATTCTTTTTTTTTTTGTTCTGTTTCAATAAAGCTGTTTTTTTTTCATTTGCATCATTTATCGCTTAAAATTGTTTCACTTCAGTAACACCAGTTGCCATATGACAAAGAATTAAGCAACATTGTATCTGGTCAGTCATTAAAGAATAACAAATTAATTAACAAATCTGGAAATTAAGTAGTGTGAATTTTTTTTATCAATTCCACCCCCCTTTTTTTTTTCTTTTTAATCATTTCACTCCAAGCAAGGCAACAAAGCTCCTAAGATACACAGGCTTACTGAGAGAGAAAGGATATAAGAAAATGAAAAACTTTAAGGAGTGAAGACAATAAAAGAATAAGAAGACAGAAGATAATAATTGACATTACATTTAAATTTTTGAAGGTCAAAGATGACTGAGAAGCAAGAAACCAGAAGAGAGTTCTACAAGCAAGAAGTGCAATAGAAGAAACTTTTAGTATAGAACTTATGGTTACATCTATCCATTTCAGCTGTAAAATGAGACCTTACTGCCAATCTAGTACTGTGCTTGAATTTATAAAGTCTAGATACTGGAAGGGAAAGTCCATCAGAACAATTACCATAAAAGTATTTACAGAAAAAGCACAGAGAAGGTACATTATGATGGAGGGAAAGGGACTGAAGCCAAGATGCCAGGTCAGGACCAATAACATTGCAGATTCTTCTTGGGATTTTATCAGGAATCTCTAAATATATAGCAGAAGCTCCAGACCAGATGTGTCAGCAATATTCAAAGGATGAACAAATGGTAGGCTTATAAGTATTTAAGATAGATTCTAGAGAGAAAAATTGTCTAGCACGATATAGTGAACCAATTTTCTTAGATACAGACTTAGCAATTGGTTCAATATGCACTTTTCACTTCATGTCAGCTGAAACTGTTAGTCCTGGAAGGTGCTAGGCATCAGCCAAGCTGATGGAAAGTAAAGAGTGTTTACTCAGATGATTAAAAGAGAACAGTTTTCATTTTGAGGTGTTAAAATTAACAATTTCCTTGCCCCATTTGACAACAGATTTTAGGTCATTTTAAGATCAGCTGCCACTTTGACCTTATTGAACCAGTCAGACTAACTATTAAAACAGGAGTAAATAGTTGTCATCGGCATAGACACCAAGTTGAGAACTGATGACATCATTGTCATTTATGAAAATTATAAACCACGTAGGTCCAAGGATTAGAGCCCTGGAGAACACCTGCATTTATGCAAAACAATAATATCCAGACAAGTGGCCATTCAAGACAACTTTAATTTCACAATTCATCTGGAAATAGCATAACCTTTCAATTTGTGAAGAAGACCAGTATGCCAAACCCTGTCAAATACCTTTTGAGATATCCAAAGCATCAACCCAAGCTTCACCATTCTTATCTAAAGCTTGATAGACTCTTTTAGCAATAATCAAAAGAAGATGCAGCAATGGGAGATGCTTAACCAAAGTTAATTAGAGCCTCCAATACTTTGCCAAAAAGAGGTAGAAGGCTAATAGGCCAATAAAAGGATCAGATGGTTTGCCTGAGTTCTTAAAGACTGGAATTACAGAAGAGGATTTCCAACAAGCAGGAAAGCAAGAAGCAGCAAGGCATTTATTGTAGAGTTTAGAGAGAACAGGAGCCAGTTCAGTAACATATTTCTTAAGGAATGCCATGCTTTGTAGGAATCCAGTTTAGCGATAACAGAAACTATAGACTGAGTTATATGCATATCACTCAATAGCACCTCAGTTCTAAGTGGAAAGCCAGGTAAAGTTACTCCAGATGAGTCAATACAAGAATTTTAAGAGAATTTACAAGCCAAACATTTTGCTTTATCAGCAGAAGACATTAACACCTTAAATTGGGTGGAACAGAAGGCAGAGCCACTAGTATTCCTGGGAACCAAACTTGTCAGAGGCTATATGGTGGCTAATTCTCTTTAAGGACACATTCACAATTATTTTAAGCAGTCACAAATAGCTGACTATTGTAATCAGAATTATCACACTGGTACAACTGGAAAAAGTGATTCCTGTGTGCTATAGCAGCTGAACAGGCTGGTATGAAGAGAAGATTGTAGTTTCACTTGACAAGAAAGTACAAAAGCATCAATGCTGGCTTTAACCCATCAAGAAACTTCTGTGGCACAATTTTTAATAGAAAGGTTAAGAATATCAATCCAAGGGGTATCTCGAATAAAGTCACAAAATGAATCCCAATCTGAATGCTGGTAACAGAAAGAAGTCTTTTGAATAGGATGTTCCTTGTAATAGATGACCCAAAAGAAATATCAATAGATATTACAGCATGATCTGAATTGCTAAGAGGACATAATTATGATGCTCTACAAGAGCTAGGAGAGGAGGTAAGGAACAAATCAAGTAAAGAATGTTGAACAGATTTATTAGGGAAACGATTAGGGAAATCCACTGTTTTGAGAGACTCCTAAAAACCTGCTTTAAATTGAACTTGACTTTATGTTCTGTCTTGTCTTATAGACTCTCTAAGACCTTCTCTGTATTACTGTTTATTGTAAATTAGCTTAAAAAATGCCTTATCAGGTGGCCTTTAAGTTAGCTCCTGTGTAGTGTTCTTGATTGGGCCTTGATCACAATAGGTAGGGAGTGGATGCAATAGGCAACAATAAACTACAGAAAAACTTAAAATTGATTGCGCATTTAAGCATTGCATTAATATTTAAGCTTAACTTTTAAAAGTTCTACAATAATTCTTATACTGCCACTTAATTTAAAGACACAGTTTGATGTATGTAGGTCTTTACTTTCTGTACAAACAATTATTTTTATTTCATGGGTGACTTTCACTGGATTTCACAATTAATTTTCATTCTTTCCAAATTTATTTCCAAGTTATAAAAATTGTTATTGTACAAAAAAATTTGTCATAAAAAAACATGTAAAAACATTGCCAAAAACAATCACAGTAATGAAAACTTGGGAATCTCAAATTTCAGGATGCAGGTCTGGATCCAGCCTGGAATGTTTTTAATTTGATCATGGAGTTGGTCTGATTCCAAAATGGTATGATATGTTGGGCTACGGCCTCTAGCAGTAAAGTTGAAAACATGGAATTTCAAGATTCCAGATCTGGCCCGGAATGTTTTTAATTTGCTCATGGAAATGGTATATGTTGGGCTACATCTTCTAGGAGATATGATATGTTGGGCTACAGCCTCCAAGAATAAGGTTGAAAAAGTGTGACACACTGATATTCGCATTTATTATATAGATGATCCATAGTGCTTGTGAAGAAAAATTTGAAAACTCTATATAAATTAACATTTGGTAAAACAACAAATTAGACAGATTCAAATTATAGCAGACATATAATTAGAACATATTCAAATTATAGCAGACATATTCAAATTATAGCAGACATATAATTAGAACATATTAATCAATTTCTGACAAAATAAAAACTTTTCTTATTGAAAATTATTAATAAGAGGCAATATCTTGACTGAGTGATACCAACTTAAAATAAAACTTAATTATGGAGAAAGATAAAAATTACACAGTATTGAAAAAAATTTATCAAATTATCAATCTGCAAAGTTTCAGCTTTTGAACATCTATAGTTACAAATTTTATTCTCTTCAACTAGCACACATTCAAACTGAGCCAAGTCTTTTTCTGTTAAATATCCACACATATATTCTTGTCTACTATTACATCCATGTGCCAATGACTATATATCAAGTAATCAGTCAGAGTAAGTCCTAGTAGCAGTTGGAGTAATAGCCCGAAAGTAGTAAGAGTAGATGTTAAGAATTCTTTCTGTGTCTAGTCTATCTTTTGTTGTATGAGAACTGTCTTTATCAGAAGAAATTGAACTAAAAAAAAGAAACTGTTTTTAGAAATCACCTCAACTATTTCTAGATTTTCTGTGTTTATCAATTTTTAAATTCTCCGTTGTATTTTCAATTTAATTTTTACCGAAAATTAACAGAAAAATATAATTGTGTTGCGTTAGTTATTAAAGCAAAATTAGTTTTTACAGTTAAATACCAGTAAAATTATCAATAGATCTGGGAGTAATAAGATACTTTTAAAATGAAGACCATCCTGGGTATGACGATAAACTACATCCACATCCTGGGTAAGACGATATACTACGTTCGACAACAAGGCCTCTGATCAGGAGGTTTTGAGGAGCGTGGAACCACCTCTTAATTACTGGTGTTCCCAGGTCCACCCTGACCCAGGATGGTAACACCTGTTAGTGTCCCAGCTATGGGCAAATAGTTAACCCCCAAACTCGGATTAAAACACTATGAAAGTGTAAAAATAGGTTTTAATACCAGAAATACTTTGTATAAAAAAATTATTACCAGTAATACGTTTTTGAAAAACAAATATTACCAGCAATACATTTTTTGAAAAAAAAAAAAAATATTACCAGTGAAGCGAAATTCTTACCAGAAATAGATTTTTGAAGGAAAAAATATTACCAACAATGAAAATTTTGTTGGCATTAAATAACCCATTGAGGTTGATATGCCGTCAAACAAAACAAACCACATTTAAAATAAAGAAATGTAAAAAGTTCTATTTTCATGTTAGTTAGAGTGGTAGGTCTTTAAGAAGAATATTATAAAGAATTGGTTCTCAACCTTTTTTACTCAATGCACCCTTTACTATCCAAGATTGTCCAATTCAAAAAGTGCATTCCAAATAATAAGTATATATTATTGACAATCTTCATTTTTTTTTTCCATGTGAGGACATATACATGGATTTTTTTTTATAGAGCTTTACATATTTAATAGAAATAGAAAATGTTGATGGATTTTTAAACTTGAATGCAAGTACAGTAATTTGTTTTAATTCATAACTATTAAATAAATAAACTGAAGCCTATTCCAATAAACAAAAAGTTCAATAGAAAGACAGGTTATTGTAATTCTAGAAACAAAAAGTTCAGTAAAAGTTCAGCATATTTAAATTGATTTTATTCTGTTGACGTTTGCAGTCAATGAGAAACTTATGAAAAAGTAAGATCCTTCCTCTTAACCCCTCTCCCCAAACCCTAAAATTCACCCCTGGTTAAGAACCCCTGTTATAGACAATGAAACAATTATGTTTGCTTATACAAAGCAACATTAATTTAAAACTAATTTTTTTAAATTCTTTTAGATTAGAAGAGGAGAATGCCAAGCTGATCAGAAAGTTGGAAAAAGCCTATGAAGATATTGATTTTAAGGTTGGTATTGAATCTTGCTTGGATTCATCTGTGTTCGACTCACACTAAAAACTGTTAATTCTGTTTTTGTCATTTCTTCTGTCTTTTTTTTTTTCTTCTTCTATTCATTTCTCCATCTCGGGGTTTTATTATAACATCTATCAAGCAAATGAAAATACTTGTAAAATCTTTTGCTGGACATTTTTATTGAAAATATTTCAAGGAAGATACATACATTATCTTTCAGAAATGTATACTTAATTCCCGAACACTGATAATCCTGTCTTACCTGATTTGGTACTATTAGCCACTCCTTATAAGGAAGCATTTGAAATTCGTTGACTGAGCAGCCAGTACTACTGTCAGTTGAAATTTGTAAAATCTTTCTCTTAAAACAATTTTTCAGGAAAATATGTTTCTCAAGTCCAGTAGCTCTTATCGTATTTTTTCCAGTATTGAATAGAGTTTCTTTCCTAATCCTTTATTTGAAGTAGTGTTGAGTGTCAACATCTTGAATATGTTATTACTTTTTCTTTGTGTTACATGTGCTATTCATTTTGGCTGTTGCTGTTGTTGAAAGTCTTCAAGTGATGTGGTTTCTTTTAGCTGCTACAGTTTTTGTTTGTGTTTCTGTAGTGCCAGTTCACATGGTTCAAAGAAAGACAAGACCCACAGACTCCACTCACTTAAAGCCATTTTAACCATTGATCTGAGAAAGCGGTTGTCTACAGTTGACAGTATAGAGATTTATGAATGGATTTGGCACCATGCATAACATCTATATGAAAGTCTCGGTCTGATGAGTCTATTTATGAACATGACTCGAGTTTTCAGGTTTTCACAAGGGATAGCTGTGGTATAAAGGTTTATTCTCCCATTTGAATTTACCCCATTAGAGGCATTATTATATCTGTGATATAATAACACCATAATTCATGGAAGGAATGGAATGGCTGAAAGAAAAAGGAATGACAAATAGGCATTGTTCTCAGAGAGACTTTTATACCACTAAGACATACACAAAATTATATATATATATACATACACATGTTCCACACAGAGAATAATAAATCACATATATCTACACAGCAAAGCAGAATGTAAAGAGAAAGAAAAAGAAGGGTCTTACAATACTCCTGTATCTGGAGAAGCCATGTTTAGGATTCCACATTCAAACAGACTGGATTCATCTCTGTCCCAGGCGGAGGACATATTCAATGAATGGGGAAACAGTGAGTCTTGGGTTTTACCAAATTGAGGACTGTGAGCTGGAGTTTCATTCTATATGTGGGAAAGATGTATTCCCAAGGGGAAATGGCACCATGGACTTGTGAGCTGCAGGGGAGGCAAATTTAGCCTCAACCCAGGCACCTTGGCTCAGGATAAAAAGAAACCAATCATATTGTGGCTGCTGTAAACAAACTGAATTTGACTGTCACTATATGGAGTGATGTCATTAAGCAGCTTCATGTGACTCATGTAACTTATCTGCACCATAGGGAGATAAGCACCTTCTGTATCCTTACAAGGTTAATGTTTTGGTTTTATAGCAATTTATCATTTGGCAAGAAATTACTTCTAGTACAGCCTATTCTCTGTTCAATTTCCTTATTTGTTATAACTGATCCATACACTGAGGAATTTGAATTATTCCTGTAGAATTAGTAAATACCAAATACTTTAAGGCACATTGGGATAGCCAAAGAGCCTTCCAAAACCTAAGCAAATTACTAAGAAACAGGAAAACTTTGTTAGAAACAAAGAAAACTTACATGATGTCTGTCCTCCTATATGGCAGTGAATGCTAGACAATCTCCTTAAAGAGGAAGAACAGACTTGAAGCAACAGAAATGTGGTTCTGCAGAAGGAAGCTGAGGATACTATGAACTGATTATATTAGCAAGAACTAAATTCTAGAGAAAATGGAAACAAAAAGGATACTTACCATCAGACAGCTGAAATTTCTGGGGTGCATAATGAGGAAAGAGGGCTTGGAAAATCTGATACTCACAGGACAGATTAAAGGCTTGACAGTGGAAAACAACACATGATATACTTAGTGAGTTTGACTAAATGGATGGCAGAACATGGTTTTGGAGTAATAACAAAAACAAAATTTATTAAGTGCTACAAAAAACAGAAAATCATGAAAAGCCATGATCACCTATGTCCTGAAGAAGAATTCCACAACCTGAATTTTTAGGGTTGGTGCCATCACTGCTTTCATTTCAATTCCAGATCATAGTTTCTGTTTTGGAAAGTCTTGAATCCTATTTCTTGGAACATTTCAATATGCAGATTCTGTGTTGAATTTCCACTACATCTGCAATGTGAAAAGCTATCATTACAATACACATTTACTCAAAGATAAACCCAAACCCCAGCATATCAGAAACTATCACAATTCACACACTTTTATACTAGCAAACCAACAGCTCCACCTTCTTTTGGCCTCTGTATCAAAGAAGCCTCAACAGATATGAAAATCCTGAAAATAGTTCTTCTCACATTAACCAGCACCAGACTATGGGTGATCTCCCAATCAAATACAGATCTAAGATTGTCACAGCAAAAGAAAAATACAACCAATAAATTTGGAGAATTCAGAGAAAGTTACTCTGGCTAATAAAGCTATATACACAGGCGGGTCAAAAATCTTGAACAGAGTACAAGCAGCAGCTACAATTCTGCCCCCGATATTCGAGTCTGAACTTACAGTGATTTGTTCTCTGTGTTGTGGAATTAATCTGCGACAAACATTTCCTTTGATTTCAGAAAGCTTACAAGCTATTTTGGCACTATGACAGACAAGACATTTGACATCAAGTTAATACCGGAGTTTGATGGTTCAGTGACCGGACAAGCAGTTACTGAATGGATTGAGCAGGAAGAACTAGTTTGTGACCTGTGTGGAATTAAAAAGGTTGAACGTGTTCTTAGTCTGAGGTTGACGGGCGGAGCATTTGCTGTTTACCAACAGTTAAACTCAGAACAAAAATCAGATGTTGAGCAGATAAAACGAGCCCTGCAGATTGCCTTTGCACCGGATTGTTTCTTGGCTTATGAGCAGTTCACAGAATGCCGACTGTGTCCGGACAAATCCGTCAACGTGTTTCTAGCTAACAAGTCTATTTGGTGGGATATCTGAGCAAGGACTAGCATGTGCGTTCATAGCAGGGTTACCAGCACACGTCAAGCAACTACTGTGCACATCTTCCAGGACGGAAGACAAGAATACAAACCAACTGTTGGACCGAGCTTGGGCCATAATGAAAGATCAAATTGCAACTGAGGAAATGGTTGTGGCTACCATTTCACCAGCCGGAACTGATAAACATCCAAATGTCAAACATCAGGAGGGTATGACATGCTATCGATGCTCTGGGTGGAATCACCTTTCCAGGGACTGTCCGGTTCAACGAGAAGATGCCCGTCAGCCACGCAGGTCACGCACAACAATGTGTTGCTTCTGGTGTCAAGAAGTAGGCTACATTGCTTCATTGTGTCCAGGGAAAAGAAGAAGAGGACCAGACGTCAGCACCGGGCTCTTCCCTAAGCGAGTTATGAATGAAGCACTACCCGTCTTGGGTATTTATGTAAACAGAATTAAGAGAGTGGCACTGGTGGACACTGGCTGCTCACAGACACTCGTGAGTAAGTCAGCCTGTCAATCCTGGTGGGAGACAGAGGTGAACGGACTCACAGTAAACGGAAATACTCTCAAATGTTACAAAGTTGGAAGTATTAAGCTTGACGTGGACAACGCAAACCCCCTCAAAATCGAAGTCTTGGTAGTGGATGGAGAGCTATTGGGTTTTGACTTGTTGCTTGGGTTTGGTGCCATTAAAAAGTAGAAACGTGGAAATGGCATTCCATCAGTTCCTGAGGTCCTGACGTGACGTAACATCTTCTCATGGTGTGGAAAACTGGTGGGTCACGTTCCTGTGTGTGGGTGGCTTCGTGTTGCTGCATCATTTGTAAAGTGTAGGACAGTATCGATCACGTCTGGTTGGGACAACGAAGTGACTGACACTCCCCTTAAGAACATGTTTGAGGACATAACAGAAAGAATATGCCAGGATGACCCTGCACATGGTATGTGGTGCACAAGTGAACACACTTATGAGGTATGGGTTGATGCAAGTTTTCTCGCCACAGGGGTCTCGTTGGAGGTTGATGGAAGCGTAGAAGATGCATGTTGGCTGTGGCCTGCAAAGGACGCCCAACATATCAATTTATCAGAATTGGATGCTATTCTGAAAGGCGTCAATTTAGCACTACAGTGAGGCACAACAGAGCTACACCTCTTCATGGATTCCATGTATGTGCACCGGTGGGTATCAAACATGCTCACTGGCAAAGCCAGACTATGAACTAAGGCAGCAAGTGAGATACTGATCTGGCCCCATTTGAGTACTCTTGAAAAGCTGATTCAAGAGTATAACTTATTGATCATGATAAGTTTAGTAACGTCGAGTGAGAATCGAGTGGATAAGCTCACCAAAGTACCGCAATGATGGTATGATGTGATCAAGAAGGAAATAGAACCAACATGCCCAATATGTGCTTCCATGGTGAACGAAACCTCTCCTGATCAGATATGTGCCATACATTGCCAGAATGGACATCCTGGCGTCAGGCGAATGCTGTATTTTGTGAGACGAGTCTACCCTACGACATCCAAGACGGCTGTAAAGGCAGTGGTCAGAAAATGTAAAAAATGCCAGTCAATTGACCCAGCCTCAAGTCATTGGCCTCGTGGCAACCTAAGTGTGACTGAAACCTGGACCCGCTTAGGAATGGATATTACACATTACGGTGGGCAATACTACCTTGCGTTAATTGATTGCGTCCCCAGTCGATTTGCGATATGGTGACGCTTGCTTCAACAAGACTCAAGAAGCGTCATTCAACAGTTGGAAAATATTTTTTTGAACAAGGCCCACCATCAGAAATCCTGACCAACAATGACACTACATTTCGCAGTAAGTCCTTAAAGATTTCTTGAATGACTGGGGAGTCCAACTTCGTTTTTGCTGCGCCTATGTTCCTGCAGGAAACGTTATAGTGGAAAGATCTCATTGGAGCATAAAGAGAATTGCAGCAAGAAAGCATTGTTCGATAATAGAGGCAGTATACTGGCATATCACGCCAAATGATGATACATCATTGACTAATGTGCCTGCCAATATGAAAGTGAAGGGAATTGCTACAACATTACCACCTGATCGTTGTAAGTATCACAATATATACAAAGTCGGGAACAGAGTATGGGTAAAAGCTCTCCGTGGCTGGTGTATCTCCAGGTATCAAGTGGGTTGTGTGACACATTGTAAGTCTACAAACAATAACAGAACAGTCGACGGGATGCCACGACATGTAAAAGATCTTTGCCTTTTTGTTGATTCTGATACATTGCCAAGTGAATCTGATGATGGTTCATTGTCTGACAGTGATTGGATAATTGAGATCTATGAATCTGATGCTTCCAAAAACTCAAGATACATCTGATGACTCTTCAGGAGACGACTCTCTGACATGCATAAGGGAGATAGTTCCATTACGACAGAGCACGAGGATAAAGAGATCTGCTCCAAGCTGTTTGATTTGTGATAATGAGATCAGGGAGGAGTATAGCAAAGAAAATGGTGACTTACCTCGTCAAACCAAGCAACACCATGTCACGTGTATCCTACGACAGAAAAGAAAATTACTTATCAAAAAAAGGGGCACGTATTCCATATGACATACTGAAGATGGAATATTTAGATTAAAAACAAGTCTGTCACAAGAGTCTCTATAAAAGTATTTTGATATGCAAAATATTGGTGTCCTCTCCCAGTTGTCGACAAATGAAAAAAATGCTCGGCCGATAAAAGCAGTTGGTGTTCTTGAATCAGGAGGATAAAATTGATATATTTTGGCTACCGCATTCGTCAGAGAGTGAGTTATTTTTCTGACTGGTTATGTGCATTGGGATTTGTGAGATAGTCCCTGCAAATCGAGTTTTCAGCATTTCTTTTTCCCCCTTTATATTCGAGTCTGAACTTAGTGATTTGTTCTCTGTGTTGTGGAATTAATCTGCAACAAACATATCCTTTGCTTTCAGAATGCTTTCACATAAACATGAAATAAAGGATAAACCTCTACTTCAGTTCAAAAGACTAGGGTGGAGTGCAAACTGGACAATAGGTGAACCTATCAACTCGTATTGAAGAAAATAAATAAATATTAATAAAAATGAGTTCAGACGGAGATGTTAGAAGTATATAGTTAAAGTAGACTTTAAGAGGAATCGGAAACCCAATCTTAAACAGGAAACAAGGGCTAAACTTCTACTCCTGTTCAAAAGATCGGGGAGGAGTGTGAAATTGATGATAGGTAAAACTATCTCATTGCTACTGTTCATTTTGATTTCATTTTTAAAAGTCATGTGTATGAAGTGCCTTTTAATTTCTTTTTCTTTTATTTCTTTATTTGAAGGATCCTCAAATGATAGAAGAAGGAAGCAGGTAAGAAAGAATCCCGTTATATTAATGTCCTTTATAAGAATCTATGAACCATTTTAAAGGAAAGTGCAACACTGAAATTTGAAAAAGCCTTGGGATAATGAAAGATGCCTTCCAAAAGCTAAGCAAAGTATTAACAGAAAAATTGCTGTCCCTTTAGGATGTCGCAAACATGGCTCTTCACAATTTCCTGTCCTTTGTAGTTCTTAGTACATTTTGTCTTTTTGCTATTTTCCTAAACCCTGTTCTGCAATCTATTTACTCAAGCTTATTAGGTAGGTTCTATCCTCTTTTCCTCTGTTCCTCTTGCCTTCATTATGCCCGGTGAGTGCCAAATTTTCTAAGCTCTCTTACCTCATTATGTGCTCTAGAAATTTCAATTCTCTTTTTCTAATTCTGTGTATAAGTGTCTTTCTTGTTTCTATTTTTTCTAAAACTTTGTCATTGCTCACTTGTTTGGTCCATTGTATTTTCAGCATCCTTCTGTAGAACCACATTTTTGTTGCTTCAAGTCTCTTCATCATCTATGAGGAGATTGTCCAGCATTCACTGTCATATAGGAGGACAGATATTACTTAACAGTTTAGTACGCTTTTCTTTGATTCTAATGATATTTTCCTGTTTCTTAATACTTTGCCCATCCTGGGTAAGATGATAAACTACAATCAACAGCAAGGGTTCTGATTAGAAGGTTTTGAGGAGTGTGGAACCACCTCTTAATTGCTGGTGTACCAGGTCAACCTAATCCGGGGTGGTAGCATCTGTTAGGGTCCCAGCTACAGGCAAATAGTTAATCCTCAAACTGGGGTTAAAACACAAAGTGTAAAAATGGGTTTTAATACCAGCAATACATTTTTGTAAAAAAATTATTACCAGCAATGAATTTTGAAGAAAAAAATATTACCAGCAATAAAAATCTTGTCGGCATTAAATAACCCATTGAGGTTGATATGCCATAAACCAAACCAAACATAATACTTAGCTTAGCCTTTAGAAAACAACTTTATGCCTTTGGATTTTGGTGTTGCACTCTCCATCTTCTGTATGAAAAAAACACTCCCCAAATATGTAAATTGTTGTATTTGCTTGACTTTGATATCTCCAATTTCTATTTGTTGGGCTGTTCTTTTTGCTGACAACCATGCATTGTCTTCTTTCAATTGATGTTTAGTCTTTTCTTCTTATTTTTCTTCACTACCTTCTCTAAGAGTTTCTGTAGTTTTCTTTCTGTTTCTGCTATCAATACTGTGTCATCTGCTATCTTATGTTGTCAAAATGGTGGCTGCCAATAATGAATCCTGTTAGCACTTTTAATTCTCTCAGAATTACCTCCCTGAATAACTTTGTCTTGCAGACCTTTCTATTTTTGTATATTTACTGAATTCATTTTCTATCCATAAACAGACGGTTTATTCCCAGTATAAATTTTGGATTATTCTAATAATCTTCCCAAATATGTCATTAATTAATTGAAGTCAACTGAAAAAATAGGAAATATATGAGATATAAAAAAAAAAAGATGAAAGACAAAATATCAGAAAATAAGAAAATCAGACATCTTTACGTCTACCTTTTCAAATTGTGTTTAATCAAAGATTAGATTTTAAGAATTCATAATTTCGAATATTTTGTACAGTAAAGAGACTTGTATGTGTTCTAAAGTTAATTTTAAGTTAGGCTGAAAAATTTGGAAGTAATCAGCAGGTTGTATTTGGAAAATTGTATCTTATTCATAAATATAATCTGAAATATCTGCTTAATGTAGGGGAGGTAACTGCATTTAATTACTTTCTGAGTTGTCTCCCATGTATTATTTTTTTTTTTTTTCATTACGTGCCGGAATGTCATTTTTTTTTTCAGTCATATTTAATTTGTTGTCGTATGAATTGTAAGTGTATGTTTTTTTCTTTATCCTTGAAGACTGAAAGATTTGGAGGAAAAGTTGTATGATGCTTACAGCAGAATGAAAAGACTACAACACAATCAAATGGTAACACGATTTTCTTTCCAATAATCAATCTTTAAAAAAGTGTTTTTTCTTTTATTTATAGAATCCTATTGAAACTTTTTAAAACACTACAGTTTTCTGGTAGCATATCTATGTGTGCTCATCTTGTAAACTGAAGAACTGATTAAAAGAAGCTTGAGTAAAATAAAAGATTCCACTCTGTTAATTGCATTGAAGATGAACATAGTTAACAGCTTTAATAAAAGAAAAATCCCAATAAAACAAAAAATAACACAATCTAAATGTAATGCCTACACAAAGCAATATGATTCATACAAAAGGCAATACAATAACAAAATAAAAACAACACAAAATAATTTTAGCAAAAAAAAATAATAGTGAGAAAATTGCAAAGTTACAATTTTCAAATGTATTTGTCTATTTTCTAGATTTGTCTGAACAATATTTGCAAAGAAGTGGAAAGTGTGGTAAACATATTAAATTTGCAAAATGGAACAAGCTTGAATAAAAACAAGGTAACTAATGGGTTTTAAGATTTCTATATATCAGGTACCTCCACTAATTCACGATACTTAGGTTTAAAATTAATTTTTAAAAATGAAAAAGCTTTCATTTTAACTTTAATTGAAAGCTAAAGGATTAAATTTACTATTTCCAGTAAGCAAAATACTCTTAATTTCAAAGAGAAATTATATTGATTGGAATTATTTTTTTTTCTAAAAATAGCTAATTTGTACTCTTTATTAGTCATCTTACATCACAATATAATTCTCTTTATTAAAAACACTTCCAAAAATAAAATATACTTTTCTAAAACCTTATTTCAGAAATATTAGCTGATTTAAACTATAATTAATACTTAAACAAATATTATTTAAGTTTAAAATAACTCAGAAATGCATTTTAAAGCAAACAGTTGTGTTTTAACCGACAGTAGCCATGCTTATGTGTAAGTTTATTGTTCTATAGATACTTTGTGTAAAACATAATTTAAGAAAATGATGAGAGCACCTTTTTTATATAATTTTTAAGTACTCAATAATTTTTAAAATATTAGTAAATATTCTCTGTAATCTAATTTTAGGAATATTGACTTTAAATTTACTATATTCATTACTCTTATTTTCTGATAATTTCATGTATGGTCGCCCATACTTTCAAAATGAGCACATTTATACAATAAAAAAAATTCAAAATTTTTTTCAAAATCTTGGCACTTGAAGACA
Source organism: Acanthosepion pharaonis (assembly GCA_903632075.3). Lineage (NCBI taxonomy): Eukaryota > Metazoa > Mollusca > Cephalopoda > Sepiida > Sepiidae > Acanthosepion > Acanthosepion pharaonis. Next base: position 328,359 of record CAHIKZ030000787.1, on the reverse strand, counting down.
GGTTTTCAATTGTTGATTAGTAAATATAGTTTTCACTCAATAATATCTAATGCAATCAAAGTAATGCAGAAATTTAAGATTTGAAACTTTATAAATTATTATAATTAAAATTTTAAAAATGAAAACCATTCTTGTAAAAATTCATTATTCATTGGAAAAATTTTCTCTTAAGACAATAGTGTCCTTAATATAGCTTATTTATAATTTAAAAGCTTTCCTAATTAAGTAATGTTACAGTTACATTTCAAATTTTTTAATTTACAATTTGGAACAGATTTTCAGGAAATGTGTAACTATTTTAAAAAAAAAATGATTTACATTCTCAAAGGAGTCCTTTTTTTTCTTTTTTTTTTTTTTTAACTAATAAAAAAACATTTTGTGACCAAAATTTAATTTCTCAAAACTTCATAAAATTAAGTGAGTGTAATAAATGTATAAAAGAATAATTTTACCAAGATTTTCTTAAAAAAGAAATATTTAAAAAGTAATTTCACTCATTTGTGAATAAGTCCTGAAAATTTAATTAAAATCTGATAATTATTTGCTTTTTGCAAGAACTTTCAAAACAATGTTTCTCAAAAAAGATTCAAAATTTCCCATAGTAATCCTTGGTCCACTTCTGTCACAAGAAAAACAAGATTTTTAACCAAAAATTTTGAACGTGTTAGAAAGGATTAAAAATTTAATAAAATAATAAAAAATACTTTGGTCTTTCTTCTTAATAATAACAAACATTTTGATGATAAAACTTTGTTTTTATCAACTTTGGCGCCCTTTTTCATCATGGTTTTATTTTATTCATTTTTTAGAGAAAAAGTGGAGGTACCTTCTATATACACTTAAAAATTGTACATACTTCCAGAAAACATAGATATATATATATAATTTTGAAGAAAGATGAGCAGACTCTAAAAAGGGTCTGCCCCAAAATTACTTACTAGCAAAAACGTGCTCGATGCCATAATAAATGGCAGAGCTTTAATATATTAAAGTAGAAATCCTGGTCCTGACTGCTAGTTCCATGCTTTTTTCACACAATCGTCACGGTGTTGGTGGCTGTAGTTTGAAAAACACTTGAAACTAGCAATTGTGGTCAATCATTGCCAACTAGGATTTCTACTTTGATATATTTAAACTCTTTTTGCCAGTAAGGAAATTTTGGGTTGACTCTTTTTAGAGTCTGCTCATCTTTCTCTAAAATTCTATATGTTCTGACATGACTTTAGTAGAACGCTTTTTTTTAGCTCTTTTACTGTGCTGCTATCATCACATATGTTATTGAGCACTTTTCTTTGAAATACCAACAAACCTTTTCTGGTAGAATTTATTTATTTCTTAGTCTTTGGCTATTTTTGATTTTGGCCATTTTTGATTTTGGCCAGATGGTTTACCCTCCCCCAGGCGCGTTTGGTTGGTTTGCCATCTTGAACTCACCTGGTGGTTTATAGAGTACTCATTCTAAAAAGTACAGCCACTGACTGTCTGACAATTGCATGAAAAACACATGAAACTAGCAGTCATGGTCAGTCACTGTCTACCAGGATTTCTACTTTAATATCTATCTATATATATATATATATATATATATATATATATATATATATATATATATTCGGTTGTATGGATATGAGTTTGTGGCCTTGGTTTCACACTTTTGTGATCATCAAAGTTTGTTTGATGATCACAAAAGTGTGAAACCTACAGCCACAAATTCATACAACTGAGTATGTTAGCTCTATCACTGATATTGAGCACTTTTCAGTAAGTGCTGAACATATAAAATAATATATATAAAAAAAATATATTGCCGATTGATTCTATGTATTATTATTTCTTTATATATTAAATATATGCTGCCTTATATTATATGTTTATAAAAAACAATTGATCCCGCTGTATGAAATTCCTGAGAAAAAAACTACTAAGACATATCACTATATTAATTGAACTATATACTTAGTTCCTGTCATGTTAACTGAAAAACACTTGTAAAAAAAAAGAATTTGTGGATTCACCATATTACAAAATTTTGAACTTTAGCGTTGTGACTCGCATGTTCCGAGATTGTACAACTGTCAATAAATAGCACATTCTTAAAAAAAATCTTTCGGTCTACAAACAATTATTTCGTCTTCAAGTTTTAACTTTAAAGGAAAAAAATTACAGCCTGATGATGAAGACATGGATCTTCGAAAGTACTTGCTTAACTTAAAAAAATATACACTAGAAACATCTGACAACAGTTTTATAAATGAGGATCACATCATTCAATGGATTAACAGTATTTTAATGCATATATTATGTTCTACTAGCGAACTGATTTCGTCATTAATCACATTAATATTTTCTATGTATGATTATTTCTTTATATATAAAATATATGCTGCCTAATATATATATATATATATATATATATATATAAAATGTGTGTGTGTATAAATATACACAAAATGTTCTTATTGTAATGAATAGAAAAATAAAACTGGTTTCTTTAAATTTATTCATGGATATCTAGAGGTTGTGAGAAAACAGACTTTGAACAGTAAAGACTTTTTTCTCTCTTTCATAAATGAAAATAGAAATTAATTCCAGGAGTAAAAGTAAATAGCCTTTGAAATATTTAACTTAAACTTTTCTTTAATAGTGTTTTTCTTTTTTAATTCTGTCACACTCAGTAACTCCTTGCATCTTAGTTGCTTCAGGTGAAATGATAAGAAAAAAATCTCTTTTTAAAGTTTCTTCTATTTGGATATCACAACCACAGATTTTATGATGAAATAAAATTGGTATAAATCAAGCAATCTGGGCAAAATTTCAAGATATTATGATAAATGTACCAGGTGAACTTCAACTTATGTTTTAATTAGAAACATTTGCAATAACATTGTGTGAGATTTTATTATGTAACTCTAGGTTTGCTCATTATATTATGAATAAATATATATAATAGTGAAGTTATCAATATTTACTTTTTAATTTCACAAAGATTGTCATAGGTCAGAAGATATAATCTCAAGAGAAACAAAATATTGTAAAGTTAGCTCGATACGTTATTAATACGCAACAATGAGAAATTAGATTTTAAAGTATGTCGTAAACCCACAAACAAGAATGATCTAATCAGTTTCTATTCCCACCATAACCAAAAAATAAAATCTGGACTAGTCATAGGATTCTAACTCGGAGTCCTTAGGATATGTAGCCTGCAATACCTAAATGAAGGAGAGAAATATATTGAGAAAACTTTCAAATTTCTCCACTGCCTACATCATTTTATCCTCAATGCTAAAAAACAAGCTTACAAAATCCACAAAGCCAAAAAACAGACACCACCAATAACGCTTCTAACAAAAATGACACAAAATTCATAATCCCACCCTCCAACACCCTTTCTACTAAACTTGTGGATAAATTAGTCATCCCTAGGATGGTTACCACCAACTCCAAGACAATCAGAGATATAATTAGGAAGAAAAATAAACTCAACACAAATTCAAATGCCAAGATTTATTAAATAAATTGTTAACAAAGCAAAATTGTTTATGCGGGGAAGACATCATGTGATCTTAAAACCTGCATCTACGAACACAAGAGACTTGTGTTTGAACAAACAATCTAACTCTCTCGTTATGCATCAAAACAATGCTGGACATAACTTTGATTTCACTAATGCCATCTTAATTAAAAAAAAAAGATAATTCTATGAGAAAACTTATATCTAATACAAAGAATACATTCTTAAAGAGGTCAGCCATAAATTAGAACCTTGTGATATCCCGCTGCACAGGTTGACTGCACAAAGGTGAAGATAGATCTCCCACTAGACAGACACAGATACACAATTACAAATACACATTACCATCTGATGCCCACTTAGACATACAAGAATCTTCATAAATCTACATACACCTAGAATTATCTACAGTTTTAAGACACGTGACACATGTCTGACCAGTGAGAACTGACCCAAACATAATTGAAAATACCACTGTTTCTATCTTTTTATCTGTTTTCTCTCAATCTCTGACAAAACTTTAATAAAAGCGAAACCTGTTAGATTGATGTTTCCTATTTGTTCTTTATTTTATCCTGTCAGATTCCAATTATATATCTGCATCCCCCTTTGTAGGGAAAACCAGTTTGATCCATTGTGTTTTACCACTTGACCACAAAGAATATCACAGCAACCAAGGTTCTATTTTCACTTTTTAACGAAAGCACATCCTCTTCACTAAATAGTAATAAAATGTCAGATTAAAAATAAATCTATTAATTCTTTAGAAATTTTTTTATTTTCATTTCAGATGCGAAACTGAGCAGATATTAAGCTTTTCAGAAAATAATTTGAGTGAAGAGGATGTGTTTTCTTTAAAAAAAGGAAAATAGCTTTGCTTGTTATGAGATGTATAAATAAAATGTTTGTCACTTAGGTGATTGATGTTACATTCAGCATCCCAACTCCAGAGTTTCATAGATGGACCCATCTGTCCACTCATCAATTTAAATGTTAGTTTTTCTTGTAACTTGTATTTAACTAGATGTTCCATTTATTAAACAGTATATTTATTTTCGTGTACCAGCCTGAATATTTGAGATATTAAAGAAAATATACACTCTCCAGAAGAGCACATTTTTCTAATCTGTCAGATTAATAAATAAAAAATATATTACTTCTTTAGAAAATTGCACACACACACATATATATGTGTGTGCAAAATTCAAGATATATTTGTAAAAGGACAATATGAATAAAGACAAAAGGAAAACTTATCTTACCCAACATGTTTTGTCTTCTGATGGACTTTATCAAGGCAAATGTTAGGATTTTATTTTGCAACTACTATTTATAAACAAGTAAAAATGTCGTTAGCTTTTTAAAATTTTTAAATTTAAGAACACTCATAAATATGCATCACGCTAACTGATAGTCAAGGTAAATTATGGAAGATGCTAATTTAATGTCTAATAAACAGAATTTAGTAAATGTTGAATTTTTTTATTATAATGCAATTAATATTTATATTATTTTAGTTTGGAATTAATTTATGTATTGTATATTTTAAATAATAGAAGGTTGTGAATTTAACTGTTTGAGTATTTTTTTGAGGAAAGATATTTGCATCCCTGATTTTTTCAAATATCTCCATTCCTGAAAGAAATACTCCCTTCCCCAAGCCAACATACATGACTATGAACTGTTAAAAAATGAAAAGAAAACAATTGAATTTACAAGCTTCTATTATTTAAGATACATAAATTAATCCCAAATTAAAATAATATAAATATTGATTACAATATAAACACACACACACACACACACAGTGGTAAGGGAGGTATATCAACTTTTGGCAATAAATTAATGTGGTTACTTCTCTTAGTCATTTTAGTAATCTGTACAAATAAAATGTTGGTCTGTCTGTCTTATTTAGACAAAATTATTTCCCAAGCAATGATGGACTTGTGTTAATCTAGAAATAATTTGTCTTTTGTCACATTTTAACTGGAATAAGTGAAACTGGATTAACCGACCTTAAGAAAATTTACCAACTATTGACTTTAAATCTTTTGCCATTTTATTTTCTAAATTTAAAAATAGTCTCAAAACAAGGTGTTTTTTTTTTCTTGTAATAAAATCACAAATATTTCAGTCTTTTTTATTTGGTTTTAATTCACAGCTTGCTTCTTCATCTTTGATTGCTGAAACCCTGGAAGATCCAGATCTTCTTACTGCAGAAATAAAGGTTAGAACTTTTGTTCTTTTAAAAATTTTGCTATGTATAACAATAATGACAATTGTATTTTAAAAGAAAAAAGTGTAACATCTGTCCAGGTTGTAGTCAGGTTCTTCTCTCCAGAGCAGGTGTTAACCTTTATCACACTAATTTCTTTCTAGAATTGTTCCCCCTGCCACTGCATTTATTTATTTATTTTTTTGAGGGCACAAAAACATTGAATACCTACTGTTTTAAAATTGTTATAACTTTCTTTTAACTTAAGTCACCTTCAGAAAGGCTGTCAGGTACATTGATGGTTGCCAGTAGCTTCCATAAAATTAGCCAGTCATGGATGAAAGCAGCTGCCAGTGGTTATCTAGTGGTCATCATTGCTTTCTTTCACATCACTAGTGTGGTTAATGTCTTTGACCATTCAACCATCAAGCCTTCAAAATCATCATCAGAGTCTGAATCAAAGTAAATCTCCTGAATAAAGGCTTCATTGGATGTTAATACGTTCAGTTTTGTTTACAAAAAATCGCAAAAAAATTAATATGAGTTTAATCAATGTTACACCTCATGTAGAGTCTAGAAGAATTTAAAATGGCGTTGGAAAATGGAAATTTAGCCTTGTTCCAAAGCAAGAGTAGGCAATTTCCAGCTTAAAATACTGGAAATGACAGTTGATAAGTGTTTATTTATAGCAACTGTCTCAAGGCGACAGAAACTGGCTAGAGCAGCAAAGGGAGAAGATGCTAAGGCAGCAATTTTCAACTCCTGCGTGGTTAAGGTTAACTATATGAAGCACCATAGCCAAGAGGAACAAGTGAGATTGCCTGAAATTTACTATAAACAAAAACTAACAAGCTCTGTGTGTACATTTAATGCCCAACTATATGCTGGCTTGAAATGGAATCTTTGTTCCCACAGCAGAAACATTCTATGGCAAGCTGTATCTAGGGATAACAGTCAGTCAGTTATGTACCATACATGATACACGCTTAGGCAATCGTGTATCTTTTTGATACACGACTGACGAGGCAGATGTTTTTTCCCCACAGTAGGTTACCATTTCTTTCTGCAGTAGACCAGTTGCTATCCGAGGCTATAGCACCAGTCTGTCCTGCTATTTACCCATGGCTGGTGGGGGGGGGGAGAAGAAGAGGATTCATACCATTCATACCAAGGGTATTAGCATGTAATGGATTCAATTGGAATTTGAACTCAGCTCTACCAATTCCTCAACCCAAGCCACTAACGATTACTCCACCGTGGCTCCTCCTAGGGATAACACTGAACCTATATGTCACATTTGCCTATTTGTTGCCACAAGAGCTGCAGAAAGAATGTTGGCTCCTACAGAAGGCAGTGAAAGAAGGATTAAACATCAACTACAAGAAGACAGAATGCATGGTTGTTAGCAAAAGGGGTGAGCCCAAAGTGCAAATTGCAAATTGGAAATACCAAAATCAAAACAAGTACAAAAATTTAAATATCTGGGAAGTGTTTTAACAGAAGACAGAAAGTGTGACACTGAAATTCAAAGACGCATTCCAAAAGCTAAGCAGAGTATTAAAAAGACAGAAAAACTTTGTTAAAGAAAAGAGTACTGAACTGTTATGTGATGTCTGTCCTCCTATATGGCAGTGAATGCTGGACAATCTCCTCAAAGCTGAAGAGACTTGAAGCAACCTAGATATGGTTCTACAGAAGGATGCTGAGGATGGACTGAACATGTGAGCAACGATAAGGTTTTAAAGAAAATGGAAACAAAAAGGAAACTTATACTTATCAGCAAGAGGCAATTGAAATTTATGGGGCATATAATGAGGATGGTGGGCTTGGCAAATCTGATAAACACAGGGCAGATTGAAGGCAAAAGGGAAAGAGGAAAATGGCATATAACATTCTTGATGAGCTTGAGTAAATGGATGATGGACCAGGATTTAGGAGAAATAACTAAAAGACAAAATTTATTAAGAGCTGTGATCGCCTATGTCCTGAGGTGACACAGCACATAAAGACAGACTGATTATTGAAATGTGCACCAGATGAATTTAAGTTTTGATGTATTTTATACTTTTGTATTATAGATTACATAAACAACTTGTGATAAATAATTTTCAAAAGTAACTCTGCACATTTTGCATGTGCATGCTTAAGGAAATATTCTTGGGTCATATTTTATTCAAGAACATCAAACAATGAAATTTAAAGTATTCGCAAATATGGATAAACATGCCCTCAGTAAGACGTAGTGTCAAAAGGACAATTTTTTTCCCATAACACTGCTTTTTTAACTACTTTCACTTCAGTAATTGACAACAAAAATAATAAACACTTTGGAATTGACAACAAAACTAATAAACACTTCAGGATTGACAGCAAAAATGGTAAAAAGGATTTCCTTATAGTTGGTTCATGTAATTTAAAAATTTAGTAAATGTTTATAAATTTATGAATAAAATTTTCACGTTTCTTTCTTTATAAATTAGTAAATGATAACTATTGCATTACATTAGTTGTAATTGTATTAGTTTTTAGATTATTGTAAATATAAAATTATTCTTGTAAATAAACATTCTAATAAATAAATAGTGTTTTATATTTTTGTTGTAAATTCTCAAGAACAAAAAAAATGTATAAATTCACTTTCATCATATATTTAGGTTTTATTCTAATTCAAATTTTCCTTTTAACATTACATCTTATTGTGGGCATGTTTATCCATGTTTGCCTAAGTATTATTGTTTTCCATATCTATACATACTAAACTACACCAGCAAGTCTCAAAGCAATCTGATTTTATAAGAAAATATTTCTTTTGAAAACTACAGAATAATCTACGTTGGCTTCAGTGTGAACTCAAATTATTGTGTCGGACACAAAAAAGAGAACCGCTCAAAGATGTTTCTGTGAATCCTGAAGAATTCAACTTGGGTAGCAGAAAGGACAACACAAGTGTGGCACATTCTTTGGCCTTTGCACCAGGTTTGCTATACTTTACAGAAAAACTTATGAAAATGAATAAATGTCTGTAAATGTAATTATTTACACTAACCAAATCTCTATCTTATGAACATTTCTGTTAATAATAATTTAAAAATAATTCAGCAGATGATGTTATTTTATTTATGGTAATTGGATTTTTGGCAGTTACCTTACTCAGTTTCCATCATTCAATACTGTGTGTCTGAAAAATGCAGCTTTCATTGTGGTTTGTTCTCGGCCTTTTGGCTAAGGTCAAAGTGTAGTATCTGTTCTTATCAGCTTAAACTGATTCTCTCTCCACTTCTATCTTCCCTTCTTTCATTTTCTCACTGAAATCAAAAAAAAAAAAAAAATCCTACTTGTTAGTAGCAGTGAACTATAAGAGTGAATGACTGTCTCTGAAGAAAGTGAACTTTGTGTGTCATTTTCATTTGTTTTTTTCTATTGTTAATTTTTGGTCAGTCCTTGTATTGGTCAAAAGGCCTCTTTGAAGTTCTTTTAAGGAGAGGCTGGGAGATTCATGAGTCTCAGATTTACCTCCATAGTCATTCTGACAGCTTCATTGGTTGTTGGAAAGGGAATGTGTGTGTTATATGTATATTATTTTTTAGTTTTTTTTTGGCATAGGGTGTATATTTGTGGGAGATCTCAACACCTCTGCAAGCATGTCTGTCTAGTGTGGTTGAGAAATATGGGTGGGGGTGATCTCTGAGATTATATATTAATTCTATCTGTGCTGTTTAGTCTGTTGTTAAGTCCATCTAGACAGTGTTTTGAGGTGCAAAATCTGTTTGTCCTTAAGTTCTTTTGGTATTTTTCTAAGAGAGTTTGGATCAGTATTTACAAGCTCTCTGTCTAATTTGCAAAGATAACGGATTTAAACCTGTGACAGGTTAACTGTGATGAGTACATTCAAGACACCTTCATAAAGGGGCTACTGTTTACTCATATCTGGACAAGAATAGGTCACTAGACTTAAACACTATGTACAACCAGGCTGTGACCCTAGAAAGTGCTGCCAAACAATCCTCTTACAATATTTACACACACACACACACACTGGGGGGCTGAGGAGTATTTTTTTCCTCTTCCTATCACAATCTTGAGCCATGAAATATACATGCTCTTCCACATATCCTTGCTTAAGTTCAACATATATGGAACATTGTCTCTTAAGTTTAAAACAAAATTCTGATGTTTGGTCATTGAGAATACTGGCCAAGAGCATAGACTTCCTTTTATAAAACTATATAGAGAGTGATGAACAGGTTTTGAGCGATTAGATCTGCTGAGATGATCAGTTCTGAAGTAAATTATTTTAGCTTCTAGCTTTGGAGATGTTAATCAATATTAACAACATTAACTTCAAAGTCTCTTACATGAAAAACCCATGTACCCTATTCCACCTCTAGGTGAATACCATTAGATCATCTGAGATTAATTAGATCAGTTTTGGAGCTCATCAGAGATCACTAATGATGTAAATGAAGGAAATTATTTCAGCTTTCATTTTTGAAAATCATTAACCTGTATTAATAATAGATGAGTCTACCACATTAAAAAGTCCACTGGGTGAGTAAAAACTGTTAGTTCATTGGAGATTAGATTGATTTTGGATCTTATCAGAGATCAGTTCTAATGTAAAATGAAGTAAATTATTTCAGCTCTGGAGAATTTAATTAATATTAAGAATTTGATGTGTCTACAAAAGTCAGTTTGACTTTAGAATTATCTAACTCGGGTGGAAAAATACCATCTATAGCAGAGTTTCACTTGAGACAAGTTGACAAATTAATATAAATATAACAGTTGGTTGGCTTGGCATTTGAATATTTTAAACATGATATTACATGCAATAGAACCTAAATAATGATGAACTGCCATATTTGATAGCATTTAACACCCCAATTTTTACCTAAATATGAGAATTTCATAAATCATACTTATTATAAAACCCAGGTTGTGTGTGTGTCTGTTCGTTTATATATTGGATTGGATTTCCTACATTTTTCAACCAATTTCAACAAAACTTCACAGGACTACATAAAATTACCTTGCGGTGGTTCTGACAGAGCCAAAAATTGGAAAAACACAATTGTTTTTGCACAAAATCAATTTGAAAACACAATTAAGAGGCATCACTGTCACCAGAATGAAAGGGGGACAACTCATATCGAGTTATACTTATAAAACCCAGGTTGTATGTTTGTGTGTGTGTTCCTTTATATATGGGATCGGATTTCCTACATTTTTCAACCGATTTCAACAAAACTTCACTTTTTTTTTTGACAGGTAGTGTTTCTTATTGTCTTGCACACTTTTTTCTTTATTTTTACATTCAGAATGCTTTAAAAATTCCATTTACAAGACAATTGTTTATAATAAAATTCTATTCAATCGATAGACTCATAACGATTGAAAACAATGTTTTTGTTTGAGTTTGGGTTTGACCAATTCGTAAAAAAAAAAAAAAAATAATTAAGACATGCGTGTCTGTCAACCTTAAACAATAATCTTTGTCAATTTTATTTTTCAGTCTTTATGATGGTCGATACTTGATCTATCTCTTACTCTTACATTCCCGGGCAACACCAGGATCTACTGCTAGTTTGTAATAAATGCAACAAAAGAAACTTTTATTAAATTGGATCAATTGGAGAACATAGAAAAAGTCTTTTTGGAAGGTGGGCATTAATAGATTATAAGTAGAAATCTATAATTAATACTGGATATTAATTTTTTATAATTAATACCAGATGAAACTGGGAAATAACAGGTCAATATTCCATGCTGAAATGAGATAATTCTTTGACATGAAAGGCGGTGCCTATTTAGTGATGAAGGCAAAATTCTGTTTTATTTTTTTCAAAGATTTAAACACAGTGTCAATTGTTCTCTCTTTTTAATTCTTGTTCTTTTATTCTCCCTCCTTAATAGTTTTTTTTTCTCATATTCTATCACACTCAGTAAACCTTTTGTATCTTACTGGTTTTATTGCCCTACCTGGGGTGAAATGATTAAAAAAACAAACATGAAAACACTAAGCATGTTAATTGAAAATATTTGACATGGGTTTCCTAGAAATGTCTACTGGTTACAAAAAACATTTTAAGCAAAGTGATAACAACATTGTTATGACTTTTTCTTTGCAGTGGGCAATCTCCCAAAAGGTAAACAAGAAGCAATGCTGCAGGTAAAAACTATTTATTAATTCATTCTTGTATATCTTCATTCTTTAACACATCATTCAGAATTTTTCATGCCTTTTTTTCTTTTCATTTTTCATTGGACATCTTTTCTAGTTGTCCTGTTCTTTTAACCCTTCCCTAGGTGGCCAGGTTTTTGTTTTATAACTATTCTAACTGCCCAGTTTGTTTTTTTACCCTTTTCTAGTTGCTCAATACTTTTATTCTTATTGGCAAATGTCACTATTAAACTAACTGGCATTTGAGAAAGTCATGAACCTGAAACCTCCAACTGCTATTTAAGCTGATGCAAAAAATAAAGTTTCATGTATTGATTCTAAATTTATCCTGGATCTCTTCAATCATCTTTCTTCCTCACCTTGTGGCTTAAAGCATTGGTTTGTGAATTTTGTTAGTTCAATGCTTGGGTCAAGTAATGAAGACTTGGGCAGTGGAAACAGGATGAGCAATAACTGAGCAGTACTAAAGAACACGATGAAACAGAGATCAGAAAAAGAACTATTTACACCCATAGATTAAATAAAGGGTTCAGTTCAAAAAACCCTGAGGGTTAGCCAGATTGTGAGACACCTGAAGAAGTCTAAAGAGCACAACAACCACAAATCAATAGAAAAAAAAATAATGCTGAGACTAGCAATATTATTGAAGCTGTTTATATTAAGTGAAACTGAAATGGACAACCTCATTCAGTAACCCTCTACCTCGAGTGGCTCTTGGGCCTTGTATTGGGCGAACAATAGTATAAAAAACTTATTAAACTTAGTTTAGTTTGGTCATAATTGTGGCACCCAGTAAGGATCAAGTTCACTGTTGCAGTAATGGTTTGAAAAACTTTCAGACTATTATTCCACATCAAAAAGTATCCTTTTCAGAGTATTGGTGCGGTACAGTGTTTCTCAACCATTTTTACTTCAGGGTGCATTTGTAGAATAACTAAAAATCTAGGACACACTGAATTTTAATAAGGAAATGATCCTTACATTAAATTGGAAATTTAGCATCCACTTTAAAATATGACTTGATTTAGACATGGAAGCCACGTACTTGGTGTGTCTAGTTTTTTTTTAAAATAAAGATTTATAAATTACTCTTCTGTTAAGATGGGGCCCATTTGGCTACCTTTCAGGGCGCATTAGTGTGCCTGGGCACACTGGTTGAGAAATGCTGGTCTGGTAGAAGACCACAAGTGTGGAGCACCCATCGAGAACATCTCAGTAAGGATCATTTGTAATTTAATTCTGGTCCAGGTTTATATATTGTGTTAAGAATTCAAATTGTGTTTTATTTTTTTTTTATGTTTCTGTTCTAAACTATTCCAGAACAAAATTGGATTATCAGAGCAACAACAGCTACAGGGGGTCATCCAACTTCCACAGAAAGAAGCATCTTCACCTTTGACCCATAAAAGCTTCACAAATCAAGAGAGTAGGCAACACATTATTGATGAAATGGAAGACTTTCGGGTCAGTTTTTTTTTTTTACATAGTTGAATCCACACATTTGATTTTTACTTTTGGCTTTAGGCCTGCTCTTCCCACTTATAACATTAGTGCAAGACCTTTGACCTCTTCCATTTTGTCCTTGTGCCAGACTAAGAAGAGTAACAAAAATCAAGTCACAAAATTTGAAATGTTGATTCTTTTTAAGGCAAGCAGGTTCTCCCCATATGCACCAATCTTTTTACCACCAACTTAATCCCTTCCATTTTGAATGATTCTTTATTTCTTATCCAAGACCTGTAGGATTATTGTTATTTAAAATGGATAACTGTTCTCATTTGGGTTGAGATGAAAGTTAGAAAAGAAATGTAAAACAGACAAGATAAGTGATTTTTAAGATATCCACATATGGATATACCTGAGGAAGGCTAGAAAATGTATCAGTCAAAATATGGCAAAGATGAAAAAAACATATTAGTTTGGACTCATAAGCAAGAAAAGGGAAAGAAATATCACATTGGAACTGCGGTTCCTGTATGCTTACCAAAGTTAAGCAACATCTAGCCTGGTCAGTACCTTGATAGGTGATCACTTGGGGAGAGCAGGTGCCATAAAAAATGGATGAATTAATCATTTTAATCAATCTATTCTTTTTTAATTCAAAACAAAGAGATATGAGTATTATCAAAATATTTAATCTTATGATTTGAAAACTACTTGATAGTCTTATTATTAATTTAATAGCTGAGGAAGAATAGATCAGCTAAAATATTTTCTTTCAGAAACCCAACAACAATTCTTTTTCCTGTTCTGATTTCCTTGACATTATTGATTCTTTTTTTTTTTTTTTTTCCCCAGGATAATGAAAGAGGTCGCATTCAAGAACGTTATATCAGGTTTGTTGATTGACTTAATTTTTTTTTATCTTCCTGTAAATAAAAAGCTGATATTTTTTAAAAAATAAAATCATTTCCTATTTATAAAACGATAATTTTGTGAATTTTGATCAAATATTATCAAAATAAATTTTCATACATTAATGAAAAATTAAAGAACAAAGATATTCTCAATGCTTATACTGGCACATGGCCAACAGTATCAGAGCACTCAAGGAGGAGTAAATTTGCTAGTAAGGATCAAATTAGGATAAAATTTTAGTATTTTTGCTTTAATGGCTGTTGTGGCAACTGATGAGTCTTGTAACTGAAGAATGTCATTTTGCCAAATCAACGTACAATCAAGATTTTGAAATAGATTTCTTACCGTAAACTTTCATAAAGTCTAACTTAGTCTTAAGTAAGTGAAACTGTTTTGTAAACATTTGCTTATGGTATTTTTTTGTGCATAATATGAGAAATTTAGAACAAAAATTAAAAGCAAAAGGGGGCATGTATTATAGATAAGTATACATTTTTAGAAATTTTTACTCAGTTTAAAGAAACCTCTTATTTGAAACAGCAAGATTGTAAAGATTAACATAATAGATAATAAAACACAAAATAGGCCAGTGTTGATAGCAATTCTTTACAAAAGGTATTTGATGTGTCAGCAATATTTTTGCTCACAAGATTATTTATATTTTGATTTTCTTGTTTCCATTTTGTTTTTTTATAAAGTTTTCTCTCTTCATTCTTAAATGAAAGTCAATATTTTTTTTTATTTTCCTAGTTTCTTGATATATAGAAATATAACAGTCATATAAAACAGAAAAGATAGATAAATTAACACCTTAAAATGTATTACCATGCATGTCTAGTTAGCAGCTTTCCCTGAAAATTCAAAAATAAGTTTTAAAATGTAGATTAGGCAAAGAAATATGCAATGGCTAAAAATAACTCCAAAATCTTCAGCAGGATTGAGGTCAGGTGATTATCATAAGAATTTATAGTAAACTCTCCCCATTTTGATCAAAGAAAAATGCAATTATGGTCTTAAACAGTGAGCAAGACATGCATGCTTTTTATTTTTTTATTGGTCTAAGTTGAATTCTTTGTTTTCCACTGCATTCTCTGGTATTTTGTTTCCAGGTTGTATTAAAAACACCACATTTCATTACAAATAATAACTGTCAAACATCTGTGCATTATTAAAAAGATCAAATGAAACTGGATTTTTTGTTCATCAATCAAAATTCAAGGCACCACTTTGGAGGAGTGTTTTCTCATTCCTAAATTCTGTTAGAATTTACTGCATTATTTCCTTATTTATATTCAGTTCTTCTGCTACCAGTCACACACTTAATCTTCAATTTGAGTGCACCAAGGTTTACACTTCTTCCACATTTGCATCTGTTCTGTTTTTGGCTAACCCTTTCTTGCACCATTTCTGTACCACCCAAAAAAAATTTATTCATAGCATGTTCACATTTTTAATAGGGTTTTACCAATCTTCATATAAAGCTCTGTCTTTTACACATTTTCTGCCAGAATGCTACTCTACTTTTTTGTTGAGAAAAAAAAAAGCATAGCATGATGAAAAAAAACCCAAACTTAATAAAAACAAAGTTTTATCATCAAAATCTTTTGTCTTTCCTTTTAATAATAACAAAGTAATTTTTTATTATTTTATTAAATTTTTGAATCCTTTCTAGCACATACAAAATTTTGGTTAAAAATCTTTTTTTTTCTTTTCTTTTTCTCAATGGTTGATGTAATATTAGTGTTTTAGCACCTTTTTTTCAGCTGAAAAAAACATTGATTTGGAAATTCTTGAAAAAATCAAATAATTGTTGAATTTTAATAAAATTTTCATGGCTTATTCACAAATGAATTATATTATTTTTGAAATTTTTTTTTTTCAGAAAATTTTGGTAAGAAATATATACTTTTTTTTTTTTTTTTACATATCTTAAACCTTACTTAATTTCATTAACTTGAGAAATTAAATTTTCATCTGAAAATTTTTTTATTAGTTAAAACCAGGACTCCTTGGAGAATGTAAATCATCAGTTTTTTTTTTTTTTTTTTTTTTTTTTTTTTCAAACTACTACGCATTTCCTGAAAATCTGCTCCAAATTATAAAATATGCAATAAAACTATGCCATATTTTATTTGGAAAGGCTGTGAATTGCTTTTATAAATAAGATTTATTAAGGACACTATTGTCTTAAGAAAAAAGATTTTTTGATAAATAATGAATTTTTACAAGAATTGTTTGCATTCTTTTTTTAATTATAATTTATAATATATAAATCTCTTAAAAATTTTGCATTATTTTCATCTAGTTAGGTGATATTACTAAGTGAAAACTATATTTACTAATCAAGAATTGAAAAGCTTAATACAAATTATTTTGCACCAATATTTAAAAAATATTTTAATTTTTTATGTATATAAAATATTACATAACTTGCCCCTGTTTTAAAGTATGGTTGACCATGCATGACATAATCAGAAAATAAGAGTGATGACTATAGTAAATTTAAATTCAACATTCCAATATTTTCCAACATTTTTGAGA
Source organism: Acanthosepion pharaonis (assembly GCA_903632075.3). Taxonomy (NCBI): domain Eukaryota; kingdom Metazoa; phylum Mollusca; class Cephalopoda; order Sepiida; family Sepiidae; genus Acanthosepion; species Acanthosepion pharaonis. The sequence goes on along the minus strand of CAHIKZ030000787.1, from coordinate 311,550 downwards.
TTACTTAAAAATTATATAAAAATGTCACTCACCCATCATTTTCTTAAATTATGTTTTAACTGATACAGTTTCTGTAGAACAGTAAAGGTGTTGACAGATTTTATCATCACTTGTCAAGTGACTCTGTTATTTTAAACTTAAAGTAAATATTTTTTTCAAATCAGATTAATTATACTTTAAATCAGCTAATATTTCAGAAATAAAGTTTCAGAAAAGTATATTTTATTTTTGGAAGATTTTTTAACAGAATTACATTGCAATGAAAAATAACTAAAAAAGAATTCTAATCAGCTATTTTAGAAAAAAAATATTTTAAATTGATTCCAATCAATATAATTTGTTTGAAATACACCAGAGTATTTTGCTTACTGGAAATAGTAAATGTAATTTGTTAGCTTTCAATTAAAGCTAAAATGAAAGCTTTTTCATTTATAAAAATTCATTTTAAACCAAAGTATTGAAAATTAGTGGAGGCACTGATATAACATTGTAACACCATATCCTCACCCCACTGGACCCATGCACTCCACGAGACCGGCTGTTGGTCTGGTATGGTCACAAGTATTGCAGGTTAGATATAAGTCTCCGGTTCCCAATGTCAATTTGAAACCACCCTCTAGCCACACTGTGATATTTTTTATCCTGGAGAGTGGTCATCAGATCATAGAAGTCTGGAAGCTCCCCATTGGTCCACTTGCAAGTTTCATTGGGTGAGAATCAGGTTAACAGAAAAACAAAGAACCAAGTTGATTCGATTTTTTTTTTTTTTATATAAAAGCAAACATACACAAAAAAATTCTTGTTGCACAAGGTTGAATGTTTGTTGTATGTGAGCAATAACCAAACAAACACAAATATTTTGAGTAATTTTGGTAAGGAGAGATGTGGCCTTCATTTTAACTGTTTTTGGTCTGTTCTTAGTGCAACTACTACAACCTTTGATGTTCCTGTTCTCAGTAGCCGTAATAGTAGTATTAGTAGTAGCTGTACTTAGATGTAGTGGAAGTATTTCGCTCTTCACCTCCCATTCAGCAGCACACAGGAGATGTTTTCTTTTCAATCTCTGACATCACTCCCTCAAGTTCAACTGTATTCAAAGACAGATGAACCCGAAACTCTCCCTTCTTACAGTTGGCTCGCTTCTTTATATAGAGAATTGGTGATGTATCTGTTTTTCTAGTGCGAACGTACTGACATACTTTCAGAGTACAATTTCATTCTTCCAAGAGTAAACAGTTTACTTTTTCACCAATTGGTTTCCAAGGTCCACAACAAGATTCTATTGTTTATCACCTCACTATCAACCACTCTGCCACTTCTGTAAACTACAGAGATTCTGGTTTCAAAAATAAATTCTAAATCAAAACATCCTTATTTTAATTTCAATTCTAACAGTGTCAAAATTCATTTCTTTTTCTAAAAGCTCCAAATTATCATTGTCCCAGTAATTTTCTGATATCCTTTGTACACTTACAAAAAGATTGTATTTTGTGTTCTAAATTAATTTTCTGTAACATTTACATTTCAAAGCCTTACCAGCATTTTTAACATCTTGGTTCTTTTGAAAACTCATTTTTTTCCCCGTTTTACAGCATATTTTATTATTATTTTGGAGGTGATATGGCCCCCACCACAACATGAATGCATGAAGTTTTGTCTACTCTTTAGTAATAAATGATGCTTCTGATTTGTCTCTCAAGAATGCAGAAGTTGTAACAAATACAAATGTTTGCCTGACACATTACCCTAGACACTTTCTGGAATTGTCACACCACATGTATATTTCCATTCATCTGGTTTTCTCTTCATATAACATCCCCCACCCACCCAATTCCTTCTGGACCAATCTTGTTTCTCACAAACAAGCAGAAAATTAAGTAAATAAGATTTTTCTCTGTCAGATATGTCAAGTGGTTCCACATGCTACACCAATGCTTGGAAGAAAATTTTAACAGCTGTACATGAACTCAAGTGGATATGCAAGAGATAGAACAAGAATTTGGTAGGCTGAGTTTGCATCATAATCAAGTTTGTTACATTCACTTTTATGCAATTACCTTTGGGAAAGGCATGCATCTATCTCTTCTCCACCCCCTTAGCTCTGGGTTAAATAGTACGGTAGACTGGGCTCTCCAGCTGTAATTGGCAACCAGTCTAGGACAACTAAATTCAAAACTATGTAACCCTGGCAAAGCACATACTGTACACCTCTTAACAATATCATAGAGTTTCCAATGACTGAAATCTTGGGTCAATGTATTATTTATTATTTACAGCAATTCAAACAGAATAAAAGTTTTTATGATTGTAAATGTTAAAAATAATTTCTGGTTGTCCATGTTTTCAAGAGATTAAAGAAAATTGTACAATATGGATCTGATCATTTCCTCAAGAGAGCATTATCAATGTAAAGAAAATATAAACATTGTATTACTTAATATCAAAATTTGTGCAAATAGCATGCATATATTTGCTACATTGCCTTACTGGGTCATTACCAAAAGGCCAAGAAGAAAATAAGTGTTTCTAGTAAACAGAAAGCAAGATGGCCCTTGTTTATTTGGCCATAGGGAGCAATCAAGGAAAGTATTGGCAAATGTTTCCTTATCTCTTCAGTTATTTTCCTGGAATTAAATTTTCTATTTTTTTTGCATTTGATGAACTTTTTTTTCTTTTTGTTCCTGGGCAGGTTGCAAGAAACAATGAAGTCATTGCAGCAAGAACTTGAACTCTCTTCCCTTCCAACACTCAAGGTTTGTTTCTGGTTTGTCTATTCTGAACAAAAATAAAAACAATTAGAAAAACTCAATCAAAAAATTATATATAAAAAAAAAAGAAATTTGTCAAAAAAAACTAAGATGAATGTTTGAAATATATATATATATATATATAAAACAAACTGTATTTAGAAAAATAGTATGACAAATTGAAGAAAAGTTTTTGTGACGCATTCCATCTGACTGGGTTTTGTTGATGTTGCTACGTCTACATGTGCACAAAATGAAAGATGCTGGTAGTTTCAAAATTTTTGAAAGAATATTTTTTCAATCTAGCCAAATTTAAAAAATTTTGAAATTCATTTCATGCGCATGTGTAGATGTGGCAACATCAATAAGCTCAGTTGGATGAAATGCATCAGAAACTTTTCCCAATTTGTCATGCTATTTTTCTGTATATGGATATTTTTTTCTGAAATCTGTATCACTTTGTAGGAGAAACTGTCATTTGATCAGTAAAGTTCACAAGGTTTGAAGAAGGATGTTTTATTTATTTTTTTTTTCCAAGATCCACAGTTTTAACCATTGGTCTTAGAAAATAGCTACAGCTGACAGTTTAGATATTTCTGAACAGGTTTGGTGCCATGCATAACATCCATATGAAAGTCTCAATCTGATGAGGATATTTAAGAACATAATTTTTCAGGTTAATCTTTGGGATTTGTAGCAATTTGTGGCATTGAGCATAGTGGTATCTACAGCATAGCCTATTCAGTTTGCATTTCTCCTATACTAAAGTTGTTATAACTGATCCATATGACAAGATATTTTAAGTGTTTATTATTTACTAATTCCATATCTTGAATTTTTATGATGAATTCAGGGTATATGCCATTTTTGCTTTCATTTCAATTCCAGATCTTAGTTTCTGTTTTTGAAAAGGTCTATAGTGAAGAACTTCTGACAATTTGAGCATACTGATACTTCTAGGGGTCCTGATCTGGGAGTTTATAATTGAGCCAACAATGACATTAACCCTAAGTTACCTATCATTTCAAATACCAATTTGGAAATGAAATATAAAGTCCTTGCCCTGAACTGAAAGAAAAATCTGGTGAACAGCTGTGAAACTACAGTCGCATCCAAAATTAAGGAACAAACTTGAAAACTTCAATATCTCAAAAAAATATAAGGCCAATTTTCTGAAATTTTCACTAAATGTAGACAAATGGCAGTTCAGTTGTGCTTTAAATCTTTAAGTTATTGTGTTGAAATGTGTCAGAAAAGAAAAAAAAAAAAATTTTGTCTCTCTCTCTCCCCTACTGTTGTAGCGACGGGCACAATCTCCATTTCTGAGATGAACTGCCCTCCTTCTCATTCCAGCCCTTTACATAGAGCTTGGTAACTCGCCCATGCAAAACACCAACAAGCCAGCTACCAATAAGTTTCTACGCCTGCCCACCTCCACTCACTTTGGGGGTGTCAAGTTGACCGACCAACTCATTACACCTGTGACGTCACTTGGTCCAGGGTCGAATCCTTTGGTCACGGCGCCAACTGTGACGTCGCTCCTCCTGGTTGCAGCGTCGACTCTGTCGTTCGATCTCGTTCATGGGCTCCAACTGTGACGTGACGTTTTTTTGCCGCGGCATCAGCTGTTCGCTCCCTCGCTGCTCCAAGTGTGACGTTCCAACCTTTGGTTAGATGATTACCAGCCTCGCCGTTCCCAACTCGCTTCCAACACCTGGTTACTAGGGTAACTGTACTGATCTCCGGTCTGCCTACCCACGTTGTGATTAGATCTTAGACAGGCGGGATCAAACAGGGATTGGGGCCGTATGCTAGTTGAGTTCGACGGGGGGTGGCAATACCTAAGTAAAAGAAAAACTCACGAGGCCAAAAATTACTGATAAAAAAGGGTAACAACCTTTTATATCTAATGTTAGATTACATAAAAATTATTCTTACTTCCCGACCCGCTTTGTGGACTGTGGCACCAAGCTTCTATCATACAATTTAAAGACTTGAGTTGCCTACTCTCTAGAATTCTGTATGTCGGAGTGTGGTATGGTTTTTCACGACACTGGGCGCTAATCTCTACCAGTCGTTCACGGCTGATTCTTCTCTTCGGCTTGAGTTGGACGAGCTTATTAAGCTTTGGCTTGAGTTGGACGTATTTCTTCACTGCGATTTGGGTTGGACGAATTTCCACCCTCAGGCTTGGCCTGGTTTCAACTTCTTCTAGACGCAACTGCAAGTAACTTCTTCTTCTTCCGTCCTGCAACTCTTCTGCCAAGGTCCGAACTCTTCTCTCTGCCTTCCAGGGCTGAACTCTTCTGCTTGTTTGGCCTGCAACTTTACTGCCTGTCTGGCCTGCAATTCTTCTGCTTGTCTGGCCTGCAGCTCTTCTGCCTATCTGGCCTACAGCTCTTCTGCTTGTCTGGCCTGCAGCTCTTCTGCCTATCTGGCCTGCAATTCTGCTCCAACTTCTCTGCGGCTTTCGAGCAATTTTCTTCTCTTCGACTTGGCTGCAACTTCTCTTCTTTGCCTTTTCTTCTCTTGACTTGGCTGCAACTTCTCTGCCTGGCCAAACAGACCGACCCTTCTTGCCCTGCAAGGGGGCGAATGAACAGGAGCCCGCCGTCCGCTCTCCAACTGCTCTGGCCGTCTACCCCGCAACTCTCTGATTTCTGTCGGTTGGGGTTCTGCTTTTATTGCCCCGCAACAAACTGGGGTGGGTCTGTAAAGGCGTCAGGGTTTCCTTGATAATTCCAAAAATCGCATTATTTCTGATTTCCCATTATCGCTCTTATTTTCACCCCTACTTCCTCTGGCGCCTCTGGGTGGGGCGCATGCCATCTCTCCCGGTCTCTCGTATGTCAGGTGACCGTTTTCGACCAATCCGGTCTTGGTCGACGTCCTTTCTCCTCTTTCTACTGCATATCACGTGACCGCTTTCGGCTAATGAGATTCTGGTTAGGCGTCTCCGTCCTTCGTGGCGTCTCCAATCGGGCGTGGTCTATCCCGGCTTTGTTCTGGGAAAGAGACACCTAGCTAAAAAACAAAATCCAATTTGGCCTTTTTCGCACGCATCGAAAAAATGACAATCTCGGCCTTTCTCACTTTTTTTTGCTTTTGTCAAAACAGCCCGCCGCTAATTAGATATGACTTCAGGAAGAATTTTTCTCGTCTCGCTGGCAAAAGCTGTGAGCAAAACAATTGTTTTCACCTCTTTGTTTTTGCTCAGACCTGATAGTCAAAAAATCTTAATTATCTGAATTGAATATATCTTCACTTCCTCATTGTGGGGGTTCTAATCTTCAACAGGTCAAGATCTGTATACAATTCCAGCGGTCACCTTCTCATCCCAAAAGACACCCTTCTCCGATTAATATTTCGTTTTCCATTGTTCTAAAAATCCCATTTCTCCAAATTGATAATGAGCTTCTACACAAAAGTAGGCCAGATGTTTTGACCGATATTTTTATCAATCGTACGTATGTTCATACACTTTTACCAAGTCTGTTTTCTTTCTTTCTTTTAATTACCTTTAATTCTATTCTTCCAAATAACAATTTCCATTGTTTTTGAAATTGGTCAAAGCGCGTTGGCCTAGATATCTCTTGACACCTGTTTTCGCTAATGACCAGCTTTTTGCATTACCCATCTCTCCCTCTCCTTTTCTTTTCTTTTCCTTTTCCCTTCTTCTTCCCTTAGGGTCGCCTAAATACACTTAGAGAATTATTCTCAAAACTTAGTTATTTAGACGAAGAATAATTAACAACTGGTTAATAAACCGAATAAAATAAAATCATATTTCTATGAATATTTCTTTTTAGTTTTTCTAATAATGCAGGGTGCCACACACCCCCACCCCCGATCTTAAGATCACAAAGTTCCTCAGCTTGAGAGATGGTTACGTCTGTCTGGTGACTGCATCCACATATATACAATTTGCACACTTGACACATTTTGGGATGACCACACATGCGCAAACTCGCTTGCTCCGAGGTCGCAGATTTCCAGATTCATCTTGTGTCTCGCAGCCATGATCACGCACCGTGCAACTCAGGGCAGGCCTCTTCTGTCAGGCACTCCTTCTGAGCAGAATGACAGGGTCCTCATCCTTGGATGAACTCTCATCCGTTGAGCTGCCATCCGACTTTAAAGAGTCACTTTCATCATCTGATGACGGTTTTAACCCTACAACTGGCTGCAAGTCTTTAACATGACGAGGCATGCCATCGACCCGCACTGATTGTGGGCTGATACTCTTGGTAACATGCCCCATTCTAAGCTTCTCTGTACACTTGCTGTGCAGGGTCTTAACCCACACTATGTCACCAATTCTGTATTTTGCTTGCACGTCGCTTGGAGCCATTGCGATGTCAATGCCTCGCAGCCGTAAGTGATAGACGTGCACCATGTTAGCCGATGCTGTTGTAGGCGAAACACCGTCTTTAGGTGTCGCATTATACCAATAAACTGCTTTGGGGATCGAACATCGCTTCCTGGCTGCAATCACTTTTATAGACCTGTGGCTCCTTTCTACTATGCTGTTTCCTGCCGGCATATAGACACACCGGAACCTAAGCCGCACATCCCACTTCCTTAAGAACTGCGAGAATTGCTCTAAGGAAAACGTGCACCATTATCTGTCAATATTTCTGCAGGTGGCCTCCGGTCATAAAAAATGGACTCCAATTGACGTATTATGCTGGCAGTGTCCTGCCGGTGCAGCAGTCACCAAATGGCGAATCGAGAGGGACCACAGTCAATAATAGTCAAATAGTGCTGGCTGCCAACATGCGTAACATCTATCCCCAGCCTGTTTCAAACATGGGTAGTACTCAAGTTTCCTTTTTGCCATTGCACCGGTGCCGGGTCAATTGACTGGCACGCCTCGCACCTCTACACTACTGTCCTAACATCCGCCTTTTTGACTGCTGGGTCGACCATCTTCGAGAAGTAGAGCATCCATTTAATCCCGGGATGCCCACACTGTTCATGTATGCTCATGATCTGTTCGAGGTCCATACTGAGCACAGAAGCCGTACATGGCAGCTGCAGAGGTTCAGACTCTTTCTGAGCAGCAGTCAACCAATGCTGCGGAATGCGAGTCAATGCATCTGCTCTGTTGACTGCCGATTTAACTAACGCTACATCCACAGACAGGTTGTACTCTTTGATAGTTCCGGTCAGCGTGGCGAGCCGCCTTCGTATCAATATCTCGCTTGATGTCTTGGTGGTCAATCACGCTCTTCCGGTAAGTGCATCTGATATCCAACACTGAGTGCATGCTGAGTCCGTAACAATGTGTAGCACTGTTGCTTGCCATTGGAGCACCAGGTTAACCCCCTTCAGTGTGGCATCTAGTTCAGCCAGGTTTATTTGTTGGGGCATCAATCTCATGTAACCAGCAGGCGTCTTCTGTGATGGACCCGTTATCCTCAAGGGCGACACCCATGACCAACGAGCTGGCATCCACCCAAACAGTGAGCTCATTCCCCTTAATGCACCAGTCACCTCGCACGGGATCATCTTGCATCACTCTTTCCATAGTTTCAGTTATCATGCATCTTAGGGTAACGTTGTGTACCTCGTCATCCCATCCTGACAAAGCAGGCGTCACGCGGTGCTTTATGGCTGCTGTCGCCACTCTGAACCAACCGCATACAGGAAAATGGCCTACCAGTTTCCCACACATGGAGAAAGTACTCCGACGAGTGATCACTGGCGGGACTTCCGGGACGTCACTGCCTTGCCTCCAGCAAAGTTTTTCTCCATCACTACTGACGTGTAGTCCGAGTACATTTGCTCCATCCTGCAGCGGCCATGGGGCCTTGTATACCAAGCCAAAGCGTTCGAGATGTTCCTTAACCCTCGTTGAAGAGGCCATGTTTTCATTGACGTAGACATCGTCGATGTAGGATGATGTTGCCCTTCGAATTTCGTCATCCTGCGACATGACCACATTCATAATTGTTGACATGATTTTTGGGGCCACATTAAGACCAAATCCCAATCGAGTGAGGCAATATCTCCGTCCTTTTACCATGACAGTCTGAAAATCCAGAGTGATCAGTGGACTCGGAGGTAGGCCCTTCTTAAATTGAGGATGGCCACGTTGCTCCCTTGCTGTCGCCATTCCCGCAATTTCTGGACACAAACGTCCGCGTTGGCCATATACGCATCTACAAAGTTATTCAATTCCCGGTAGTCCATGACCGGTCCCACTTTCTCCTTATTCTCTTGCACTATTGCCATCAATGGAATCAGTCTTCGAGGTGGCCCTAGCTCCTCCTTGGGGTACGGCATAAGCCAGCCGTTTGCTATCCAAAGCTGCAATTCATTTTCGTATTCGCTCCTGATATGCTCTGGAACCGGGTACTCTGCTATTTTATTTTTCAGTGGTGCAGGCGTTCAGCCACCTGCCCACTTCCATGTTGCGGTCCATACGCGCCTGCGCTGGTTGCAAGTTGCACTGAAATCAGGTTTGTTTATTGCAATGGAGGCTCTGAGGGGCACGTTCTCAGCGGCAAAATTCACTTCACCTGAGCCGCTTATATGGACTCCTCCCAGTTTCGCAATCACATCGACTCCTAGCAGGAGGTCAAGCCCTGGCAAGGTTTGGTGTACAATCAATACCTCCACGGTTACCGGGCGTATGGTGTTGATTTTCACCTCCACTGTTTTGACACCGAGGCTGGTAAGGGTTTTTCCGTTGGCAGTTACAATTTGTGCCTCTTTAGGTCTCCGCAAGCGACACGCCAACTTGCACATTTTGTGTCTTTGAACACCCGGAGTCCACCAGGGCCGTGCATCTCTGTCCATCAATGAGCAGTTTAATCACAGGCAGCGCTTCAATGTTGCACTTACCCGGGGAGGAGACTGGCGTTGGCGTCTTAACAACCCCCCCCCCGACTCAATTCCTGGGCACTCTGATGCAAAGTGACCCATCCTTTGGCATCTGTCTCTTCATCACGCAATCACCACACATTTCAAATGCTATGAAAGCATCTACGCCGAACGCAGTGCTGAGGACATGCTTGATTTCCTCAATATCAGCTCTCTGCTGAGTTGCCGATACACAGCGAGAGCCCCACCAGTCAACCGCAATGGGAGAATGCGCTCGACCCTTTCTTCATCTGCCAGCTCACAGATCATCTCTACTTGCTCAAGCGATTCTATAATTGGTTCATCTGATGTGGCCAATCCAAACTCTTGAATCAACCGCAGGTCGAAAGGCCTCTTTGCCATTGCTGCTGGATTCAGATAACGCGTGTCAACGTCTGAGGTTTGTTGAAATGTGCCACAAAAGAAAAAAAAAAATTTCATCTCTCTCTCCTACTGCCGTAACGACGAACTGCACCAACAAGCCAGCTACCAATCCCAGTTTCCGCACCTGCCCACCTCCACTCACTTTGGGGGTGTCAAGTTGACCGACCAACTCATTACAGTTATTTGGAATGAGATATATATATATATATATGAATGATATGATTCATTTAATTCTTTACTCGAATATCAAGTGTCCAAAATTAAGGGACAAATCAGGGAAATATGTGAGAATGGACATAATCCAAATTTTTGATAAGTGAGGTTAAGATTGTTTAGTATCACTGTCATTTTTCAACATGACAAATCTCTAAGAGCAGATGTTGTCAAACTGCAAAAGAAAAATCACCCAAGTGGACAGATTGCTGAACAGGTGAAGCATTGAGAGCTGAATTCTGAGACTGTCCGAAAACACTAGTACGCTTAACCAGTCCAAACAAGGTGGGTAGACCAAGGAAAACAACAGCCAGAGAAGACATGATCATCTAATACTTAGCACTAAAGGACCATTTTCAAACTGTGGCAGGCATTTCATGAGAAATTTCAAATGACAATGTCTCCTGACAAACTGTGTCTAGATAATTGCAAGAAATAGGGCTTCATGATAGGTGTCCACAGAAGAAGCCGTTCACAAGCGAGACAAACAAGACAGTAAAACTGGAATTTGCAAGCAAGCACGTATTGTGGTCAAAAGAACAGTGGTCCAGCATATTTTTTGGTAATGAAAGGAAATTTAATGTATTTGGTTCTGGTGGAAAACAGTAAGAAGATGAATTGGTGAAAGGTTGAGTTCAAAGTGCACCAAAAAGGCAGTAAAGTTTGGTAGAGGCAGCAAGATGGTTTTCAAGTCTGGGTACATCACCTCTTGTACACTTACATAAGTTAATGCTGCTATGTACGAGAATTTGTTAGAAAACATACCAGTATTACAAAATTGTGGGTTTGAAAATCCTGTGTTCATGCAAGATAATGCTCCCTGCTATAAAGCAAAGCAGGTTATTGCTTATTTGAATGACCAAGGAATAAATGTTATGGATTGGCCAGCTCACAATCCTGACATGACTAACACTTAAGACAAAATGTCATGGCTAGGAATCCATTAAATGTCAAAGATCTAAGGGAAAGATTACAGTTGACAAATGTCAAAATTTAGTGAAATTCTGTGGACGCCAATATGCAGCTGTGATTCCAAACAAGAGTTTAGCAGTGATAAGATTTTTTGCACTTTGTTGTCCAATTATTTGTTAAAAACATTGTTTTTGTTCCTTAATTTTAGACACTTGATATTAGAGTAAATAAAAAAAAAAAAAAAAAAATTAAATGAATCATAGCGCTTGCTCTCTCTGTATCATTCCAAATAACTTACAGATTTAAAGCACAACTGAACTGCCATTTGTCTATATTTAGCAAAAATTTCAGAAAAATTGCACTTATTTTTTGAGATATTGAAGTTTTAATTTTTGTCCCTACTCTATCATGGTAAAAATGACCAAGTGGTATAATTTTTGTAAATTGGTTTGTGTTAACATCAATTGAGAATGAAAAAAAAAAAAAAAAAATCACTCCAGAATGAGAAATCAATCAAATTGTTTCACTTTTCTTTTTTTTTTTTGTTCTTCCTCAGGTTGAGCCAACAACTGAGAATCATGAAGTAAATGTTGGAGAGAATTGCCAATGCTGCATCACCTTTGAATCACCTCCTCCTCCTAATAAGAGTCTTTTACTCTCCCCTCTCAGTTTGTCAGATGAGGATTTCAAGAGAAAATTTCTATCAGAGCAAACAAGCCCTTGTTAAACAGAAATTAAACCGTAACCTGAACTGTTTAAAGATTTAGTTCCAATATTTAGATATGAAAAATAACCATTCCTAATAGAATTTTTTTTTTTTTTTTTTAATAATCAATGAACAATGATTACCTGATCTTGCCATCACAAGTTTGTTGGTACTGATAGCCAGCCAGCCCCCGCCCCGTTAAATCAATTGAATTTTTGTGAAATTATCTAAGTGTTTCGACAAAAAATAGGTCAATCATCTAAACCCGATATACAATTAGACAGGAAACACTTGAACTTTTGTCAATTTATTGACTATCAAGGCTACAGTTATCTATTGAGCACTTTTTGGCAGAAGTTTGACTAACCTGAAAAATTCATTTTTGTAAATTACTAATTTCACAAATAAGCAGACTTCAAGTTATCTTCGAAATAACTGAATAACCATTTTATCAAATGTCATTTATTCCAGGATTTTGGGGAGATTCTTCAGTTTATTAATAAACAAATTTAAATTGTTTGCTGGAATTTTGTACAAAATTAGAAAAAGCGTTTTTTTTTTTTTTGATGGGTGTAACCCATACACATTTTAGTTGATGTCATTTTACTTTTACTAGCCATAAGTCAACCTTAAACCATTGTCTAAACAATACTGCATGTCATTAGTACTATTCGATAGAAGATAATGTTGACTAAGGAAGGACTTAATTCTTTTATTATTGCAAACATCAGATTAAAACTGAGCCACTGGTATTACAAGACTTGTTTTTTTTTTTTTTTTTGTTTTATGCAAGTATTTTGTGGCGGCAAGTCTACAAGAACAGTTTCTGAGTTTTCTACTTTAAATGGCACCCATCCTCACCAAAAAGAAAAAGGCATGGTCTCAATGGCAAAATTTAGCCATTCTGATATTTATCCAAGTGTAAACTTGTATGGAGCATAACTAGAATATTAAATGCAGAGCAGCTTATGACATCAAATACAGTAAATAGGAAAGTGTAGAACTTATCCTGAATTATTTGGAAAACTTATCAGGTTTATTAAAGATGTTTTGACTAAATTATTTTATCATTGAGTGTGGTAGCCACACCAACTGCCTAAACAAAATATCAAAGTCTTAAAAATGCCATATTTAAAATCTTGTAGCCAAAATAAGAGCTTCATAAAGACACTATACTTAGTGAGGATAAAGTTTATTTATAGAAAGAAAATACAAAACTGAGTTTGCTCTCTACTGTTAACATGGAATGTTTTGATTGTAATGGACTCGATATTTTTTAATGCAAAGAATTAAGACGAGAATTCACATCAGTCAGAGAAAATTAAAATTTTACTGTTCCTTATTATTATAAACAGTATTTGTTAGTAGCTTCATGTGTTCAAATTTCTATTCCTGTTTTTGTTTTAAACAGTGAAATTAATAACCAGCCTTATAAAAAAGAAAATATGCCCCTCACCCCCGAAACAATATTGGGCAAAGAAAAAAAATCCTTTGAAAAATAACTTCCTTATTTAAAAGACAAACATATTGGAAGGTAATTTGTATCTGGCTGCAGAGATAAACTAAAAATTTTGACAAAATAGACAGTGGATAGAAAAATTTTTTTTTTGTGAAACAAAGAAAACTTGGAAAGAATTCTGATTAAAAAAAAAAATATATATATATAACAAGAGATTCATAATTGGCATAAGAACATTTTTCAGAGAAGAATTTTTCTTGTTCAGGTGATTGTTATCTAACTTTATAAGAGGGAGGTTTATGCCAATTGTAGGTTGTAGCAGTATCTGTCATATATATAATATATATATATATATATATGCATGATTTGCTTTGTTTTATCTGTTCAGAAAACCTACAACAATGGCACCTGTCTGATCCCAAGCTAGCTGGAGTAGTGCAATTCAAGTTGTATTTTTCCATCCATTTCTCTAATTTGCCTAATTATCCAGTTGCTGTGTTAGGAGAAACTGCATACTAACTGCAAAGTTGCAGTGCACCAAATAAATTGAGAACTTCAGTGAAATAAAAAGTAAGTTTTTCGTTTTTATTTTTATAAGGAAAAAAATATCCAACATAAGTTTAATTCCTTTTGAATTATTAATTCTAATGATAAAATATTTATTCAAATAAAACCAAATATTAATGACCACTTAAAAAGAAAAATTATTTTATAAACAGGATTTAAAACGCAGGAGATAAGACAACAAGATTGTTTAGCTGAAAGAGAAGAGGTATTTTTTTGTACTTTACAAAAAAGCTTGCATCCTTAAAAAGTTCATAGGAAAGGAGTTGGGAGGGTGTAGAACAAACAAAAGATGCCGTATGGCTCTCATTCAATCAACCTTGCAACATCAGCCACACACTTTATTAAATCCTGAAACTAGATTTAACAGACCAGGAAGAATGTATAATGACATCTTTCCAGTTCTGCACTTTATTCAAAATTAGAAAAAAAAAAAAAAAAAAAAAAATTATTCTCAGCAAGCAGGTAAATAAGTACAACATATGTAATATTAGTCTTTCAAAAAAAAAAAAAAAATCACACGATTTGTTTATTTTGTACAAAAGCATGAGGCAAAAAAAAGAGGCCATCCAGCCAGAGAAACTGTTCATTCTGTTTCTCATTTTAGTTCTTTTTCTGCACTTTGATGCCTGTGTTTGTGAGAGATGTCCTGAGATTGCTTTCTCACAGGGTATCTGTGTCTGTGTATCTGTTTTGTGGTGGAAGTCATAGTGATATGAAATGTACAAGAGAGTTAAAATGCCAATAACAACAGCCCTGCTTTCTTCAAGGCTGGAAACCGAGTCTGTTAGGAGAACAGGAAGCACGGACACTTCCCCATCACCAGAAATGCAATCACACAATTTGCAGTAAACAAGACAAGGCTTGGTGGTGGAGAGAGAGAGCATCACAATAGCAGAACAGAATCATAAATTCCACCACTCATAACTGCTCAGACTGTTGCTAGATTCCAGATTATGCACAATAGTTTCTGGAATTTCATGCTGGAACCAACGGCGATGCAACTGCTTGTATCGTTCTTCACTGAGGCGAAGGGGGTTACCTCTTCTGAAGAGAGAAAAAAAAAAAATAATCATAAAATTTAGAGAACTTAACAAAAGGTTCATTTTTAAAAGAAAGATTGAAATTAATGCAAGTTCTGTACAGCAAAAATGTGGAGCAAACCAGTAAAAAATAGACTTTATTTTTGTTCTCTCAAAGTTAACTAAGAAAACATAAGTTGGCTTTCACCAAAGTTTGGCCAGTGTTATTTTTTTTTTCCTCTAATAACTGAATATCATTTTTTCAAGAGACGTTTTACTCACTTGAGCAGTTGATCAGGCTCTCCATAATCGTCAAGGTAAGGTGCAGTTTGGAAGCAACCTTTATTCTGGCCAGCCAGCAAGAAAATCTGGCAGTCACGGATTCTGAAAAAGAAGGAATTGTCTTTCAAAGTAAAATGTAAAGAAGACTAAAAAGAAACAAACGTTTCAGGTAATTCAGTATTTGAGAGATACAATTTCATTAACTTGCCAAGGAAGAAAATCAAGAGAAACTCTAAATAATTCTAATTTCATATTAAATAGAATAAAAATGTATCAGAAAAATAGTCAGATTCAAACCTTCCCAAATGTCAGACAACTCTCAAAATCAGATACCAAACTCCTGCCTCTCGTAAAAGCACGACACTTAGTCAAATGAAAGTTTGAACAAGCCACTTGACTATCAGAGAGAGAGAGAGAGAGAGAGAGAGAGATTTGATATCTGGTTTTGGCAGATATTACATGCAGGTATTTTCAGCAAAGTATTTAAACTACTATGATTAAAATCCTCTGAATGTATTCATTACGTTGGATATTTAAAGTGTTCTGATTATACAAATGTCAAACTAAACAAATATTACTGATAGGATATGTTGTCCCTAACCAAGAATCAGCATGTACTTTTAAGTGGGTGTGGTTATGTAAAACTCCAACACATTTGTCCTGATGTTTTTCATCACTTTCCCTCCTCTTGATTACACTTGGGGTAGAAATGAAAATTCAAATAATTTTCACTTAAATCATTTTTGGTGCTCTTCATTTTCATGTTTTTTGGCTGAAAAACCAGAACAGTAGTTTGGGACAAGACATGGAATCCTGTACCACCAGAGCTTGTCCTTTCAAGCAATGTTGTCTTAATTTAACCTACATAAGGTGTGTGTATATATATATATATATATATATATATATATATATATATATATATTATATATATTTTTTATTCTTTTGATTTTATTCTGACTACCTAGTAATATACATTTGAAGAAATAAAAAAACTAAAAGATTTAAAGATCTCTAAACACTAATAAGAAAAAAAAAAATGAAGACAGACAAGCTGGTACTCATCAAAAGTAAGAGATGGATAATTGCTTCATTGTTATGAAATAACAAAAACACACACTTATGTAAACAAATATAGAATACAGACCTAAGGAAGATGCCAATGCCAGCTCCACAGACATGGGAATGAGCTGTGGCTGCTCCTACCAATTTCTTATCAACTTCGACCTGACAGCAGTAACTCTGAGAACACAATACCTGGCCACAAATGAGGCACATGGTTGGCACACGGCTCTCATCTCCAAATGACCGAGGACAACTGAAGAAAAGAGGAAAAAATTTATTAAGTTGTTATCTGGACAACAATTTCAGAACAAGGAGACATTTTTCTTTTTTTCATTCAAATCAAGCTCTTGATTATCCAACAAGAAATATTTCACTTAACACTAAGGGGGGATATAAAAAAAAATCTAAAGAATCATTCTAATGGACTTTGGTATCCTTATTTTAGGATTTTTATGTTTGAATTATCTCAGTTAAACTCACATAAAAATGTAAGTTATAAAAAATTGTACAAAAAAACATTTGAGCAAAGGCTGTATTTTTTATTTAATTTCTACAGGTTATTTATAGATAACTTTCTATTACAAACATTTAAAAAGTCATTGTTTTATTCAAGATTGATTATTGAATGCAAAGCCATTGCAATATATGAAAGTTAAAATTAGATTCTACTTTAATATTAAAGTGTTTTTTTGTTTTAAAAAAGCCTTGCCATTTTTTTTTTTAAACCAACATTATTTCTGTTGCTTTTTATCATAATTCCTCAATAGCCATTACATGAATACTAGTCAGCAGTGCAGGAAGTTGTCACATAAAAGTAAGGGAAATAAGATGAGAAATACTAGTGAAAAACTAATTGACAAATCTTCCAATAAACTCAAATAATATAACTTAATACTACTTGTGTATGTAAAACCAACAAATGCATACCCGCTCCCCTAGCCTAAGACTGACAGGTTTTCCAAGGTAAAAGGACAAGAGTGAACTGCACCAGTAGCATATTTCAGATCTGTTCTGCTTATTAACGAAGGAAAAATTTGAAGATGCAATAAAAAGTGACAAACAAAAGAAAGAAACATCAGTTAGAAATGAATAGATTCTTCTTCATTTTACACATACTACTTGCATTCATAAGTCCCCTAGAAATTATAACGAAAGGCCTGATATTAAGGCTGGGGTAGAGAATATCAAATTAGAACTGTTTTTTTTGTTATCAAAGCCTTAAGTCCAATGCTACAGCTGAAGCTTTCTTACAAAACAGGAAAAAAAAAGGACACCTGAACAGTCCCATCATAAAAGGAAAAAAGTTAAAATATGACAGGTGGAGCTATTACTCTGAAAAATTACCCAACTAAACATTCCTAAAGCTTAAAGAAATTCAATCATTGGTTCTTAGAACCGTTCTATCAAAGAATAAGGAGAAGAAAAGAAAAGCCATTCCATACGTATATGTTGACACTTGATTCATGAGTTCACTGTAGTCATCAGGTAATTTCACCAAATGGTTCAAAGGAAGAGGGTATCGGATGATTTTCTGGTTACTGGCTGTAAATCGATCCTTGATGGAAGGATGACTGCACCACCTGAACATTACAGTAAGATTACAAAATGTTACACAAGTCATGAAGAAATTTTGAAATTAGGATTTAATAAATAGCACAGAAAGACAGCATCAGCTCAAATTCCATTGCAAAGTAAATCAACCAAAAAATATTGAAATAAATTTTTCCTTTCATGTTGATATTAAGGATTTGTTTTTTTTTAAAATCAACTTATTTTGTCAGATAAATTCTATAAACTTACATTCTGAAAGGTTTAGTAAGGAAAATAAAGAAAGTTAACTTTTTATAAAAAAATTCTTATGAATTTAATAAAGTAAAAGAAATAAATAAATGCAACATCCATGAGTAAAGATAATACACTTGCAATTTAATCAGCATCAACTTTGTCTAGTGTCAATCATTTTTGTTTTTGTCTTGTAACAGCAATTAAAAAGTAAATTGAGAAAAATTGCAAATACTGAAAAAGAATCTAAAGTTGGAGTCTGAATTAAATTGTAAATTCTTAACATTCCTTTTTATTTAGGCATAATCTGTTATTCACAATATATTTTTGAAAATCAAAAAGAAATGATTCAAGTGAAAAGAGTTTTTTTTTTTTCTGAGACTTGTTAATTTTGTATTTTTTCTGGATATATTTTAAACATTGTTTTCGTTCAATAATATTTTTGGGAAAAGCCCTAGAGTAAGTAAATTTTCCTACCTATTCATGAGTTGTGATATTATGTCTCCTTGATTTCCAAAAAGGACGTTCAGTTTTGTGGGCAGAGCCAAATATCGGCAAATATACTCAAACTGATTTCCTGTAGGTTCTGAAATTTCAAGTTTGTATGAGATTGAAGTTTTTGTAATGTCATAAAAATGTCATAAAAATAAGTATTTCAACAAATTGTCCAATAAATGTATACAGTTTTGTATGCATTATTTTTTTAATCTTTGAAAATATAAAGAAATTAACTTTTGAATTTCTTAAGAGCTGAAGATTAAAATTTTCAAATGTTACGAAATATTGTTCAACAATATTTTATCATCATGTCAAATAAATATATTATTTTGCAACAAGATTTCAGTTTGGTTTATTTTATATTAATTAATGCACATTGCATGTTGTTGATAGGTTAACAAGACAAAAGCTATTTATCATTGTGTGGAATTTCCAAAAGATTTCCAAATAAAATATAAAAAGAGCATTTCATTTGTTTGAGGCATTTTACTTTCTAACAGCTTTTGAATTGGTTGAA
Source organism: Acanthosepion pharaonis (assembly GCA_903632075.3). Classification (NCBI taxonomy): domain Eukaryota; kingdom Metazoa; phylum Mollusca; class Cephalopoda; order Sepiida; family Sepiidae; genus Acanthosepion; species Acanthosepion pharaonis. The sequence goes on along the minus strand of CAHIKZ030000787.1, from coordinate 292,535 downwards.
AGAAAAACAAAAAAACTTCTTATCAAAGTCAATAAGCAATGGTCATGAAATGAAGGATAAAAAAGACCCATGCATGCTGAAGCCCAATGCACACTACTCTTCCAACAGAATTTGTTCCCTTAACAATTTTCATCCATCTCTCTCATTTGTAAAAAAAATTTCATCCATCTCCCTCATTTTTAAAAATAAAAGCTGCACATAGAACTTAATTTATGTAACCTTAATTTTTAAGGGCTTCAAATCAAGATTATAACTGCCATTTTCACTATAATTACTACCAGCAATTTTCTCTCTTAACTTTTGACTTATTTTCCACATAGGAATTAACTTTTCTCAAATTTAAATGAAAATTTGAAAATCCTTTTCAACCACAGGGAAATCTGTTCTTAAAATGCTCTGCAAGAAAAAAAATTATTTCCTACATTTTTTAGTATTAGTCAAATTGAAAGAAGAAAGGATCTGAACGTATAACTGAACACGAACCTAAAGTCAACTTACATCCTCAGTTTGAAATGGGGTTATTTTCCTACTCTAAATAATTTGCTCAGAAGAAAAAATTTTAAGTGGTTAGAGTTCTTGTTGCTTTTTGGACGTTGTTAGACTTGTTTAGTAATAATAAAATCCTTTGTAATATTCTAATTACTGCACGTTCATTTATAGACATTCATATAAGTGCTTTTCCGTGTAACAATTTCTGTAGATTTTTTAAGCCAAGGTAAACCTGAAAGGATTTGCTGAAGAAAACATTGGTAATGAATGAAACAATTTTCTCTAAATGTTCATGGATTGGACATAGAAAAGCAACCAGCAGACAAGTGTCACTATAACTACCAGCAATTTTATATTACTATTGTGCATTATTACATTACATTACTAGGCTCTCATCATTTTATGAAACTTAACTCCTCACGAGTTGATTTGTATGGATTACTAAATCAATGACTTTCCTTTTTTTTTTTAAATGTGAAATGATCTTTGAATATTTTCATTTGAAGGCAAAGCAAAAAATGCAATAATTCAACAAAGTGAAAGAAATAAAATGAAAAAAAATTAAATAAATAAAGTGAATTAATGAAAAAAAATTCTTGGATATTTCCTATAAATTTCCAAGAGAAAAATCAACATTTGTAATCCAGTGTCTACAGTCAGAAACAACATATGAGAGAGAGAGAGAGAGAGAGAGAAAGAAATTTCATCTTTTTAATAAAAAATGAGGCAAACCTTGTAGTTCTAGAGGAGAAGCAACTCCAGTCACATAATGATACATCAGTGCTGCACAACGCAAGAAAGGTAGACAGGCTTGTTTTACATGAGATGACAGCAACCAGGGACAAGGCTGAATATCCAGGCTCATCCTGAAATGAACAAAGTCAACAATTTTTAAGCCTTTCACAAAAATGGTTAAATTCAATATGCAATTACTGTTTTATTCAAGCTATTATAGTAAAATCATGGCCAAGATCATACAATCAAAACCAACACAGAAGAAATGCTCTGGTATTTAAAAAAAAAAAATAAATTACATTTCAACCCTGACTGCACTAAAGATGCCAGCAGGAATAGAAAATATATCAGTGTAAATCCAATCATTACAAAGTCTGTCTTCAAACAAACTAAGGAATAATGAAATATCACTAGATATTGAGGCTGAACTTTCACCCAGAATTCAATAACAAGTTTCTAAATTTTATGAAGGAACTTTGGAATCAGAGATGCATCTTGAAAAAAAAAAAAAAAAATATCGCATATGAAAATAAAAGATCCTCAAGATTTACACACGTACATAGGAAACTCAATTGGATCCATTATGGCGAAAGTATTAAATGGAAGATAGTTTTCATGCCTTTTCTAAGATTATTAGTGTGAAGAGAAAAAATCTGTCAGAATCTGAACTTGTCAAACATTCCGTTTTTCACACCAATAATTGTTACGCTATCTGCACAATCTTTATAAGCAGTTTTAATTTATTGATAAATCCAAGATGTTCAATACATTTCAGTTTATCAGAAAGGGGGGGGGTTCTGCCAATATATGAAACATTTTTACTTACCCTGCTTTCTCCCTTAACTGTCTATAAATTAACAAAAGAATTTCATCATCAGGATCGTATTCAGTTTCCATCATGTCTGAAAGGTACAAAAATATCAGAATTCTTATTGAAAGATTTAAGTAAAAAAAACAAAAAAATGCCTTCAAATCATACACAACTCTTCTTCAAAGATTGCATTATTTTATTCAAATTATTGCAGTAAAAGATTAAAAGATTGTTTTACACAAAATTGATTACAGAGTTTTTAATGGACATTATGTATATTAAAAAATTAAAATCTGGAGAAGAGTCCATAGAAAAAATAATATTTACCTTGTGGCTCAGGTTCATAAGTGAGCAAGATTTGTACAAGGTGAGCAGTAAGCACCAATTGCAATGCATGCTGGTCATTGAGACTCCCAGTTGGGAATGTGGTAAGCACAGAAGTCTGCCCTTCTGCATAAAGGGTTGGTAATGACATGACCAGCACAGTCAAATAGTGAAACATGTCTAAATCTAATAGACATGGAGGTTCATGTTTCTTTTCAAGACCATCAGGAATTAAAGCTGTAAAACAAATGTCAGTGAGTTGAATACAAAAAGAAACAGCCTTTAGTTAAAGAAATCAAACAATTCACTTTGATAATTTATTTAAATTTCTAGAATGAGCACTTATGATTCTTTACAGACTAACATCCTCATTAGTCAAAATATAAAAATGAGAATAGATCAAATTTAAATATATTCTAAAGAAAATATGTGGCTTGAAAAATTAATTTAATTTTATCATATTGGTATCCTAAAAAGAAAATAGTAGTTGCAGTTTTAAAAAAACATGTTTATCACAGCATACTGTCAGACTAAAATTATTTTAATAAGTATTGTCTTTGACACTTCGTTTGACCAATTTATTATACTATAAAAAATAAAAAGCAGTTCAACAATTTCTGAACAGCATTAAGTATCAAATGCAGGCAATCATATGATCACTTAGCAATAAATTTCTTTTCAATAGACTACACAATATACTAAGAGAAGATTTTTATTTATTTAACATGGCATTAATAATTATTGAATAAGAGAAAGACAAGAATATGATGATGTCTACTGCTGATATTACCTGTGAGTAAACGTATACAGTGTTGTTTGACTGTGTCTGCTGGCATCACTTGGCCGCACACAGCAGCAAACTTTACTAAAGCATTCAGACAGTCAGAACGGCGACTTGACAACGAACCAAATAGGGGCTTGTTATCATGTTGTAAACTTTGTTCTAGAAAAAAAACAATGACAAATAGATCAAATGAGATACACTTTGGTTTAATTGGAATATATTAAAATGTTTGCATTTTTCTTGTGGGTAAAATCTCTTCCAAATTTATTTTAGTCTTTATTTTGTTAAGATTTTTTTCTTGAATGGTTTTCCTTTCCTGAAGAGTCATAATCTGAGATTGACCTGTCAATTGTCCAAATTTAGAAAAGGCAATACAAGTAATTTTTAAGGGGAAATCAAACTTTACACATCAATCAAAATAAATATTAATAAATAAAGTCTAATTAATACAAAACTCAAACATTTGTTTATGACAAAAAAGAGGTCACAATAAATAAATAAATAAATAAATAAAGAAAGAAAAACAAGGAATCAGATTTAGCCAATTTATCATTGAAAGCATTTTGCAAAAAGATTAAATCTTCTCATGTTTGAACCTTGCAAATTAATGAAGAGTTTGGTTAACCACTTTACAAATTTCTATTAAAATCCAAAAGTTATTCAACTATAAAGATTTAGAGCTTGTGGTATTCGTATGCCAAATCCAAGACCAATTGTTGTTAAGAGAATAAAAAAGGTAATTTGTTATACCTATTACTTGAATTGTATAGGCACAAGTGTTCCAAGCCATGATAGGAACGGAAGGATTTTCACCATCAGGTTCCACTGCCAAACCAAACTACAAATTTAAAAAAAATTACAATATCAACAATATTTCCTCAAAATAAATTTATATTTTTTTTTTTTTTATAAATCTAAAAAAGACATTTTAGGATCAAAATTTAATAGAAATATCTTAATTCTACCTATATACTCAGCTTGGCACAGACATTTATAATTGTAAATAACAGAGGTTGGAGACTAAAATAGATTAGCACATGCCAGCTAAGCTCTATCCGGGGAGATGCAATAATTTGCTAAATCTGGTTAATACTTCAGGTTCAGTGATTGCTGAACAGTTAATAAATAATCTGGTGTATGCAATGTCATTTTGTTGTGGAGTAAATACCCCTCCCTCTGTAACATAAATGAACTAGGCAAGATGCATTAAATAAAGAACTCAAAGTGAGTCAGTAGAAGTCTACTGGAGTCAGTCGGAGAAAATTCTAATGACATCACGGTGAGTAGCCCAAGCTAAACATAATATTATAACTGCTAGGAGTGAGTGTTATAACAGTGGCAACAAGAAGTCAAAACTCATTCAAGTAGGAAAAAAGTACTTTGTTTTTGCTTTGACGCATATGATAACAGTGACAAGAAATTAGAACCATTGTTGGTTCAGTTTTTTTTCCTTTTTGGTGTGTGTAACAAAGAAAAGAAAAAAGTGTCGGAGGGAAAAAATAAAACACAAAAAACATTCTTTAAATATGTAAGAATTATTTGCCCAAGTTCTAATTGTTGGAACTCCAGAAACAACAACAAAATTTATTTGAAATAATATGGAACAAAACGGAAAATTCCTCAAGTTCTTTCACTCCTGATGCTGTGACAAATGCCATATCTGAATTCACATACAATTCAGATGATGGAATTACCTTTTCTGCTTATTTTAGAAGATATGAGCAAATTTTCAAAGACGAATGCAGCTGACTGGGAAGATGAAAAAAAAAAACAAGGCATTTATTGAGAAAGTTAGCACCGGTAGACATGAAAAATACTGTAATTTTGTACTACCAAAAAAAAAAAAAAAAATAAAAATAAAAAAAAAAATACAGAAATTTGCTTTGAAGGAACAGTAAATATTCTGACTAAAATTTTTAGCAAGAAAAGTTTGTTATTCAGTGCTTGTTGGAAGTGTATGAATCTGATGAAAAAAGGTAAAAATTTGTCACATATGGTGAAATTGTTAACAAGGAGTTTGAAAGATTCAAATTAGACCGACTCCAGATATGTTTTAATGGTTAATTTTCGTTCAAGGGTTAACGTTAAAAAAGACACAGAAATACATGCTAGAGTTCTAATGAAACTTTAACAGAATCAAAAACTAACACTATAAAAAATATCAAATGAATGTCAGAGAATCATAAATCTGAGACGTAATGTGGAAGAAATTGAAGAAAAAGAATTCCCATACATACAAACTAAAGAAAAATGTGGAAAAAGAAAAATTAATCCATGTTTCAGATGTGGAAGGTTACATCTTGGAGTTGACTGTCTTTCAAAGTGCTACAAGTGTGGAAAAATAGGACATAAGTCACACTGTAAAACTAAAGCAAGAAAAAATTCTCACAGACAAAGTTTTGTATACAGTGTTGCGATGGAAAAAATAATTACAGAAAACCAAAGAAAATTTGTCTATGTCAAAATTAATAATGTGGATGTAAAAATGCAACTAGACACTGGTAGTGATATCACAATAATCAATGAAACGACATGGAAAGCAAATGGAAAACATATATTAAAAAGAACTTTCATTTCATAATAAGTGTGTAAAAGCCAAGGCTTATGTGTTAAAAAATACTACAAAGTTATTTGGTACTGACTGGATGAAATTATTTCAGTTGTGGAATTTACCTACAAATATTTATTGCAAAAAAAAATAAAAGAAAAAAAGTGAACAAGTGGCTAGTTTAAATAAACAATGTGAAAATTTATAGGAAGAATTGAAAAAATTCCAAATGTTCTGTCAGATGAGTTGAGTAGATGTTCCAAAGTCAAAGTGAAAAAAAGGGTTGATGCCAGTGTTTAAACTGAAATGTAGCATACCATTCACAGCATTGGATAAAGTCAACGAAGAATTAGACAAATTTGTAAAAAATAGGTGTAATTGAAAAGATTGGCCATTCAAATGGCCAGCACCAGCAGTGTATGTAAGAAAAAAAAAAAAAAAAAAAGTGTTTGTGCTGATTTTTCAACAGGGTTAAACAAATGTTTAGAATCCCATAACTAACCATTACCAAGTCCAGAGGAAATTTCTGTGAATTTAAATTGTGGAAAATTTTTTCAAAGGTGGATCTTTCTGAAGCGCATTTGCAAATAGAGGTTGAAGAAGAATGTTCAGAGTTAATAACTATAAATCCGAAAAAGGTACTGTTAAAAGTTCAACTGACTTCCTTTGGGGATAAAGGTGGCTCCATCTATATTTCAACAAGCTTGCTGGTTGTGATTTTGCAGTTGCTTATTGGGATAATATATTCAAACTCAGTGAGTGCAAATTGTTTTTGCTTAAAATCAAGTACTTAGGACAAATCATTGACAAAAATAGTCATCAATCGGATGTGTGGAGGGCAAGTGCAATTAAAAATATGCCTCCTCCAACATACGTTACTAGGTCACAAGCATTTCTGAGACTAGCAAACTATTATAAGATCTATATACCTAATATGCAGAATTTGAGAGTTCCACTTAACTATTTGCTTAAAAAGGGCATAAAGTGGAACTAGACTGATAAGTATCAGAAGTGCACTATGATCCAAAAGCAGAAATTGTATTGGCTTCAGATGTTAGTGACTATGGTATAGGAACAGTAATTCTACATAAATATGATGACAGTAACATGAAAGCTGTCGCACATGCTTTGTGTTCACTACTACCAGCAGAAAAAAAAACTACAACTAGATCGAAAAAGAGGCATGAGCAATAATATTTGCAATGAAAAAATTTCATAAATTTATATACTGAAGGAGTTTTTGTTTACTGATAGACCACAGATTAAGAAAAAAGAAAAAGATTCCTATGCATACAATGAACACATTACAACAATGGAGTACCATCTTATTAAATTACAATTTCAGGATGGAATACCAACTGTAAAAAAAAATTAAGGCATGCTGCAGGTTTATTGATACTGAACTGTTTGAGGACACTATTATTGCAGCATTAAAAAGTGAAATAGAAATTAAAAATATTTTATGCAATGTTAGTACTCGAACTACCAGTTACCCTGAAATAAATAAAAGTAAAAGCAGAACAAGACATGTTTATTTTGAAAATAAAAAAAACACAAAAAAAAAGTAAGAAAGATAGACGATTTTTAGGATGCAATCCAGACTTGAACGCTCACTCATTACGTGATGGAATACTGATATTTGCACAAACAGTAATAATACCTAGCATATTACAAAAGTGGATATTAAATGAATTTCATAGTGGACATCTGGGAATTTCAAGGATGAAATTTCTTATGAGAAGCTATGTATACTGGACCAAAATGGATGAAGACATTCAAAAATTAGTAAAAGCTTGCAAAGGTTGTGCTCTGGCAACAAAATCACTTACCATGAAATTACAGCCTTGGCCAAAGACATATTCCATGGTCAGACTGTACATTTCACAGGTCCAATGAATAGATCACATTATCTTGTGGTCATTGATAGCTTTACTAAGTGGCCTGAAATTTGTAAGTACAAAGATATGGTATTCCTGATGCTATAGTCTTGGATAATTGTACACAGTTCACTGCTTACAAATTTAAAGAATTTTGTAAAATGTTCTTGATTGAATATATTACTACCCCACTATATCACCCAAGGTCAAACAGACAAGCTGAGTGATTTGTGGGTACTATTAAGAGAGCTTTGAAAAAAAAGCAAGTAATGAAAAAGTGGGCAAAAAAGCACTACAAAAATTCTTGAGAATATACCAGATAATGCTGAATCCCAACACACAGTCACTATCAGGCATGTCACTAACAGAATTGATGTTCACATGAAAAACTAAATGTGTTCGACAAGTTGTTAGCAGGTCAAAAAAGAATAAGAATGGAGAACAAAAAGGACACATAATTGGGGAAAAAGTGTTTTTCAGAGTATGTAAAAATGGAAAAGCAATGTGGAAAGATGGTGTAATAAGGTCACGGATTGGAAAAATGATATATATATGGTAAAAGGAAACAAATGAGAACATAAAAGGGATTGAAATCAGTTAAAGAAGAGGTTTACTAAAGAAAGGCCTGCAAGAAAGGAAGAACCTATGCAAGTGCTGTGTGATATTTTTGACATACCAAAACCAAGAATTCATTAGATATACAAATATGGTTACCAGTAAAAAAAGTACAGAAAAACTAGAGGTTGACCCAAAACAAAAGTACAAAGTTCAGTACATTAACAAACTTGCCAGAAATAGAAGGGAGTGAATACTAAGAAATAAAATATTTACCAGTGAAAAAATAAAAATATCTCAAAAGTTTGAGATTTTTTTCACTAATAAATATTTTAGTTTGGTTTGTTTTATGGCATATCAACCTCAATAGGTTATTTAATGCCAACAAAATTTTTATTGCTGGTAATATTTTCAAAAATCTATTACAGGTAATATTTTTTCCAAAAATGTATTGCTGGTAATATTTTGTTTGTAATAATTTTCCTTTAAAAATGTATTGCTGGTAATATTTTGTTTGTAATGTTACGAGGATGCATTTCTATAATAAGGGATTCCACTGAGTTCTACTTGTTATTACAAAAAGTTTTCATTCATGAAGTTTTTTTTTTTTTTAAGCATTTCACCCCAAGCAAGGCAAGGCGGGAAGCCACTAGGACGCAAGGGGTTACAGAAAATTTAGAGCAAGATCAGATAGGAGTGATAGAAGAAAGGATGAGGGTAGTGGATAGATCAAGGCAACTGGAGATGTTGATTGACATTACACTTGAATAGCTGGAGATTATAGCTCACAGGGAAACAGGAAAAGGGAAGGGAGTTCCACAGGTGAGAGGTGCGAGACATGAAGCTATTAGAGTAGAAGAGACAGCTACATTTATGAGTTTCGACAGTGAAGGGGTGAGAGCGGGATGCCAGCCTCATAAGGCGCTGGAACTCATGACGTCTGGGAACCAGCGAATGCAGCTCCTCTGAGCAATTTCCATGAACTCATATTGAATTTTGTTTGTAAGATGAGAAGGTCTGAAGTAAAAGAAACAGACAGTTTCGAACGTGACGCGGGCAGAGAGGAGTTGGCAAAATCTGCCTCATTATGTGGCAGTAGTTGTAAAATAGAGAAATTAGAAATAGAATGTTTGGAAGATTCTAGATCATTCTAGTATATTCGAGAAACATCTAGAAATATGCAAATTAGGTGTTAGCCCCTATAAAAATGGGATTTTGGAAAAGGGTTGTCAGTTGAAGAAGGGGAATTTCTGCTGTTATCAACTCTGGCTTTTGATTCAAGGACTATTATATCCAGCTGAAAGAATCTCTATAAAAAATTGCCGACCAACAAAAACCCAAAAGAGAATTTCATGGAACAAATTTTGTAAATAGAATTTTGACTAATTTTCATTGACCAAACTAAAAATTAATATTTATTTACACACCTTTGTGGATTTCCAAATATAGCACTTAGATTACTTCACTGGCCCTAAAGTGATAAAGATATTTGATTCCCTTTCCTTCTCCCTCGTAACACTTTGCCAGTAACTTTGTGTTTTCTGTTTTGTAGGCCACAATTGTTTATCTTGTATATATTTTATGTTGTGCTTTAGTAAATTAAATATTTGTTTGTGATTTAGCTCTGTGTTGTGGTAAATCATTTTTTTTTTCCTTTGTTACAATTATCAACACGTAACAGTAATAGTTTTCCTTTAAAAATGTATTGCTGACAATAGTTTTTCCTTAAAAAAAGCATTGCCAGCAATAATTTCTCCTACAAAAATGTATTGCCGGTAATAATTTTTTTTCATTAATGTATTGCTTGTAATAATTCTTTCCTTAACAATGTATTGCTGTAAATAATTTTCCCTTCATAAAAGTATTGCTGGTAAAAAAAATTTTTCTCAAAAAAGTATTTCTGGTAATAATTTTTCCCTCAAAAATTATTGCTGGTATTAATACCTATTTTTACACCTCCACAGTGTTTTGACCCCTTTGCCCATAACTTGAACCCTAACAGGTGCTACCACCCCAGGTCAGGAAACACCAGCAATTAAGAGGTGGTTCCACACTCCTGAAAACCTCATGATTAGAGGCCTTGTTGTTAGACGTAGTTTATCGTCTTACCCAAGACACGGATGTAGTTTATTGTCTTACTTAGGACGCCTCATTTGGGAAGGTGGGGGGAGTGGTCTTACCCCTCTGCAGAGATGCAGTCAGCGTATTCTGAAGCCGCAGCTGACAGGACCCAAAAGGAAGGGGGAATTGTGGAGTAAATAAAACACCTCTGGTAACACAAATGAACTAAGTAAGACACCTTAAATAAAGAACTTAAAGTGAGTCAGTAGAAGTCTGTTGGAATCAGTTGGAGAGAATTCTAATGATATCACTAGTAGTAGGAGCAAGTTATGTTTACCAAGGATTTCTTCAGCACAATCAGCAGAGTGTGCTTGGATTACTGTTAGAAAATATTACAGACATTATACATTAGCTCAAGGCAGCTTTTCCTCTGTAAGTAAAAGGAATGGCAGTTGGGCCTTAATGTAAATGTTGTGATTTTTTTTCTCTTCTCTGCCACTTCACTGGCTGTTGTTTATTTTATGTTTTTCTTAAAAACATTGTGCATACAGTTTAAATGGTTCTCCACAACTGGTTCTGAAGGATTGAAAACTGGTTAACCTCTTTTTTTTTTTTTTAAATTATGTTCTTGTTATTGTTTCAACTCACTTTAATATTTTTGCTCTTCTTCCCCCTGTTCATTTTATATATATATATATATATATATATATATATATATTTTATATTTTTAATATATCCATTTTTATAGCATTAACCAAATAAAAACAACAAAAATAAAACAACTTGAAAACATTAAAATGTAAACTATAGGCTAACAAAAGTGTTCAAATGTTAAAGATACTTACAGTATAAACATCTGTGGCAAATTTCTTCATCATTTCCCTCATGCTTTCCGAAAAGCCACTAAAAAAAAGAAAAAAAAAAGAAAAAGAAAAAAAGTTATTCTCTCTGTATGCAGCAATAGATTAAAACAAGTCAGGTTTTTGTTGTTAAGATTTATTTTGAGTCAAATCTTTCAAGTTCGATTGTGAGAAGAGTAACATTACTTGCAGTATTTTTGGTTAATTGGATTCATACAATTCACAGAACACAATAATAGTCTGTATTATTACATAATACACAAAATATACAAATGTAGTTAATGTAACTTTTAATGTCACCAGTGGAGGGAGACAATCTTCCCCCTTACACTAGTGATACCAAACAGCAATATCTTTCATACATCCATGTCAAACTGTGTAAATAAATCAAGGCAAAGAAAAGAATATTTTCATGATCTCTAGAAAAAAAACAAAAATTAAAGAAAAGTGATCAAGTGATACAAGTGTACAGATGCATAAGTGTATAAATTATAATTAAAAAATACATTTAAAGACTCGTGTGTAAACCTTACAATAAGGATTTCAAATATGATGTCATTTTTGACAGAATAGGTAAAGTAGTAATAGTCCACCAATTTATGATATTAACTCATTTGATTGTCATTGATTTTTTTTCTCCCCACCTGCTTTTATTTATAAAAATTTAAATCATTTTAAAATAATTGAGGAAAATCCAAACTTACCTTGCATCGTCATAGACATAGTTCCAGAGTAATGTGAAGTTTTTTGCCACACTTTCTGCCATAAGTTTTGTGATAGTAGAAATTGGACAAGGTTGAAATAAGAGACTTTCATCTGGAGAGAGAAAGAAAAAACAAAAAAAAAACATTTAAATCTTAATGGAAATATTAACTTCTGAAATTTATTATCCATTAACTAGAATTAAGCAAACAATTCTTGTTAGAATATTACATTCAAATGTATATGAGAAAAGATTTAATCTCAGGTTTAGTTGTAAAATCAATATCCAATTTGTAGTTATGGCATTAAGACAAGTGGCAATGAAAGAGTTACCTTCAGACTCTTTATCTACAGCAGCCTTAACACTGGCTTGCACTGTCTTCTGAATACCATCCAACCAGTCATTAAAGCTGAGGTCCACCTCCTTCTGCTGGTCACTGAAGAAGCAAAAAATAACAAAGAAACTTAACATGATTAAAAGAAAATTTTTCCTCTCACCTTAAACTAAATCAAATAAACAAGAAATTTGCAGAAAAAATTATTTTCTAATATTTTTTTTTATTTTTGATGCCCTAAATATGGACTGAGTGTTGAAACAAATTTTAGTTCAACTATTGTAAGCTTAATAAATCCTGTGTGTGACAACATAGGTTATTTAAAGCAGGCTGTTTATGCAAACTAACATGCCATTATCATTCAGCCACAGAAAAGTGTCTGTGGCTGAATGATAAAGGTATTTTAGGCTATATGACAGTTCTCATAAGGGTTACAGGTTTGATTCCTGTCAGAGAACACATATTTTCTACAAAATTTCTTTAAGATTCAGGCCGGTAAATGTAATTAATACTGTTTAATTAAAAAACGGAGCATTTACTTAAATAAATTATATCTATAAAAATAACGTATAAACAGAAGATTATATATATATATATATATATATATATATATATAAAATACCCAAAGTTAAAGCAACTTGTTTTTGTACAATAGAAATTTATAAATTGTGAAAATAAAACATCAGTTTTGAATTGAAAATGTGTTTTTTTTTTTTTTTTAAATAATTTGAAAAAGGTTACAAGTTACTTTCACAGCCCACCACCAACTATTTAACAATACAATGAAGAAAATGTTGCTTTGTTACAAAGGAGCCTTTCTTTGACGTACATGTCACAGCCTGCAGTACTTGTTCGCAATGTGCTCAAGGGAGGTAACATCGGGATCACAGTATTGCTAATGGCAGCACACAATGGACACAGGAACTCCAATTTTTCAATATTGTAGCTGCAAGCATTACGGAACCGAAAAGGTCGGCGCCTTTCTTTGGCTGCAATTGCATCAAAATATCTGAAAGAGGACATAAAACAAAATTAAACTTTAGTTCTACCAACATTGTTCTTAAGATTTACTTTATAGTAATCTACCCTCCTTATCATTGTATTAATTCCCACTTTGTTTTTATATATATTTTTTTTTATTTTCTTTTTTTTTTTTTTTTAAATTGTCAGTTTTTAAAGCTCTAATAAAATTTGTACCTTCCCCAGATTGTTTAGGTTAGTAAAATGTATTTTTTGAGCAGCAACCAGGTTTTCCCAGTCCACCAAGAAATGGATGAGTTAATTTTGCAGTCTTCTATAGATATTGGCATCAGATTCTTATTTGTTTTGATACAACTGGTCAATATATACTTTCAACCCCCATGAGGTATAAAATATCAATTGCTTCAACATTTCCTAAGAGTTATGGCTTAGTAACTCACCAGTTAACCAAAATAAAATGACTTTATAGAAAAAAAAAAAAAAAGAAGACAATTTTTATGTGTTATGTTGATTCAAACATTAAAAACTGAAATATTTTTCCACATTTAGCAATTAGAAAAAAAAAAATTGTAAAAAGTTCAGGAACCATTTTTCAACATATGAAAATAATTTTTTTTTAAAAAGGAAAGAAAAAAAGATAACTAATTAAAAATAAATATATAAATAAAAAGATAGTTATAAGAAAAGTCTCCAACCTTTGCCAACAATCAGCATGCATAACATGCCCACAGGAGCTGGTATATGTACCACAGGAAAGATCGGAAGGTGTAAGCAACGGATCCTCGTCTTCGTTGTTAGTAAGTTCTTTCCCTCTTGACTGAGACAGAACTGAAGACCTATAAATAAATAAATAAAAAAAATACAAATTTAAGTTCATCAAAAAGAAAACCAACAAACAAAACTGATCTCAATAAAAAAATAAAAATAAAGAAGTAAAACGGTACCTTTGAACAAAAGCTGAAAGAACCATAGCTCGTCCATTGTATGTAATTTCTTGATCTTCTTGACACAAAATACAAACAGCTTTGCTTGTACTCATGTAACCTGTACTTGTTTGGCCACAACCAAGAACAATAGGAAAAGGAGGGCTTGTTTGTTCACTGAAACAATCAAAAATATTAAATAAATCAGAAACAAATTTATTTCATTCATAACAAAATAAAAATCCTGATTTGCTGGTTAATTGACAAATATAAATCTGACCAAATCAACAAGAGAATGATTAGCAACCAGAGTTCATTCTTCCTCAAAAAGAAAATGTGATGGCATTTCATTTTAATAATTTTTCTAAAATTAAGTCATTAAGGAAAAATGAAGTAATTTTGCCTAACAAAATTGCTGAATTAAGAGAGATTTCAAAAAGACTTATGATAAAAGATGGCTGACTTAAGTAAACATTTTTTTACTTGCTTTTAAACAATCCTATCATCATCTAAAAAAAACTTGGATTTTTAAATTTTAAACATTAAATTCAAGACAAGAATTATTTGCAATAAAGTAAAAGACAGAAAAATTTTCATTAAAAAGTAAAAATTAATTCAGTAGATCTGTGGTCCATACAATGCCAGAACAATGTTCAGAAGCAGTTTAACCTTATAGAGAAATCTCTACAGAGTCAAACTTAATACAGAGGAGACTATGACCAAGAACTGTGTGTACTCCATTCCTTGCAGTTGTGGCAAAGGATAGAAAGATGAAACTAGCTGCCTCCTAAAAGTCAGGCTAGAAAAACATTGAAAAGACAATTAGGGGCAAGACCTGGCTGATCATGTATGGAAAAAAAGGTAGTCACCAACCCCTGTGGAATAAAGTAAAATTACTAGAAAAACACTGAGGGCTTCCTCAGTAGGTCTAGCATTGGAATAAATACCATATAGGAGCCATTAATGAACAAATAAAGAGAAATGACAGCAAGGCTTCAACAGCAGTAAAAGAGAAGCTATAGTGAATGCAGTCAAGCATTACAGCAGCAGCAGCTGCAGCAGGCAGGATATAAAAACATTAGGCTTAAAGCACCAAGTTCTAGGCTCATAATTACTCCACAGAAGAACAGCCTAGTAGATTAAAGAATTGGTTTGTAAATTTGATGACATAGTAACAGAGTTAAATCTGAGTCAGATAATACAGACTTGATGAAAACAGGTTGACAAATAACTGAACAGTACTAAAAAGGAACACAAAATATCCTTAAACAGTAGAAGGAGAACAATCTACTCCTGTGCACCAAAATTCCTGATCATGTATGGAAAAAATTCCTGAATCGAAGATTACCTGAAGGCAACCAGAGGACATAATGTAAAATGTTTTGTAATAATCAACCATGTTTTGTCATGTTAATCATTCAATCAACTTTTCATAAAGCATTATAATTCAGGATTTATAAACAGTAGCTCAGAATATATACTTGTGTGAGTTCCTAGATAAATGAAAATAAAAACATAGCATTAAAAAAAGTCTACCATGCAGATACCAGCACTCAAAATTGGATGAAAGCTAACAGAGGTTTCAAAGAAGCAAACAAAAACAATTTAACAAAAAAAAAAAATTTTTTTTTAAAAAATGAAGAGACACACACACACACACACACACACACACACACACACACACACACATACAAAACAGATTAATAATGGAAGAAAAAATTTGTAATAGCTGCAAAATGTTAACCTGATATCCATATCAGAACCTGCTGGAGTCATATCAGAGGTGGCCATCTCACACAACACCGGGTTGTCTTTAATGAAATTTCGTTGCATGATGGACATTTGAGACATTATCCGTTCTCGTCTTTTGGCTGCCAATTCAGCTTTTTTCTTTTTCTCTTGTTCTCTCTTGGCATCACTTGTGCTTGCCAATTTCCCAAGACTAGAGACACTTGCAAACTCATCTTCCATCTTACGAACAGCTGCAAAATACTATAACAGAAGATAATGGGGAAAAAAAAAAAAAATGAATTAGTAAAACATTCAACAAATCAATCTTCACAAGAAATTAATTTCTTCTGCATAAGTCAAGACATTTTTTAATTTTGGTATTTTATATCCACATATTTGCAAAAGAGATTTGTTCATGGAAATTTCAATTTCAGGATGAATTGTGTGGTTTAATAGGTTACTGAAAATATCAACATAATTTTCTAAAATTCTTATTTCTAACTAAAGGATCATCTTTTGCACTTTTGACATGATAAACCAGAATTCAATCCACATAAAATAGTTTTATGATTTGTCTATCATCTATAATCAATGTACTTTTGAGTAGTTTCCAAAAAGTATTTTAATTAAAGATTTAATTGAAAATTTTGTCTAAAGACAACAAAAGACTGAAATAAAATTTTATATCTACCAATTCAGAAGCCTTGCTGAAAATTGTTATATCAAATAAAAGAGTAAACATTATTTAAATTAAAGTCTTCTACATTGACTAGTTGAAGTTAAAAAAAAAAAAAAAAAAAAAAAAAAAATTCATTTGAGTAATTTTCTTTTAATTTCAACTTACTGAGAATGTCAATCTACAGCAGTGAGCAAACAGTACAGATCAAAATTTTGGTGATACTAAACACGTGCCCCCTTTATTACCTGATTAACCATACTAGTTGTCCTTAACATCTATGACGTAGATAAAATTTAAGTTTACCCTTCACTCACTGTAGCTCCATATTTATCAATTTTCTTTATTCTTCTTTTTTACTCGTACTACAAGTAGCAACAACCTTATTTTTAGATGAAAGAAAATTGTTAAAATAACAGCTGATAATGCTTTATGTTATAAATAAAAATAATATTGCTGCTACCAATACTACTAATGTAAAAACAAAGTAAAATGACAGCAGAATAGCAATAGTAGAAAAGAGAAGCCTCAGTGAGTGCAGTCAAGTGTAGCAAGCAGCAGCATTCATCAGCAGGTAGGTTAGGTTTAAGGCTCCAAGTTCGCTACTCAGAACTGTTCCATGGTACAATAGCATAGAAAGTATTTGTTCGTGAATTTGGTGACATAATAATTGTGAGTTCATAATTATTATGGGTGTTGAACTCGGTGGAAAAGAGGCAAGCAATAACTGATAAGTAATAAATAAGAACTAGATGAGATATCCCTAGATATGGTTAGTGGAATGAGAACAATCTACCCCTGTAGATTAAATAAAGGGGTGCAATTTGAAATTCCTGACAAGCACCTGCCAACAACCAATAAAAAAAAAACAAAGATGAGAACAATAGGCCATATTTATATAATGTAAACAACAACAATTCATCATCCCAGAAATTCAGACAGAATTAACAAATATAGTGTCAAGAAATATTAAGAAAGAAAGAAAGATATAGGCCAATAAAGTTCTTGTAGCTCAAATGGTAAGAACAGCTGGTACAGTTAATTTAGCTCCCCTGAAACAAAAAGGATGTGAATTTGTGTTTCAATTTGCACAGATGTGCTGTTTGTTAACTGTCATAGATTGATGGTAAAGTAAGTTGCAATAAAACACAAGTAAATATCAAAATAAAAGAAAATTATTCATTAAAATTAATAATAATGATACATAGCAACTTTACTATTACTATTTAGACACAAGATCTATGCTTCTCGACCAATGTGGAAAAGAAACACCACTTCCTCCATCAAAATATACATTTGAAATATTTTAAATTCATTCCAATATAAATATTTCTGAAGTTCGTAGGAAATTTACATTTTGCTGTGAGGGGAGGGAGAGATTTTAAGTCACTATAATGAAGCAAGTAAAAGAAAACAAAAGGTCTAAATAAAAGCAAATTAGTATCATGTTCTTTTTTTTTACTGAACAAATCATTCAGATAAAATAATGGAACAATTGTTTAACTATTCTTATTTATTACTCACTTTTATTATAATGTTCATGCTCTTATATTTATTTCAGAAACCTTAATTAAAGTACAGCCCCAAAATAAGTTTCTACTGAAATTTGAAGGGGAATCAGATCAACACTATCAAAAGTTAAGCAGCAGGCAGCATTCAAATTTCACAATATTGTTAACATTTATCCAGATTTAGATACAATAGCTATAAGTTTTCTTCAAAGATTATTAGATGAATCATTGTCATTATGATTATCCCAGTAATTACCACAAGAGCAGCTCAGATGCCATTTTGTAAATGTTTCTTCTTATTTACAATCCATGTTACCTAACAGCCATGAAAGAATGATTAAAACACCTCAGTAACAAAAGTCAAAAGAAGAATATTTTATCAAATAAATTCAGAGAACTTCAGACTATTACATCATCTTATTACTAGTTTTAAACAAGCAAGAAAAATAAAATGAAAGAAAGATTAGTCAAAGATTAATGACAAAGCTTCATCTAAGAAATTTCGACAATACAGTATAAGTTTTTATTAATAAGAATTATTTTAAAAATATATAAAAATCACTGGCATTTTTATGTGACCTTTCTATAAAACAAAGTATAAAATTATTCATGTTCAAAATATATTAAGGTTATAGAAAGTTAAGATTTTAGCCCAAGTGATTATTAATTACAAAGTACTTCAAGCAATTACTGCTGACTTAATTAACAAAAAATAAAATAAAAGTTTGTGCTGACCTTGAGCACCCATCTAAGAAGGTCACTTTGATATTCATGAGTCAAGTGCTCACTATCCACCAAACTTTCCAGCAGGTGCAAAATATTCTGGCCCTCTAGAAAATAAAACAAGATGCATTTTTTTTTCTTAAATATTTTATTTTTCAGACAAGATTTGTTTTTATAATAAAATAATTTGCATCTTATTTTCAATATTTTTCCAATATGAAAATACTGATTTTTTTAAAAAATTAATTCAAATGTTATTTCAAATGTTCATTATAAAAGTAAAATACTGCTTACATAAACATTTTATTCTTATACAACTTCTTAAATCTTAAAGAAATGAGGAAATAAAAACATTTTTTTTAAAAACATTTGCATATAAATTGCCAATTCCCAGTTCAGTCTTGGAATAACTGGTCATTAAGAACATCAAATTAGAATTCCTAAATTGTTTTCTATTTTGGTTATGAAGACAGTTGGCAGAGACATGTTGAAAGAGAAGTGCAAGGTTTATCTTGAAAGCGAGTTGATACTAGCCAACAACCACAAGAAACTTGTGCATTGACAAAATTCTCCTTGGGAAAATAAAGGTGAACTGGAATTGGGAAAAAAGATTAAGCTGAAGAATGTACGTTTCCTTCAAGCCTAATGTCAGGAACAAAGACCCCAAAACATCAAGTCAGGTTAACCAAGATGAAAGATCTTTTAGCTCACTTGAATCTGACTGGTCAACTTTCTCCATGTCTATCAGATCAACATTCTCTAATTTAAATTCTTTGGGATTCTGCAATGGGTGGGTGGTGTAATGGTTAAAGACTCAGAACAAGAATTTAGTGAGCTGTTGGAATTCTGGTCAAGATCATTATATTCGTTTTCACACACATACACTTGGAAAAGGTACGAATCCATCTATTCTCCCCTCAACTAAGAGTAGGGTAGACTGGACTCTCTAGCTGTGGTTGGCCACCAGTATAGAAGGACAACTGAATTCAAGACCATGTGTGTGTCTAGTGGGGCACATACTTGAACTATAACTATAATGTCTGCTCAACATAGTTACAGTATAAACCATGTTAGCTCTGTGGGTCTTGGAGAGAAGAAGAAAGAAAAAAAAAAAAGTCATAAATGGCCCTGGACAGATGGGCATGCTTGGAAACAAGCAGTTAAGCTGAAGAGAAATCATGCTTATTTACAGAGTGCATTCAAGTCAAAACAGCTCTGATGATGGAATTCTATAATAAACAATAAAACTGACAAGGAGAGGAGGGTAAAAGTTGAGGTGGCTGTACCTTTAGTTGCTTTTCTAAGAAAGTCAAAGATTTCCCCTTTCTTTATTGCTGTTTTTTGCTCATGAAGTGCAAGACCAATCAAATGCAAAATCTGAAAAGAGAAAAAACATTTTAAAGATTAATGAATTTGTTTCTTTTCAACATTGCCACAGAAATGAGAATAGAATTCTGTTGATGTCAGTGATTGTACAAAAACTGTCAATGGAGCTGACTAGAAAAATCATTACTCAGAGTAAATTAGCAATATTATATTGAAAAGTAAAATGCAAAATAAAACAGCCCAATGATTAGAACATTAGGCAACAGTAGAAAAAAAAAGGTAATCATTTTGTTAATGTATCATTATTGTATGGACATTTACTTGTATTAGAGGAGAAAGAGAAAAGGAAAAACTAACCTTTTCAATCAGTTACCAATTCAAATACTAAACAAGATTAATATCAATGAACAAAAGTATTCGTAGCTTAACTCATAGAACTGATAAAAAAACTTGATTTGATTCAGAAGCACATTCTTGAAAACCCAAATAGCTAAATTACTTTAAGACTTTTGGAATAAATGCAGATGGACACGTAATTTCACACTGAATTTAGAACACCGCAAATGATACTAACATTGATTTAAAAGAGTCAAATGCACGTGATACATGGTTGACCAAAAAAAATCAAACACAAAAGCGAAAATACCAGAGTCTTTCTTTTTTTTTCTGCATCTTGGTCTGTGACAAAGCTTTAATAAAAGTGAAACATGTTAGAATGATATACATTTCCTATTTGTTCTTTATCTTATCATTCTATCAGATGCTGATCCATATTTGATCCTAATATCCACGTATAAGATTGGTGTATACGGAATAAAATCCCAAATACCAAAAACACTATTCTTAAAAGAGTGCTCAATACAGAGTAGAGCAAATACAAATTATCCGAAAATTATAACAAATATGTTATAAAATCACTACAAAAATAGCCATTTTGTTTCAATACTTCTGGTGTCTTATCAAGTGATAATGTAGAATGTAGAATAAATAAAAACTCTTTCTTCTACATTCAACACCGTCACTTGATAAGACACTAGAAGTGTTGAAACAAAATGCTTATTTTTTTAGTGATTTTATAACATATCCATGTTATATTTTGAATAAAACAATATATATATATATATATATATATATATATATATATATATATATATATATATATATAATGCAATACATAAAATGTGTATTCAATAAAATGTAATCACTCTTGCATAAAAGAGTAATGAAAGCTCTTGTATCATCAGTTAATTCCTTTAAGCTTCAAAAGAAGGAAGTGAGAAGAGACAGAGAAATCGGATTAGAAGATGGATCATATCTTGTTGAAAACCATTTTGTTGAAAGATATTAGATACAACTGGATTATTGTACCAAACAGAGGAAAAGTTTGTGGATATTCATGTAACCAGTTTTTTTGCTTACAAATCATACTTTACTTTCTAACATTCAGTAACTGGTTGGATTCTAACTATGAAATTGCTTCATAGTTTTCAAAAACTTATATTTTTCCTTTCTAATAAATTAAAGATCATTAACTTTCTCTTTTACTCTATTCCTTCTACTAAAGTTGTGGGATAAATTAGAGACAACTCACTTGCTTTCAGGGGCTATAAAAAATTAAGTATATAATCTAAAGAATGCTATTTTTATTAATAATAATAACAAAA
Source organism: Acanthosepion pharaonis (assembly GCA_903632075.3). Classification (NCBI taxonomy): domain Eukaryota; kingdom Metazoa; phylum Mollusca; class Cephalopoda; order Sepiida; family Sepiidae; genus Acanthosepion; species Acanthosepion pharaonis. Next base: position 270,919 of record CAHIKZ030000787.1, on the reverse strand, counting down.
AAATTCAAAATACCAAGAAGTGCCTATTTTTGCAATATAGTTAAGTGAAGAAGAAAGTGTCTACAGACCCTTTCAAATTGTGCCTCTGACCACGACCTGGATCTTTGAGCAGCTGTACGTGTCAGTACAAGTTCCATGATATGAATCATTACATCACAGCTAAGGAGTTTAGGCACAGTGCTGAAAATGTCACAGAACTGAGGTGGCTCGGGAGGTGGCAAGGCTGCAAAAGATAAGAACAAAAATGAAGAAATTTACACCAATTTCACTATGGTGTAGAAATACAAATATTTCTTTGACTTATTTGGAATCTTAATGCACTTATTGATTGAAGTAGAAACTGAAATCATTTTAATCCCACACTCACTAGAGTTGGTATATACACTACATAATGAAAGCATGCCTAATATACCTTACACAGTACAAGAGAGTACTGAAAAGTTCTCACCCCAATCCACTATCCAAAATTTGACCAAATAGAATAATTTTTTTTTGAATAGCTTCTTTATCAGTTCAAAAACTTTCCAGTATATTTGTAGAATTACACTGTTAAAAAGATTAAATGCAAAGACAACATTCAACAGCATTTCATAATAAATTTAAGTTTTTAAGTTACCAGGCTGCAAAAATAACTTTCACATCTTACAAAAATAATTAAAAAGATAAAAATTAATTTTTTCACTAATTTTCAGGCCAGTAATTTATGATTAAGATATCTCATGATACACAAATTCAACCCCATATATATTTAATAGTAACTGTATTATGGCATTGTTAGCTATGGTGTCTGCTAAACATTAGCTTACTAGATAACTCAACCTCACATATTTTGGTGAGGGAAAAACAGTTGGTCTTAATTATTCTCAAATTCAGTAGTTGTTCTGCATACTGAAATTTTTTAAAATAACTCACCTTGATCTTCCTTTGCTTGTTTTTTCCTTTTCAACTGAGTTTCTTCTGACTGGAAAACAAAACGAAATAAGAGAAAAATCAAATTAAAAGGGAAAAGTTCTTCTATATAATTAAATAGTCGAGTGTTGATGAATTTTTTATGTAAAGTCAAAAGTTAAAATAAGTGGCACTTCTTCCATCAGGCAATTTGATCATCTTATAAAAATGATATCTTTCATACTCAGAATCAAGACAAATTTAATGAGCATGCTAATAGACAAAGTAAGTTTTAATGTCCACTAATTGAGATCTCGCCTATCAATTCTAGATAAGTATTCTTCAAATTTTCAAAGAAATTGAGCAATATAACATTTTATCTTTTCCGGTCATACATGAAAAACACGTTTTTGTTTAGCAATTAATAAAATTTAGAATTTACTCAGTTGTAGATGCAACATTTCAAATTATCTATTCTGTAAACATTTAAGGTAAATAAAACTTACCAAAATAAAAAAGCACTAAAAAGACATTACATTCATAACTTGTTCCATACCTTAGATTGCTCTGTCCGACTGTAGTGGTAAAAGTAAGTATTGTATTCTTTGAAATATTCTGCTTTCAATTCATAATGACCTTTGCCTCCAACCTGGCTTTTTCTGGAAAAAAAAAAAAAAAAAAAAAAAGACAGTTATGAATTTATATATATATATATATATATATATATATATATATATATATATATATATATATCCTTTTATTTGTCCTAAGAAGGTCACAAGATCTAAACCACCCATGTAGCAGACATATGAAGAATATAATATATATACTAAAACAAATCCACATTATAACCAAAAACGTTTGCAGTTTTTCTCTTTAAAATATATATTTTTCTCTCATTGGACCAACTAACCTTTTCCCTATATATATGTAAATATTCATAATATCAGTGGTATATATATATATATATATATATATATATATATATATATATATATTTCCAAGAGGATAGAATCTAGGTAGAACTCAATGTCCAGGACAGAGTAAGAATATAATATAAAAGGCTCAAACAAATTTATTACATTGGAATCGTAATCATGATCCAATTCATTCATAAATATATATATATATATATATATATATATATATATATTATATTAAAAAAGAAGAGGAAAACGTTTTTGGTTGTAATGTGGATTTATTGAGAAAAATTTATACTTTCATAATTTCAGAATTTCTGGTCTGCTACATAAATATTCATAAAGTGGGATATATATTAAAATTATTTTAATAATAAAAAATACTTCGGTTTCGGAAAAAAATTTGGATTTTTTTCAGAAAATAATTAAAGTTCAGTGGAAATTATGTAAAACAAAATCAAAAATCTTTTTAACCCCTCTTTCTTTAATATACATAAAATTCTCTCGTTGGAACCACTTTATTTCCTTTATATATATATATATATATATACAAAAAAATACTTTTATGAAGTCAGTGGATTACAGTCAAATCTTTTTCACAATTTTCCAAAATAAATTTGGATTTTTATAAAGATATGTCAATGAAGCAAATATTTCATATCCAGGTACAGAGTTTGTATATTTGAGTGATATTAAGTTATACCAAAGTGAAAAAATAAAGGATGTTATCAAAGTAGAAAAGGTAGTAAGAAAAAGCCCATTACAGATAAATGTAATTTTAAAAGATGAATCTTTAGAAAGAAAACAATTTGAAACTTACTTGAAATCAGCCACTTCATTCACAACTTTCTCAATTCCAGTTTCATGATTCCACTAAAATCACAAATTTGAAAGCATTTATAAAAAAATTAAAAAGATTTCATGAAGGTTAAAAAAAAAATCCTCAAAAATTCCATAATAAAAAAAAAATTTCTAATGAAAATAAATGATACATAATTTTATATTAAAATACAAAACCTTCAGAATCATTTTAAATTTTGAAAAAAAGGAAAATATTTTCTCATTTCAATAATTTTCCAATTTATTCTGCTTAAAGAACCAACTAACAATTTTAATTATAAAAAAAAAAAAATAATGGCTAAATTTACAAAAATTAAAGCCTATTTTAATTGGTCTTTATTACATGAAACAAGTCACAAGTATATAATGCGAGTTATTTAAACAAGGTTTATTCCATTCACAAGAACAATTCGAATGAGCTTAAAATGTGGAAAAATGTCTATATACATATATATTCCATGGGATCATAAAAATGTGAAAAAAGCAGCATTTTGAGACAGAAGACTCAAAGACTGGATTTGGATTCTTTTAGAAAATTTTCCAGAATATATTTCTCATTTGGGTTTTCAAGTTTTAAGAATTCACTTACATCTTCAGGTAAGGCTTTCACCAATTCACTGTGGGCCATAGAAGTAATGCACAGTTGGTGAATTATTTCTCTCTTTACAACGTCTTCCTGAGTTATCTTCCCAACACCAACAGTATAACGCTCACCTGGTAAAAATATAAAACTTACATATCAATAAAAATTTACTATCATCAAAGCAAGGACAAAAAGTTCCGAAAAAAAAAAACATACTCTATATGGAAAATGATTTTCAAATATTCATAAAAATTGTATATTTGAAAGGTAGAAAGTATTAAGTTACTTTTCAGATAAGCGCTGATCATCTTTTTCCTTTTATCACAACTATTTTTCCAGAATTTATGTCAAGTGAAATAGTTAAAAGGATATATAATTGTCTCTACTGCCAACCAGACAATATTACAAAAAAAATCATCTTGTTTAGTCTGTTTTTAGTGTAGCATACCAATATCAATTTTCTGCTGTTTTGAAATTGATTAAAAAGGTTATTTCCAAGTAAGACATCATGAACAAATGAGACATTTGAAGATGTATAGAAAAACTTTGAACAACTTATAAAAATAAAAGATGCTAAATTTAGAGAGAACTCAAACTACTAAACAGGATTTGGCCAACAATTTATATAAATTTGACTTACAATAAACTAACAAATATAGTTTCTTTTTAAATGTAAATTCTAAATTGCAATAAATAAATCATGATGTGAATTAAGATGCAGCAGATAATTTTGATTTTTGTATTATGAACATGTTAAAAAGCAGTGCGAGAATTGTGCATTATATATCTATAAAAATGACTGGCTTAAGTTTTTGGACTCAAATATACTAATTGTGTGTGTTTCTCTATTCAGTTGCTATACACAACGAAATCTTTGTGTACATCTATCAAATTTGATGGGCATAATTATTGGCCCTAGAGGAAGGTTTTAACACTTTTTTTATTTTAAAATAGTCACTCTACTATAAAGATTTTTTTTGTAGTAACAGCAGTAGAAGATGATTATTTTTCTTCTGAATGTACACAATAAAAATATGGGTGCTTCAAAAATGTCATTTTACAATAATAATAAAAAAAATTAAATAAATAAAAAAATTTCTACATTTTATAGTATTCCTTTGTTAAACATTTACAAAAAACAAATAAAATCCATTTTATTTTTCTTTTATGTCACTAAATACTAATATACACTTACTATATATGACTGGTGTTGCTAAAAACAACCCATGAAACAGGGAAATAATGGCAATAACAAATAGACATTTTTTTTTTTAGTTATGCATTTCATTCTTTACAACATGGCATTATACAGAACTACTACTTTTCAAAATTATATATCCAGCAGTTCCACATGACACTTACACAGTATTAACAGTTCACCATTACAATGCTAAAGAATTGTTTTATTGTCATAATGAGCTGAAATCCAGCAACAGAGTGTGAGTGTGTGTGTATGATAGATGTGCTCCTTTTTACCATCCATAAACCCTAATTCAAAAGTGGAGCACTGAGAAATTAAATAAAAGTATTTCCTACTATAAATCAAAGTGATTTATATGCAATGTTGTCTATTACAGTTACAAATATTGATACGGACAGGATTCACCTAATGAGGATCAAGCAATAAATTCAATTATTGAAATTTTTAATAAATTTATATTTAAAAAAAAAAAAATCACTAAACAAGAAGAAAAAAAAAAAAAAAATTAAAATCCTTTATTTTCACAGCAAAACTAAGATTTTTTTGATTTTCTTTAATTACTAGTCTGCAATTTCGATTGAAAAATGAAAGCAATTATCTTAATACAAAAACAAATACTCACCTAAAATAATAATCAAAAGATTCAAAAATTCTTCAGCTAGCATACTGGTCTGTCTAACAGAATCCTCTTGACCACCAGGATCATCATAATTTGATCTGATACAAGTGAAAGATTAAGATTTCATAGAAAACTCAAACAAGGAAAACATTTAGAGGGGGAACCCATTAATTCTAGTGTTACCTTTTAAAAATAATATTCTATAATTTTATTTTGTCATACAATTACCTAATAATTTATATTGCATTTATACTGTAATCTATCATATCATTTATTTTGTCTTTATATGCTTCATGCAAACATGAAGATAGAAGTCAATGATTTCCCAATAAAATTGTTATAAACATATCAATGTTAGTAAAACTTTCAGAATATACTTGTATGTTAAATATAGTATATTAACTTCAGATATTTGTTTTCATTACAAAATATTTTGTGGAGTGAGATTATGTAAATTGAGGGTTGTTCATCATATTAGTTCAACTTTGAGATATTTTAAAATTTATTTCAAGTATATAAAGATTGTCATGGGTCATAAGATATAACCTGAAAAGAGAAACGAGATACTGTAAAGTGATTGGAATAAGATTGGACATTGTGACAATTGGACTTTATTTATAAAAAATTGTTACACTGACCCTAACAAGCTGTAATTTACATGATATATTGCTTATCATGTAATTTTTTTAATTAATGCTGGTTGGTTAATACCAATTTTATTCTGAAAACATTGACTAGCATAAGACGACAGCATCACTCACAGGTCCCTTTATTAAGTATATTCTTCTAGTATTAGGTTAGACCTCCTTTTGCCTTTACAACTGCCTTAACTTTTGATATGAATTCAATAATGTTCTGGAAGAACTCTTGAAATCTGAGTCCATGTTGGCATTATGGCATCCCACAATTATAGATCGGTTGCCTGTACATCCAAGCTTCGAAATTCACTTTCCACCACATCACAAAGGTAATTTATGAAATTGAGATCTGGTGACAGTGGAGGCAATTTTAACACAGAAAATTCTTTGCAAAAACAACTAATCTGCCACTATTTCTGATATGTGAAATAGTGCATTGTCCTGTTGAAGATTACCACCAGAGGATGTGAAGACTGTAGTCATAAATTGAGGTATGTGATCAACCATAATGCCTAGGTAGGCTGCAGCATTTAAATAATTGTCTATTGGTACCAAGGGTCCCAATGTATGCAAAAAAAATATTTCCCATATCAGACCACCAGCAGCCTGAACCATTGATACAAAGCAAGATGGATCCATACTTTCATGTTGTTTACACCAAATTCTGGCTCTACCAATCAAATATTGCAGCAGAAATCAAGACTCATCAGACCAGGTAACTTTTTCCCAATTGACTATTATTCAATGTTTGATCTTTAGTAAATTGTAGCCTCGTTTTCTTGTCATCTGAAAGGAGTAGCACCCAGTATGGTCTGCTGCTGCTGCCTATCTGCTTCAAGATGTGCATTTAGAGATGGTCTTTTGCAAAGAGTCATTATTTGAGCTAATGTTGCCTTAATGTTTATCAGCTTAAACATCCAACCTCTTTCATCAACAAGGGATTTCTACCTGCAGAATTGCCCCTCGGTGAATTTTTTTTTTTTTTTTTTGGACGATTCTCAGTAAACATAGAGGTGGTTGTGCATGAAATTCTTAGTAGATCAGCAGTTTTTAAACAACTCAGACCCACCCACCTGGCACTTAAAGCACCCTTCTTTCCCATACTAATGCATGAAATGAAATACAGCAGGTTGCCTTGACAATGTTTGATGTCACTATATCCATTAAATTGCTGCCATTCATTAATTGATTAGAAATTAGTATAAAAGAGCATTTGTTCAACTGTACTTAAGCAGCCAATGAGTGTTTATATTGATTCTCCGAAGAATGGTGCCATATCCAACTTAAGATCAATCATTATCAAACATTTATTCCACACACACACAATCCTGAATTGTAGAAAGTTTTCTTTATGCAAGAACTATCTGTAACTATTATGTTAATAATCTTTTACAATAAAAAAGATACAAAATCTGATACAAAAAACTGTAATACAATCATTTAAAAATCCTTATTGCTTTGCCAATAATAAAAAAAAAAAAAAAAAATGGTAATTTTAACTTGTTAAATGTCAGAGTTGAATTTGAGTAGCAAAAATATATTGCTTTACCTGACCCAGCCCAATAATCCATATTTATTCAACAAATGGATGAGGTAGTCATCTGGGTCAATTAGGGAAGCACCAATCTGATTTGAAAAAACAAAGACAGTGCATTTAAATAAATATTCACAATACAACAATGGGAAAGTAAGTTATATTTAGTATAAGATTCCTTCTAATTTTCTTGGGAATTAGACTAAAAATTATTTAACAAATTAAAGGACTGAGAAGAGAAGAGCATCAGCAAAATTGGAAATAATTTTTCATTCTTACAATGGACAATATTCTAAAACAATTACTAAGCTTATTTTTTTTAGTTTCACAGAACTTTACAAACTGTAAATAATCCCTTAAAATCCATGGTGTCATAAGAACATTAATCCAGTCAAATAATTCAGAGGAAAACAGGCAAAATAGAAAACTCTAAAATACTTGAAACTACTTTTTTCCTTGCAAGTTATTTAACAACTTAATACAAAGCAAAATTGAGTAGCTTAATACTTTTTTTTAATAGCATAATACAAATTCATTTTTTTTTTTTTTTACATTTGGACAAAATAACTTATTTTTTGTCAGTATGATTGATTTGGGTCATTTTTTTTAGTTCCAAGATGAAGTGCTTTCAAAATACCCAACTGTTGTATTTTATCCTTAGAATGTTTTACTAGTGGAATATAGAAGTCCAACAGAATCATGTGACTGTTGTAGTGATTTTCCAAGCATAGCTTAGATGTAGCACAAGGCCAAAAGAAGGGGCACCCAGTGAGAATTGGACTCACTACTCAGTCGTAATTGTTCTAGCGAGACAAGCTTGCCAACCATTACACCACCACAAGGTGCCCTGATGTGACTCTTGTATTGATAACAAGAATAAACAGAATAAAAGGACTGGAATCTACTTGGGTTGGCCCTTGAAGAAAGCAATAATAAAATGTACTCAACAAGAAAATACTATACATGACTCATTTGAGCAGTTATGGTTCACCACATCACACAAAGCCATTTAAAAGATGTCACTTACAACGCTATGTACTCTTAGCAATGGCAACTTTGCCAGCAGCAGGAGTTAAATTCCAATGTTATCAGTTTTGTTCTCACTACAAACACAAAATGTTAACAACCAGCCCTGTGATTCATATCCAGGAAAATCACAAAGGACAGATACAGGTTTCTCTTTGTTTTATTTAATTTTAATGAGAATCAGTCTTGCACTTTGAACAAGGCTTCTAAACTTCAACCCTCTAGTTGCTGCATATTAAAATAAAAATCAATAAATGTAATGCCTGAAGTTTACAAGATTGAGGCTTCAAGAGATCAGATACAGTGTCTTATTGTTGGTTCATTATAATTTGGTATAGGTTCTAGGGGAGGAGACTTGAATTTAGAGATTTCAATCCATTCTCTAGTTTTCATTACAAACATAAGATCATAACACTCATTTTTGTGATTTCATGGAAATGGTTTGTTCTTGTTTAAAGAAAGGAGACAAAGAAGAAGGAAAAATATATTAAATTCTAAAGACAGGATACAACATAAACCTGAGTTGATGTTTTGACCAAGACAATATTTCAACAATAAAAATGAAGACAAAAATATGAAGAATATGTAGAATCATTTAAAAATTTTTAGATTTTCTCAAATCCCTTCCAGATTAATTCATTATGATTTTTAGAATTTCAAATGTATATAAGAAATCAAATTATATTCCCAAGGCAAATTTTTATCTATAATTTATATTTTAGTATAAGTTTTTTTTTAATTATTGCTTACATTTTGTCATGTACCATCTTGAAAAGAATCCCAATTATTTTAATATAACAAGGTTTCACTTGCCTGAAGCATAACAATGTCTTTGTCATACATTTCCACACGGCACCTCACATTGTGGTAGAAAAATATCTGCAAAGGCAAAAGACCATTTTAAATAATAAAAAAATAATACATTTGAGATTATGTCTTGAAGTTTGAGTGTATATAATAAAATAATGTTTTAAGGTATGCTATAGTTACGGGCAAAAGTGCTCAGTATCAGAGATTGAGCATGTGTGAATGTAAGAATAGACACTAAGGTCAACACTTAGTGATGATAGTCTCTTTCATGCAATCTTCAGGTCATGTGGGTTGGGTAGTAGCTAGACTATATATGCTAACCATTGAAGCATTATAGGTAGCAAAATCAATTATTTCTGGTTTATTGTGTTATTCTAATGACTATTATAGAGGTAGGAATGGTTACTTTAAATTATTCTAAGCTATTGGAATAATTTAAAATAAACATTTCAACCTATTCAATGGCTGTCATAATAGCACAACAAACCAGAAACTATCCTTGTTACCTATAATGTTCCAATGATGAGCATATATAGTCTAACTACTACTCAACACACATGGCCTGATGATTTTGTTCAAGCATGACTGTTGCCACTCAATGTTGAGCTTAGTTTCCATTTTATATATTTTTCACACAAAGAGGATGCGATGGATAAATTGTCATCTAAAATCACACAAAAATGAAAATAACACTGACATCTAATATTAACAAATATATTTACCAAAATTACACAAAAATAAACTTGAAATACTAAAGAGTAATTATTCAATGAAATAACATTGGCTTCAACCACAGACTCCAGGTGACTTTGGAATCTCCTGCAACTCTTCTAGACTGTTTCCTTGTTTAAGTTAGTGAATGCTGCTATAAGCGTTGCCTTCAGTCCATCTTTGGTGTTAAAAGTTTTGTTTGTCTCTCGCCCAAACTACGCCTCACACATAATTATCAAAGATGCAGTCTGGGGAGTCAGGTGACCAGATGTAAGGGGTGATGTGGTCACAGAAATTGCCTGACAACCATAACTGGGTTCTCCTGCTTATAGTGGCATGATGCAGAGTCCTGTTGCCAGACAGCTACCCTCTTGACCTAGGGCAACACTACATCCTCAAGGCACGATGTAGGCCCCCATGTTGAATCTGAGGCCCTGTGGGAAGATGAATGGCAGTAAAATGTTGCCATCACTAGTGATTGTGCCAAACACCTTTGTAATCACCATTAGACTCATCCAATTCTTTTCGAATCCTCTGCACTGTCCTCAGATTAACATCCAAACATTCAGAAATGTTCGTATTGGAGCTTCCGGCGCAAATGCCAAGCAGTACAAGATGCGGTTTCCAAATTTATGGCAGGCATTATATATATATATATATATATACACACACAAACTATCAAATGAATTACAAAAAAAGGAATCAAACATTTCATAAATCCCTTTTCCTCACATTCAACAGAAGCAAGAAAAATTAATAAGTAATTATGTGTAATCTACATATTTACCCAAATCAAGTTTATATAGAATCTAATTAATTATATTAATTTATATACAAACCTGGTTAAGGAGGGAAAATCCATTTCTGCGCCACATGCCAGCCTGTGTCTGAGCTATCATCACTTGGGTTCGTAGTGGTGGCTCTATCAAATCCATTGGGTTCATCTCACACTAAAATAAGTTGAAAATTTATTTTTTATTTTTTTAATTTCAATTGATGATAAAGTGTTGAAGCAAAGAAATTAAGAAAAAGTCAAATAAAAATAAAGATGTAATAATTGAGGATTTCTAATTTAAAAGAAATCAACAGATTTTAAATAAACTGAAAAGACATTGGTAAGAATGCTTTTTTTTTCTTCTAAACAATATTTTATCTAATGGAAAAGGACTTTTGAGTAAAGCAAAAGGTAATCTTAATATGAAGCTACGACAACATGAACATAAGAAATCCAGAGAAAACCATAATGGGGAAAAATATTTAAGACATTCAGTCGTCCAGGTTTTTTTTATATTAAAAATCCGACTGTGTAAATTCCAAACAATAATAAAATTAAGAAAACATGGATATACCTGTTAAATCATTTGTATTTACAAACATATGTACATGAATTCAAGAGAGTTGAAAAGGAGTAAAAATAGTCCTTATTTGAGTAAAAAGTTGTGGTCCAAAAAAAAAAAAAGACTTGAATAATTGGTTCACAGTTAAATCTGTAGTTGAAAAGAGATTTAGTAGTTGATCCACAGTCAAAGAGTGATCATCAGTAAAGATTCACTGACCATCCCTGCTTTTGTTATTGGAAATGATTTGTTTGAAGTCACTGACAGGTTTCTTTCCATATGCACTAGGAGGGGGGAAGCTATGTAGCCACATCTTTTCTTGTGTTTGAACAGCTTGGAGACAATCGCATCACTGCTGCTGAAAGTCAAAATCTGTGGAAATTTTTTTCAAAAGTAAGCTTGAGAAAAGTAAGGTTTTAGTTTTCTTTGATTGATCAATATTTCACATGGGAATCTTGATTTGCAACCAATAGACACTGATTTAAACAGTGTGTATTGTATCGTGGAACCTTTTTAGCATGTTTGTAATATTGTCTGCTATTGGGTAGAAATAAAGTGAGTGTGTTTTAATGATATATATGTGAGTATGTAATTGTGTTGGAAATAGGGTTTATTTCCTATAAATGTGTGTCAATTTAAGATTTTTAAATGTTTACAGATACTCCACTATCACAAAATAGGTTACATATTAAATAACTTGAACATTATTTTTTTTTTCCTTTATTCATCCTGTATCATTCAAGGTAAAAAAAAATAGCAGTTCTGGTAGTTAGAAGCAAACTATAAAGATAAACTTTGTTGAAATTAAAAACTTACTTGTGAAATTAATTCTGGAGTGAATGTGTCGAACTTCAGGTGAAGATGGAGCCCTGCAAAAATCAAATTTTCAAACTTTATCAGGTTGAATATTTTTTACAAAAAAAAAAAAAAAAAAAAATACATTTTAATTATTTTAATAAAAGCAAAAAATCAATTCAGAATTTTTTTTTCCGTATAAGATTAAATATAGTGATATATACCAATTAAATATTTCTTTTGACAAAATTTTCTTGAATAAATGTAACCACGTAAAAATGTAAAAAAAACATTTATGGTATATTTTTTAATTTATATGCTGCTAATTATACAAGTCATAAATTTGGAATTGTAATAAAAGAGAGGGAAAGTTGCTTTCTATCTTTCAAATAACAATAACAGTTAATAACATTAAGTATAAAAATTAGAACAATTTACATTCATTGCTATAAAAAAGTTGACATGAAAAAGAATAAATACAAAAATTATGAACTTGAAATTATTTTTTAAATAAATATGTGTGACCAAATGATTTTGTTAACTGCTTGCAATATTAGTGATTATGTCATCCTGTGTATTTTGATTGAAAAAAGAAAATTTTAAAAATGTAAAAAAAAGTGAAGCCCATCAGCTGATGTGGTTAAGATTCCATCATTGTCACAAATGACATGAAACAAGAAGTTATTTTAGAAATGTCTGATCTAGAAAGTTTCTTTAGGCTCTACTTGGTAGACAGTTTGCTATCATAATTTAATCAAGTTACACAATGTTTAAGAGAATAAGAAACAAATATTGAGAATAAACAAAGAACTTAATCTATCATCCAAGTTTCTGCAATATTATGCAAACATATTTGATAAGGTATAACACAAAAATCTATTTGAACTGTTAGGAAAACTCAATTGATTTGGAAAATATATTAATATAATACAGAACATATACTGTGAGCAAATTGCTTGTATACAGATAGAAAATTAATTAAGTACACAGATAGAACAAGACAAGGATGCATTATTTAACATATATAACAAGAAAAAGTCCTTGTAGGGTTTATTATTGCTGGGTACAATCTTAAGATATGCCAATGGCACTATTGATGGTAGAAAAAGAAAACCTCTAGACAAGTAGTACAGGAAAATTAGAAGAAAGAACCAACCAACAATTATATAAAGAAGACAATGTATGGTTGTCAGCAAGAGGAACAGACCATGATGCAATTGGAGATGTTAAAAATCAAACAAGTACAGAAATTTAAATATCTGAGAAGTTTTAACAGATGACAGAAAATGTGACACCAAAATCTGAAGGCAAATGGAACAATAAAAGATGCTTTCCAAAAGCTAAACTAAATATTAAGAAACAAGAAAATTTCATTAGAAACAAAAGAGTGCTGAACTGCTATGTCATATGAATCCTCCTATACAGCAGTGCATGATGAACAATTTCCTTGCAAATAAAGTGAAGGTAACAGATGTGGTTGTACAGAAAAAAGCTGAGAATATCATGGAGGAAGCATGTAAGCAACAAGGAAGTTTTTAAGGAAGATGGAAATGAAAAGTATATATATATATATATATATATATATATATATATATATATATATATATATATTATAATCAGAATTTAAATAATGAGGAAATAGGGCTTGAAGAATTTGACACTCACTGGACATAGTGAAGGCAAGAGGGACAGAGAAAAAACAACAAGTAACCCCAACCCTAACAAACTTGTGTAAATGGATGTCAGTACAGAGAGTGAGAGAGATTAAAAAGATAAGCATTGTTAAGAGCTACAAAGAATAGGAAATTGTGGAGCCATGATCACCTATGTCCTGAAGGGAAACAGCACATGAAAATTCACTATGAAGTTTTTGTTTTTTTTTTTGCCGAGATCCTGAATGAAACACTTTTATAGTTGAGTATTATGGTCAAACAGAAATACATGCTTTCACAAAAGAAAAAAAAAGCACATTAGTATACAATGTATAGGCAAAAACAGTTGTCCTTTTGAAAGAAACTAAAATTTGTATTGGAAAAATTATTCCAATCTTAGCAAACCATATCCAAATTAAATTTGTTAGAAACAATTGATAGTAAAGTAAAAATCTCTTTTCAAGAACACATGAACTAAAAGAGTATGAGCCAAGTAAATGATTCAATTCCATTAGCTTTGAATTTAAAGTGTAATGGATTTAAAAGTTTGCTTGATTGTATACAATGTATTGAATAGAAAAAGTATTTTTACCGGCAAGAAGTCTGATCACAGGCAAATGAATGCTGACTGGCTGGCTGGATACATCATACTTGATACACTCAGTAACATGACCGGCAACTAACAACAACAACAAAAAAAATAACATTTAGAATATTAAAATTCAATAGCAGAGAGAATGGTGAAACAATTATACATATAAGATTCTCTCAGTCATGCTTATCTTAATTCTGGACAATCCTTTTATTTTCAATGCACAACATACAGCTAGAGTTTTAAAGCTTGCTTTAACAAATTTGTACACAAAAAAAAAAAAAAAAAAATTCCCCATACATTGCTTGTTCTTGCTAGAAATATTGAAGTAATGCAGAAAACAAAAATCTATGCAGTGTAGTGGAGAAGCAGTAGTAGAGTCAGTGGGCAGCAGTAAGAGCTCAAAACAATACTTACATGCATGACTAAATGTAGTTGATTCTAAAATACAACTAAATTTTAGTTTCTTCTTCTGTTCTGTTAGTATTTGCTATGTTAGTGTAAATAGTTGCCATAATAAATGAAAATTTTGATACAATTGCTTATTTGATCCTACCTATGAAATCATCATTACATAAACAGCCTGTAATAATAATATGGAATCTGAAATACAGGTTTCATACTTTCACTTTATTACTAAAAAATAAAGTGAATTTCATTTTATTTATAACTAGCAGGCTTTGCCCGCTCACTATCACTTCACAAAGTAAGATATATTCACTACTTGAAATGTTTGAAACAAATTTTAGATGGACATTTGGTTGTAAACATGAAAGAAAACATTTGTATTTATTCAGATAACCAAACAATAGAATTTTAGCCATTTTTAAACAAATGAAACATGATGAAACTGAATAACATTTAACAGGTGTTGAGAGAAATAAAATACATGTATTTGCATGAATGAAAAACATAATGGTGAAAAAATTGAAATCAAAATGAAGTTTTTTCTTAAATAATTCTTACTGTAATGCAGCAGGATAAACTACATTTTTTTTTTTTTTTTTTTGGAGCAAGTATAAATATATTCCTTTCATTTCCTACTCTTGAACAGGCAACATATAATTGACCATGAGAAAAGCAGGGTTGCATAAAGTAATGTCCAGTAAATTTCATTGATTGACCTTATGATTTATTAATAGTCATTGCAAAACTTACTGACTGGGAATTGCAATCATTTAAAATCAAAAGGCATATCTCTTGGAATCAATACAGTCTCTTCTTTCCCTTGACCAGTTATAATAAGAGCTTCCAATAAGTAAGGTAACATTTTTGTCACAATAAGATGTGTACCATTACATAACTTTGGAGGATCAAAATTTCTTAGCAGCATTAATGTTACTCATTGTTTTAATACCAACTTGTGTGATGGCACTCCTGGGAGATCTAAAGAATTCAAAAATTCAATATGAAAGTTAACTTCTTCATCTGAATCCACAGTTGTATCATTGGATAGGTTTGTTCTTTCTTCTGTTGGGATATCTTGCAGAATCTTCTGATTGAGGATCTGTACTGTTTCATTTCTGGGAGCCAAAATTGCTCTCTCACACAACCAATCGGTATTCTGGAAGTTATCTACTATATTGGGGCATACTTTAAAAATGAATACCTCAATGCTCTCAACCAGAGTGCCAAAACCTTCAGGAAAGCTGATTTGTCCATCTTGATCATGTGAAATTTTGCCATTCCCAATTTTTAAAAGGAGATCACTAAATTACTTTGCAGTCCCATCTCCACTGAGTTCCACTCTCATATTAGTGGTCTAGAAGCATCTTTCATTATGATCCCACAGACAAAAACTTTTCAAGCAGGCATGAAGTTCATCTGCAGCTGTTCCTTGTTTGACAACAGGGAGTGTTTATCTGAAATCTCCAGATAACAGAATTGTTACTCCTCCCATGAGTCTATCATTATGTCTGATATCTTTCAGTGTTCTGTCTAAAACTTCAAATGTACCCTTGTGAGCCATAGTGCACTCATCCCAGACTATGAAGCAAGTCACCTGAAGTAGCTTGGTTAACTTTGTATCTCTATGTTGCACACTGGATTGACATTTTAAACCAAGTCTAATGGCAGTTTAAATGTTGATTAAGCAGTTCTTCCAACAGTCAGCAAAGTAGCTGCTATTCCAGATGATGCCATGGCTACAGCCACTGTTTTTTGCACCCTAATTGAAGATAAAAGAAGATTAGTTAGGAATGTTTTGCCAATACCTCCAAGAGTATCCAAAAAGAAAATTCCTTCAGCAGAATTGTTGATCCTTAACAATCTCATTGTAGATGACTCTCTGGTCAATTTTAAGAAGAGGTATATTAGCCTGTATTTGATAGATCAGTGCTTCATGGTTGTATCCAGTCTCTCTCATGATTTCTCTATTTGGTTTGGGAAGTCCGAAATGGGACAGTTCTTTTTATGTTACATTTAGCACCTTATTTTCCATTTCACACAGTGCAATGTTCACAATCCTCGGGTTCATTTGTATGGCTAGTCCTGGATGAACCAGTTGCATATGATGAAGAATGTCTTCACTCATAGCTTCTTGGTGTTTCACACAGATTCATTAGATTTGAAATTTGACAGGTAGCAATCATAACAAAGAGATCCCTTATTTGCTTTGGTGATTGATATGAAACTGCCTCTTGATCCCAATGCTCATTACTTTCTGTAAGTTGAATGCATGCTTGTCTGTATGTCTCAATATTTCCATCAGTTTTTAAATTTTGAAATGATCTTGGACCCCCTGACATTATGAAGTCAAAGAAAGAAGCATTCAGAATTTTTTGGATACACTGTATAAACCAGACCAAGTACATCACTAAATTTAATAGCAGGTTCAGTTGGATGAGTTTCCCCTTGCTTTCTTCTGTGGAATTTTCCAGATTTGAAGGTGTAATATTTAAACACTTCAGGATAGAGAATTGTTTTGGCAAAGTCATCTACATTGCATAGGTTAAATATACCATTAGGGCAGTGTTTTTTTTTTGAGTTTCAATCAATTCCTGAGCATTGTCTTCAGTAAAATACACCTGTTGTCTATTGTCAAGTTGAACACTCAAGTGCTGAACTGATAGGTGTCTGTTGTGAATGTTAACGCAAAAGATTTTCCAGGCAGCCTCATTACCAGAAATGTATCTTCCTAACTGAAATTTTTCTACTTCATTGTGATTGTTAATGGCAATCACAGCTTGGTCACTTCCCCTATTTATGTACTTGCACACATACTTTATGGACTTGACACTTTTACAAAATTCCACATTAATGTGAGCATTGAATACTTTGCATAGAAGTGAACTATAGAGAACAACCCATTTATTGTCTACCAGTATATTCTGCCCATTTCTTTCAAGGTTGAAGCTAACTCCTCCATTTTCAATCTTTTTTCTTCTGTAACTTGTGTAGGCATTTGTATCCATTTTTGTGTGATGGACAAATTTTCTTGGAAATCTTTTTGTACATCTGTTGTCAACCATGCAGGGGAAATTGCAATTCAAATATCCACATGGTCCATGAATCATGTGTCTTTTTACTATTTCAAAAAGACCTGGATTTTCATTAGGATTTGGCAGTTCTGCACTGATGATAGAATCTATTTGATTTGGATTGATCTTCTCCCTTAACCGTAAAAGTAAATGTACATGTGGCAGTCGCCTCTTTTGCCACTCAATTGAATACATGTAACATTTTACAGGTCCAAATATTTTTTCTTTATTGATGAGATCCATCAGTTTGTTGACATTCAGCTTAAGAATTCTAGCAATAATATCATGTCTGTCTGTTGCAGATTGTCGAGGAAGATTTTCCAAAATCTCAGGTCAATTCAGATTTGTAGTAAATGTAACAAACAAATCTGGTTTGCCAAAATGTCTGACATAAGTCAATCCATCTTGAAGTCTTTCATGCATGTACCTTGGTCCACCTGTGAATGATGAAGACAAAATAAATGTGTGTCACATTGACAGAATTGCCATCATTTTGAATTGCATCCTTTAGGTGAATTTATTCCTCTGCTCTTAGTTTCTTTTGATTCATTTTGATAAAAACTAACCTTTCTGATTCCCTTTTTACATACATATCCATCAAGAATGGATTGAATAGTTGTTTGAATCCAAAGAGATAATTATAACTGTTACTCTTTATCATAATTCTGTATGCATAGAAGTCCATGGCTGATATTTTATGGCATTTTGTCAGTTATACTCACAATTCTGAAATCTTCAGGTCCAGCTCTTTCCATAGCTGATTTAAACTCCCTAACATAAACATTGTGCTCATGCAAAAACTCTTAAAGGGTCAATATAATGTCAAACTTCAGTTTATCAAACATATTTCTTCTGGTCTGTGCTTGTGTTTTGTAGTCCTCTGTGAAGTACATTTGAAGAAATTGGTGTGGCTCATTAGATAATGGTAGAAGGGAACCAATCCTGACCCTCATATCTGAAAGTGGATTTCCATCCTGGAAGTGTTGCATCTTTTGCTCCAAATGAGGTCATAGCAGAGCAATTATTGTAGGCCCTAATGTACTGAAGAAAATCTCTTGATTCTTGAGAAATCCCATTCAAGAGAGAGAAGAGTGACCCAGGAGGTATTGGAAGTTCTGCTAGTTGAATCTTTCCTTTCTTACAACACATTATCAGATTCATCCTTGAATTTTGACATTGCAGCAATGGCACTGGATGTCTATTGGTCCAAGGAATACCTTTTGATGATTTGCATAATCAGTATTGCAATTGTATTGGAATGCAGCTTTGTAGAAATTAACAAAAGCATATGTTATACACTGGCATATCTTGTTGAATCTAAACCAAGCCTGTTGCTGTCTTGTAATGGAGTTTCAGCAGTGCATGATGCTCTCATAACGATTTCATCACTGAAGATTTACAGAAATAATAATTTTGATCGTTTTCACCATTGGAGAAAACAAACAGAGTAATTAACAGTAGTACACTTCTTTTGTGTTGTATATATATTATTTTATTTAGATAATACACATTTTATGCATAATGTAGTTGTAAACATGGAAAATGAATAAAATAAAATTTTTACTAATAGTTTGTTTCATATAGAAAATATACAATATTTATATATAAAGTGAAAATAAATTTGTTTACAATTTTCATTTAAAAAGTTGAAAAGTTTTAATATGTCCAAAATTGTGAGTATCTTGTTAAAAAAGTAAACATTAATTTGATATCATAAAATATTGCAGTAATTATTTAAAACCTTTTAATATTTTATTTTAGTTACATTTGCTACTAAAAAAAACCTACAGGTATTTGCTAAAAAGAAAAAATTAAATAAATGTATGTTCTCTTTTTACAACAGAGATTTGTGAAAGCTTTGGTGGTCTTAGAATATTTTTAAACCAAAGTTGTCATTTGAATTACAGTTCTTTCAAAGTATTTTCACAGATATAACAATAGAAAACACACAACAAAAAACAACAACAAGTTTTCGTTTGAAGTCCAGTGGAAATTAATATCAAGAAGAAAAAAAAATAGATATTAGACATTTAACTGGTAATTGTGAATGGATATTTAATTAAAAGAAGAGGACAATCATTTAATAGAAGATATTTTAAGCAGTGTACACAAATTAGTCATTAGCTAATTCATGTTAAGAAGACTTTTTAAAAGTAAATAAATTAAAAAAACGCACTTTTATATTTTCTTTCGGTTGGGGGGGGTATGTTTGTGTATGAAATACTGTTTGCTATTTTTACTTGATCTACTTACTTTGAAAAATTCCATTTTGGTAGAATGTAGTTTGTCAGATTTCCTCACTGTAGTGTAACTTCTGTAAAAAGCAGCTAATTATGGCTGCTAGATATGTAAACTGATAAATGTTTACCTTCAATATATTTGTTCAAAGAATATGACTATAAAGGCAGAAGAAATTAATCTGTCAGGTGTGGGGGCAAGCTTGTTATAGTTAAGGAAAGTTTTAGAAATAGATGCCAACATGTTGAAGGCCAAGTAAAATGCAAATTTCAAACACTTTTCTGCACTATATAAGACAATATTCCTAAACAGAACTATTTTTGATATGAAAATCAAAACAATCCTCAAATAAAAGAACAGTAATGAAGGACAGTTAATTAATAAAATATACGTCTTTAAAATCAATATGCAAATTAGTTAAACCTGAAAAATGATATTGCCTAGTAGATAATGTATAATACATATATTGAGCTTTTAGTGCGTAAATTACTATAATTGTAGTGTTTCAGCTTTTTAACCCCAGAATTCCTGGGAGAATTAAACTCCAATTTCACATTTATTTATATAGATAGATCTCACACAGAATGTTAACTGAAAATTACTTTAACTTCATATAACTATCATTATTTGTTCAAATTCATTTATCAAAACTAATAATTTGATTTGTCAGGTACAGAAACATTGCTTAAATCCCTATTGCATTCATAAACTGAAATATCTGTCGTTAATTTTCAAGACAAGACAAAAATTATATAAATATTATATATTACTTTCTATGAATACTTTCATGATAATTGTTCTGATCAACTTTCCTCTACGGTAACTAGAATTTATAAATTTAAGTGCAGTACTAGATTGGTGGCAATGTTTCTTCATTCTATAATTTAAATGGCTCAATGTAACCATAAGTTCTATGCTAACAGTTTCTTCTTCTGTATTTCTTGCTTGTGGAACTCTCTTCCAGCTTCTTGCTTCTCAGTCAACTTTGATCTTCAAAAATTTAAATTCAATGTCAATCAATATGTTGTTTTAATTCTTGTTTTTATTGTTATCACTGCTTAATAGTAAGTTTTTCTCATACTCTCTCCATAACCCATTGCGTCTTAATGGCTTTATTGCCTTGCTTGGGGAGAAATGATAACACACACATAGATTAACATCTCAATGCTCTGCCATTAAATAATGTGAAGATTTTTTTTTTTTAATGCAGAGGGGATTAAGATCTATTTATCCATGAAAAGGGAGCTTATTTCTCCATCTACTTTTATTAAACCTAATGCATACACTCAGAAATTCTTGAAACTGAAGGGTTAGGTATAGAAAGTATAAATACCTTCACAATGCTCCATCTTGTGTGCATCCAATTTGTCTCGGCATTTATAGAGAGCATGAAGTGTGGCAATGTAGCTATTCATCAGCAAAGTGGGCTGTCAAAATACAATTTGATGCAATTAACACCACAAAGAGAAATGCATACAAGCAATTGTACATTTATACAAAGATTAAAAGCCATTTTTGTTAGGTGGCTGAAAAAATTAAAGTTTATAAAGTTAGATATTTATGATGCTTAAGTTTTGGATATATAAACAACCTCTAACCTTTATGACTATTGTCATTCAACATTCACAGTTAATCTTTATTAGCATTTATTCCACATTTGCAATTCATCTACATTAAGAAACTGAGTGTTGCATTCATTGCTAAGTATAAACTAAAAGCATAGATTCAACACATGCATGTTTGAATTATGTGAATGCAAAACTGTTGCTCCAGCTAGGTTTGTGTTCTATTTGATGGTGCTAAGATGTCACCATTGTAGACTCCAAAGTTTAAAAAAAAAAAAAAAAAAAAAAATTTTTTTTTTAAATTGTTCGTTGGAAATGTGAAGCATTGTTTTCTGGGAAAAGTTTGACCCAAACAAGACTCACAGCCAAAACTCAAACAGCATATACTTGCAGAATGTGTTGTCGGTAAAATTATTCACAGGTAACTCATAAAATGTTTTAGTCAAGAAGTTCTGCTATATTTGTACTATTTACTACCTTTGAATTAGTTTTTTTTTCTACTTCATGCAGAAGTGACAAAATAGCTATATTTCAGATTTTGTTCAATTCAAAACTAATGTCATCATTCCAGAAATCAATAAGTGAGAAATAACAATGGTGATTGACCTTGTATCAAAGCTAGCTTAGTAAATATCAAAAAAGGAGGTGAGTTTTAAATAATTGTTCCTAGGCTTTTGTGAGAAATCAAATTTTGTTTGCAAAATGCACAAGCTTTTATACCAACTCAGTATTATTACAGAAAATTATAAAATTTCAAATTCTACTTGAGGAATTTGAATAAAAAGCTAAAAGTGAGAAATGTATGAAGATGTCTTTTCAAATGTCATTCTGCATGTTTGTATATTGAAGAGCAAAATGAAAATTTGTCAAGTTTTGTATTCAAATCTGACAGAAAGAGCAACTCTGAAAAGACAGTGATGGCGGTTTGGAATGATGTTCAAATTTGATGAATAATTTGGGTACAATAAGAGTTTTATATATTTTACATTGTAGAAATAAATATCAAACAACTGTTTCAACAAGATACAATATTTCTTTTAAGACAAACTTGATAAGTTATTCTGAGCAAATTCAACAAAGCATTAAAGATGTATTATTGCAATAAAAACGGACATTAAACAAAGAGCCGAAAAGAAAAATAAATTTGCATAATTACCATAAAAAAAGGTAAATTGAAAATAGAAAATTCTAGAAGCTGACCAGTTATCGCCCTTCACAGCTCTGTTGATGACTAAAATAGGTATGCACCCCAAATAAAATATGTTATAAACTGAACTCAATAAACAAATATTCAGTCATGTTTTTTTTATTCTTCTGTTTGCAGCTGCAAGAACCAACAATAAAACATTTAACATAAAAGAGAGGGAAGAGTTCAGAATAAAATATAACTTCCAACATCTTATAGCTTATGCTTAAAATCTGTGACATACTTCAAAAGAATTACTAATAGGTAATACATAAACTTGAATGGATTTCTGGTTCAACCAAAGTTGCAGATTGCCTGACTAAGAGAGGTGTCTCCAAAAAAGATTCTGGATCATATATGTGAACCAAGAATCTCTTCTTTTTAAAAAAAAAAAAAGAAAAAAAAAAAATGTACATTAAAACATGTGATAAATAAGCTGCCACTATAGTCTACATGTATGTGTTGGAATGTGTCACGAAAAAAAAAAATGATTTCGTCTCTCTCTCCTGCTGTCATAGCGATGGACGCAGTCTCCACTTCTGAGACTGAGAAACTCCTCTCCTTCCAGCCCTTTACATAGAGCTTGGTAACTCACCTATGCAAAACACCAGCAAGCCAGCTACCAATCATAGTTCCCGCGCCTGCCCACCTCCACTCACTTTGGGGGTTTCAAGTTGACCGACCAACTCATTACAATGTAAAAGTGAAAAATGGGAGAACTGTTAACTATGCTGACTCTTGTGTTCCTACATAGGATTGAACTCTCCATCCTTGGCTAAAAATTAGACTCCTACTCCTCAGTTTAATGGGTGTGTTTTAATCAGTAGCAGTAACTTATTTCCCTTCCTGCCAAAGTGGATTTAACCATTAAGCAATACACTAAATTCTCTTTTTGCATGATTTTGAAATAACACAGTCCAACAAAAAGAACCAATTATTTTTTTGTACTATCTTTTTTTTACTTTTACACAGTTTAAACATCTGTCCTTGTGTGACCACTGAATTTATTGCAAGTGGCAAGTAAGCAATTAAGTAACATCAATCAATTATAATTTACAAAATGATAAAACTATGTAACATGATTAAGTAGCAATTTAGTAAAGTAAAATAGAATCCAATCTTTTTTCCATATAGCAATCTCCCACTCCATTGTGGGCAGGATATATGCACTGTACAAACACAGTATTCAGAGAATGTATATGATTCCACATTAGTTTATAGTAGAGACTAGCAGAAGAGCCCGGCGTTGCCCGGGGATGTAACAGTAAGAGATAGATCAAGTATCGATCATCATAAAGACTAAAAAATAAAATTGACAAAGATTATTGTTTAAGGTTGATGGACACACATGTCTTAATTAGTTTTGTTTTTTTTTTACAAATTGGTCAAACCCAAACTCAAACAAAAACATTTTTTTCATTCGTTATGAGTCTATCGATTGAATAGAATTTTATTATAAACAATTGTCTTGTAAATGGAATTTTTAAAGCATTCTGAATGTAAAAATAAAGAAAAAAGTGTGCAAGACAATAAGAAACACTACCTGCCAATAAAAAGTGAAGTTTTATTGAAATCGGTTAAAAAATGTAGGAAATCCGATCCCATATATAAACGAACGAACACACACACACAACCTGGGTTTTTATAACAAGTATAACTCGATATGAGTTGTCCCCCTTTCATTCTGGTGACAGAATCAGGTTTTATCATGTTTTCAAATTGATTTCGTGCAAAAACAATTGTTTTTCCAATTTTTGGTGCTGTCAGAACCACTGCAAGGTAATTTTACTCAGTCCTGTGAAGTTTTGTTGAAATCGGTTGAAAAATGTAGGAAATCCGATCCAATATATAAACGTACAGACACACACACACAATCTGCGTTTTATAATAAGTAAGATGATGAAGAAGTGGTTCCATTATTTCCAAGTACAATTCTAGAAAGCCTCCAAATAGTCAATAAATTTGGAAATCATTTTCTTACAAATGATAACAATGTTGAACGAGCTGTACAATTCCGACATGATTTGAAAATGATTATGGCATGTTATGAAGAATCATATAAAGAACTAACAAAAACAAAATCACAGCATCTGAAAACCGAATTTGTGTTCAAAACCAGTGAAACAAAGGAAACACGAGATGTTAATTTTATTCAAGATACACATGAAGATATATCGCCATTAAATATTTCCAGTGACAAGAGTGATTTTGCACTACCAAAAAACAGCAGAAAGTTGGCACATTTACTGTCTAGCAGTGAGTCTGAATGATTATTTTTCTATATATATATATATATATATATATATATATATATATATATATATATATATAATATGTATGTATAAACAAAAGTTCAATTTATTTGTATATAAAAATCAATATTTTTTTTTATTAAATATGTTTGGATGAAACCTATCTCTAATTTTCATATGTACACTGTATGTATGCATATATATATATATATATATATATATATATATATTTTTTTTTTTTTTACAGTTTTATTTTATTTAGTAACCTCTGGAACATATCTCCCATGCTAAAAAGAGAATTGAGTGTATTTAAGTTTTTGAAATTTCTTCTCAGCGAACATTTTTCTGTTGTTTGATAAAGTTCTGTCACTATTGATTGAGCAAGATCCTGTTTTAACACTAATTATAGTAAGTAATGAAAAGTGTGTGTAAGTGAGTGAGTTAGTAAGAGAAATAACTACAAATCTAATTGATAACAATAGTTATGTGTTAGTTCAAAAGTGTTGATCATTTTACAAAAAAAGAAATTTTTTTTTTTTTTTGACCCAACAAAAAACTTACATCACTTGCACACCAATCAAGAAACAGTGCAATGTTGTCTTGCAAACGAAGTTGGAGATTAAATGCACTCTCCCACTCAGGTTCAATTTCCAAGTGCTGACCAACTTTACGAGTTACGGAATCCATTCCCTGTATATACAAAAAAAAAAAAAAAAAAAAAAAAAAAGGTATTAAGAGAACATTTTTCAAATATTTTTGAAAGATTCATCCCATACACTTATTTTTTTTGTAAAATTCTACCAATGTCTTCCTTTTAATATCAAAGCAAATATTCAGAATTCCCAAAACATAACAAAAAATAACCCCTACCAGTAAAATATTTTATTAGGTTAATACTTTTAGACTTTTGTAATTCATTTGAATAAAATGTCAATCAAAGTCAAATAATAAAATATTTTCAGCGAGATAAGTAATTGGTAAGAGGATAGGTGTTCATTTTTGTGTTTGTCAACTTTGACATTTGTCTAGCACAACTCAATGATACAACTTCTGAAAATGGCTCATGCTTGAAGTACTGGGCCATAAATTTGAGAATTGGATTTAACAATAACGGTTCTTGACCATTTTTTGCTAATAAAACTGGATACAATGCTGATTACAACCAAAGTAAGTCATACCTCAAAGACATGATTTTTCTTAAAAAAAAAAAAAAAAAAAAAAAAAAAGTCTTATATACTGGAGACAAAAAAATAAAAAACAAACCTAACAGCTAAGGTTTGTTCTGAGTAACAAGTGCAGTTGTATCAAAATTAAGCCAAGCTTAGTGAATAGCTCTAAAAAGATTAATTAAAATTAAGGGAAGCAAAATCTTTAACAAACTTCTCATATTACAAAAGAATGCAAGGAAATACTTGAATGAAAATAGCATCAACTTTTGATTTTCTTTTTCAATAGCATTAAGGCATTAAGAAAATAAGTAAATTTTTAATGGAGCAAAGCAAAAAAAAAAAAATAAACAAAGACAACTTACTTGCATGCTTTTTAACAAATCAAGTAATGCATCGAAACCATTTCGAAAACTTTTCCTGAGTTTTTCAGTCCATTCTTCTGGGCTCGGTTTGCAAAATAAAGTATACCTGAGAGTGAAAGGAAAAAGTTTCATTGACTTGTAAAGCCAAAAAAAAAAAAAAAAAAAATTTGGAGATACAGAACATCTGGACACAAGAACAGTTTCAGCTCAATTTCCTATCATTCTCCAAGCAATACAAATTATAATAGAAAAGAGTTTATGAATTTAGAGAAAATACTCCAGAGTTGGATTAAGGACAGAAACCAAACACCAAATAGTGAAATCTAACCAGAAGAGAATTGCATTCTTTATTGGATCTTACCTTGGAATTTGTTGAAAACAGAGGATTGACTGAATTTAACAAGGCTTTAAAAATGACTGTCATTTTCAAACTTCCAAATATTTAATCTCCAGCAAAAAAAAAAAAAAAAAAAAAAAATGGGTTGCATTTACATTTAGGCCTTTTTATAAAAATGAATTACATTTGAGCTTCCAAAAGAAGGTCCAAGATGATTATTCTTTTTTGAAGAATAATCCTCTTGGGTCATAATTTTTCCAATCATCCATTTTAGTAAATATTCAGGAAATTTCCTCACCCCATAATTTTCGCAGTGAGCATTCTAGAAAAAAATCATTTCCTTTGAATATTTAATAGAAAGGGTGAGAGGAACAAGGATGACCTGGGTGGATTTTTCTATAAAAACAAAATTTTCCCAATTCATCTATTTGAAACTTAAAGGCAGGTCATAACTTAGGAACAACAAAGACATCTTGGTCAATTCACTATCAATTTAATAAAAAATTTCAGTAAATTTATTTCTGTTGTTTTTGAAGAAAAAAAATCCCTTGAAAAGGAATTTGTTGCCTTATACAAAATTTTTTTTATACTTTTGAAGGACTGAAATTTCTTTAAATATTTTCTTTTCAACTTAAAATCAGTTTTATAAAAATATTACTGCAATAATATCTGATAGAAAGGTGAAATTTTCTCCTAATTAAGAAAGTTTAGAGGTCAAGTGACACAGAAATTGAAAAGTTAAAGAGAAATGATGCCAATCATTTAAGTGTAAGAGATTTAATATTAAAGCTGTTATGCATGAATAACTGGCAGAGTTCTACATACTCATAAATCTATTTCTGGTCATTTGACTAGAGAATTTATGATTATATGCAGAACTTTGCTAAAAAATGAAAACATTAACAAAAAGGGATTTCTTCTTTGAGTGCATACAAACTAAATCAGTTAATTATTTATAATTCTCTAGAAGCAAAGCATTAATAGACAAAACATTTCAAACTTTTTTTTTTTTTTAAATATTTTTGGGTAGAGATTCTTCACTATTCTGATATTGTTATTTTCATCAAGAGAAATTGTTAAAAGACTAAAGTCAAAGTGATTCTTTGAGATATTTTAGCAGAAGCCAAGAACAAGGAAATATAGTCACTTACTTGAGGTCATATAACATAAACCAGGCTCTCTTGAATGCACTACCAGTTTCACTTCTACCAAATGACAATTTGCCATTTTCTGCAAAAGAAAAATGAAAATTGACAATCAGAAAAATAGGTTGGAGATGTAGGAGAATTACAATTACTTTCAATAAAACATTTTTTAGTTATCTATTTCCCCTTTTTTTATTCTTTTTTCTATAACTGTAGATGAAAACCAAACAATTATTTTCTATAACATTAGATTTAATAGTAACTAAATATAGAGGCATTTGAAATTTAGTTAAACTTTCAAATAATGGAGAAAACAAATCACCTGTAATGAAAATATTTCAGTTTATTATCATCATTATATTTCTGTTGTGTAATTTTTTTTTGTACAATTTATGAGAATATCAAATTGGGAGTAATAAATTTAATCTTGACACATATAACTTGTCAATTTTACTGCACCTGATCAAAAGAATTTGAGAAACGAAGTGGGGGTGGTAACAGTCATCAAAGGGGCCTGTATATGTGCTACCAGGCTTAGAGACTTTACTATTTGGTAGTAGCATGGTAGCAGTAGTAAGAAGGTTAAAGTTATGAAAATTTTTAATGTTCCATAAAAATAGACATTTATTACATATATACATACATGTTTTTAACAGTAATTTCTATGAGCCTGTTACATGACCACCATGTTTTCTTCAGTTACTGCTGGCCCTCATGGCAACACACATTTTTTAGCTACGGCTGGTTGGTCAAAAAGGCAATATGTAAATTAACTGTTCCCTACTAATGAGTTCGAAATTCTCTTTCCTAAGACACCAATGCATTAAGAGAAAAAAGTGTTTTCCTTGTTTATGTGCTTCTTTGAAATTCATTTTATTTATCTATTTCCCCCTTTTTGAGAGATATATTTGTTATTTCTTTTTAGTTTTCATGGTGTATTTCCTGAATAAAAGAATAAATCAGTATGAGGCATGGACCCTTTTCATTTAGACCGGACATCGACAGGTAAGACAGCCAAAGTGAGACAGTAAACAAAACAAAAAAACAAAAACAAATCATTAACTTCATAAAAATTAGAACTATTTGTGAAACATGAGGAGACATGATGCAAATACTTTTACTCATTGTTACATCATTAAAATCTGATGCAAGTAACTATGTGAAAAAATAAAAAGACCAAGCCTGATCAACCCTACAGACTTGTAACACTTACTGTTCTTTTTACTTTCACACTGTTTGAGGAAAGTTTGTAAGATAACACCCAGGAGATTGTGATCTGTAATCAAGTAACGAGCCTGCAATGAAATAGGACAGAATTAAGCAGCAAAACTCAAAATTTTATAACTTTTTATTTTAAATTTTTTCTAATTAAAAATACCTATTTACAACATCAAAATTTAGATCAAGAATACCATTTTAACACAAAAGCAGAATTAAATCAATGACATTTTTTTTTAATATTCCTATTCAGTATTTAAATCAGTTCTCGAGTATCATACTTTCCATAATTAAAAGATTTAATGTATCTTGATGATCTCAAATTAGGAATGTTCTTCATAATAGACATATAAAGCATCATCATGGGAGATAATTGAAAATGGAAAAAAGCTTTGATATACATTAAAAACATCTATACAAAGGGCAGTTGTGTGTCTGTCCAGTTAAAACTAAAAGCTACAATAATTAACAACAAAATATATATACAGACTCAGTATCACCCAACCCACCTTTTTGCAAAAAAAAAAAAAAATAAATAAATAAATAAAAATAAATAAATTTACCATTGTATGATTTGTATTTACAAAGATATTTTAAAATTAAAAATATGTAAATTTCATTAGACTGCATTTTAAGGTGTTTCAAAATTCTCAAAATTAAAGAGTAAAAACAAATGGAATAATTATTATTCCCATTTGTTTTTACTTTTTAATTTAATAAAATAATTTCAGAATGCTATATATATTTTTAAAATTTCTATTCTCTTGAATTTATTTCCATATCTATAGTAAATAAAAGTGTAACTTTAAAAACATGAATATTAAAACAACAAAGTAAATTTAAAAGAATTATTTGAAAAAGTTTAATATTTATTCAGATATTCAAAACAAAAGTTGTAAAACAACAGAATAAATACCTGTAGAT
This sequence comes from Acanthosepion pharaonis, assembly GCA_903632075.3. Classification (NCBI taxonomy): domain Eukaryota; kingdom Metazoa; phylum Mollusca; class Cephalopoda; order Sepiida; family Sepiidae; genus Acanthosepion; species Acanthosepion pharaonis. Next base: position 240,898 of record CAHIKZ030000787.1, on the reverse strand, counting down.
ATTGGGGGGGGGGGGAGAGAGAATTTTCAGTAGCTTTAATACAATCAGATATTCCACAAACATATAAGCCATCTTTTTCAATATTTTTAATTGGGAAATTTTTAATTCTCTTTTATCATTTTATTAAAATTAATATTTTTTTAAAAGTTTAGATATTAAATTTTAAAAATGAATGCAAAAGCAAAAAAAATATTCTAAATATACACAATTGTTTTGCTGGGGTGAGGGATCATAAAAATTTTACTAAACTATTTAATTTTCTAAAAATTAAATATTCTTTCAAAAATATTCTATTTATTATTTTTTATTATTAATAAAAATTTTATTAAATTTTAGTTTTCCAAAAATATTTATATTTTTATATTATATAAAACTTTTTCTATTGTAGACAGGACATGAAAGATGGTTTACAACTTTATATATTTGAATTAACAATATTTTTTCATTGAATCAAACAGTCTTTAATTTTTTACTTTATTGACAAAAAACAAATTAAGCGTAAAATACCTTTTTAAAAAGCAATATGAAACCAAATAAATTATTTTAAATGAAGTAATTATTTTCTGATTTAAAGAAAAATAATTACTGGTGTTAATTTGATAAAATACACAAACAATATATTTACTTTAATAAATAGTGAAAAGTCCATGCTATAATTATTTTCTGTTTAAAATTTTGTACATAATTTATGTTACTAAATTTCAACATAGCAATGAAACCTAAGAACAAGTTATTTCTTCCAAGCAATACCAAGTATCCTCACTAGTTGCTTATAAATGAATATAAACTTCATAAAGCTGATATCATTTATAAAAGAATTTGAATAGATATCAAAGTACCAATCAACATTACCTAATTCTTAAAATAGTTATATTTTGATAATTATATAATTAGTAAAGTTTGAACAAATAAAAAAGAAAAATTAATTTTCTGAATATCAGCTTGCTTGTAATAAAAGTACCATTTTCTTAGCAAATTTTTAGTAATTCATGTTTTAGCAGACAAAATGTGTTTAAAAGTGACATTGACTAAAAGCGCAAGCAGCTTGAATTTTCAACTTTTGCAACATTGTGTAAATACAATGGCCAGATCATGTTTTGTTTTTAAACATTAAAATGTATTATAAAGAAACTAAGAAGCATGAAATATTTAACGAGCAAACGGAAAACATCCAACCTTTTGATATTAATAAAAACCCTGCACATGAAGAATTTACTCACTTGGTCATTTTGAATGCAACAAGTTTCCCCCACAGTGGCATCTCATTACCAACTAAATAATCTGGGAGTGAAGAGCACATGCATATGCAATCCCTTTCAATTGATTGCTAAATTACATTGTGTACACAAAATCAATACTTGGGATATTAATAAAACAAAAAATAAAAACAGCTACATACAAGTAAGACAGCTAAACAGCAGTGGCTTTCCTATGTTGTTTTGCCAATTTGTTTTCTTAATTATCTTGAGTTAACTCAAAGTGAATTACAGAATAAAATTTTACCAAGTAATAATAAAAACCAGGCAAGGTAGCCTCATTTCAGCCAAACAAACATGCTTAAAAATTTAAGATCTAAATTACACCATAATTCTGTGTGTGTGTGTGTGTATATATATATATATATATATATATATATATATATATATATAAAATGTGTATGTGTATTATGTGCACAAATTACATGTAAAATGCTATCTTCAGGTGCTCAACACAGCATTTTACATGAAACTTAAGAGTCATATGAATGGTGAGGAATAATATATAATTTACTGTCAAGGTATTACTAATGTAAGCAGTAATGTATTCTCCAAGAGGAATGATCATTGCAGTAAATAACAACTGCAGAATGTGCATAGCTAAAAGCACCTACCACTGTGGCAGCAGTGAAAATTTGAAGAGATACAGACATAATGGACACCGAGCGTAAATGATCATCTTTGATAAAGTCTTGCATAAGTTCAGCATAATGCTAGAAAGAAAAACAAAATAACAAAATATAAAATGTAGAGGTGTTAGTATTGTCTGCATCCATATAATCAGATCAACACAAAACATTTAACAGCCAAAAATGTCAAGATGGAGTGTCAGCCAACAAATGTTTTTTTCTTTCTTTCATATTTAAGGCATTCAGTTTTTACTTGTTGTTATTGAAAGTGTGTGTGTGTGTGTGTGTGTGTATATATATATATATATATATATATATATATATATATATATATATATATATATATTAAACATACAATCAAGGCCCTAGCCATTGATACTTGTCATTTAGTTCAGGAGTTTGTTGGAAGTGCTAAGTTGTTTTTTTTTTTTAAATTGTTTAAATTATATTCAAACTGATTTTAATGATAGGCCTTGCAGATATATTAGTTCCAATATAAGATTGTAATACTAAAATATTAAATCCCTGTCTTTAAGATCAATGAGCCTGGTTTCAGCTGATTATAAATAAATTTTAAAACTACTAATTTTAAATTCAACATGAGAAAATAAACAAAAATCAAAAGAAGGAGGTAGATAGAGGAAATGGGAGCTGAATAAATCAATAACAAAAACAGATTAGGAATTAAAAAAAATTATTTAAAACTAGGTTGCCTTCATAACACATACACACTTAAATAAGAAAAAGGATTACCAATATAAGATTAATATTATCTAGATCTTCAACAAGGATCTTTACTTCTCATCACACAATTTCAAATGTGGAGAAACTAAAGCCTCCCTGATACCTTTAGGCCTCACTCTGGGTTTCAGATAAATTTAAAATATGCGATAAAATTTTGCATAAAGTTTCAAGTCACATTCCTCTGCCTAGGAAATACCAGATTTTTTTCATTCTTCTATTTTGAATTGCCATTTTTTATACAATATCATTATACTTATGATTACAATTCTACTACAATTGCTGTCATTTCTAAAATTCCTCTTAAATTTAAAAATTTTCCTGGGAGATAAGTGTCCCCCATATGAGAATTATTGGCACAGAGACATTCATTGCATGAAAAAGACTAAAAAGCCATCTGACATATCAGTTAATTCTTTGTATTTAAAAATAATGTTTCTCTTCAAAAGTAACTTGAAATTCTAATGTGGCTGAACTCTAAAGCCTAAAGCTATTTTTGGCATATCTACCCAGGGCAAAAAATAAAATAAATCTAAAATTCATCATTTTAACATGTCATTCATTGTTTTTGACAAGTTTTTTTCTTTCCTCTTATTTCTGTGGCTTTATATTGTAACTCTCAAATCACCATTCTACAACAGTTAAACAGTGTGGATCAGAAATGAAGGCAGTGACATTGGAGAGTTTTGAATTGGAATTCTTTATACTTGAAATAATGTATTTCCATAACATCATTTTAGTCAAATAAGTCATAGATATACTGACATGTCAAAAACACCGGGATAGGTACTTTCTATGATGAAGGACTTCATCTAATTAACAGTAACAACTAAAACATGTCATTGATTCCACAAAGACCTCTGGAGAGATGTTGAACCATGCCATCTCAGTAGCTGTCTACAGTTCTGATATTTGTAGGTGCATCATGTGTGCAAACAGACATCCTCATAAGTCTCCAAGATTCATCTCAAATCAATTCTAAGCAACTTAAGCCTAATGACTGCTGGAATAATCCATTGTTGTTGGGGTACACAAGCCCATTAATAGTCACAAATTGTTACAAAGCAGGGAAATGCCAGTGAACACTGATATGTTTAGGTGGATTAACAAATGTAACCGAGTGAACACTTCAACTACATTATGGAGCCACCACCAGCTGACACAGTGCATTGTTGACAACTGGGGTCTATAACCTATCAAGTGTCCCCACAATTTAAAGAAATGCAATATTCCATCCATTTGACACCCACTCATGCTCTGTTCAAATACTGATAATGCATGCTGCCACCTTGCTTATAGTCATCTGATATCAAAGCACAGTTGATATAGGTTTGGGTATTTCCATGACATCGAGGTATGGTGGTGCAACCTACCAATACCGTTACATACTCCTTTAAGTTTAGGCAAATTTGTATATATTCCTTTCAAATTCAATCTGTCCTGTGAGCAACACATTAAATAAAATGTGTATCAAGTATTACTTTTCTTCTTCAATGAAATAATTAAAAAAAAAAAAAAAAATTCTCAATTTTAGAGAGATACACAGAAAGAAAGACTAATAATTCTCTAATTTATAAAATTAATTCTCACTAGGCAAATGAAACCTTTAATTTAGGTTTTCAAATTAAAGCTTCTCAGCATCAGGGAAAATGAAATAAATCTGATATGAAGCTGACTAAATTTTTGGAAATATAGAGAACTCATGAAAGCCTGGTCAGCTGTCCTTTGCAAACCTGTTTCTCTCTCTCTCTCTCTTTCACAGAAGCTATTTAGAATCCATGTTAAAATTATTACAATCTGTAAGGAATGAATCAACTCTAAAATTACATATCTGCAGACTACCTGTATCAAGCAAAGTCAGTGCACAAAGATTTAATTGAGAATTTCTCAGAAATAGAACCAATCAGTAGAGAGAAAACAAAAAAATTCCAGATTATCTTCATTCTTACTACTACACTCACACAGTAATAATTTACACATTTTGATCAACTTCTGAAACTTCCAATGAAATTTTTCCAATTAAAACAATTCTCTGAAAATATAGCAGTTTAGCAGAGAGTTGTTTTAGGAAAAGATTTTAAAAATCAATCCAGCAAAATGATATTAATTATAAAGTTTATTACCAAGAACAAACCATTTCTATAGATTATTGGGAAAAAATTTTAAAATAGTGAAACTAATATCATTTTAAAGTTTTACTAATTTCCATAAAAACAAATCTTGTCAAGACTCAAGTCAAATGGTGACCTTGTTTCAGAGAGTTTTTAAAAAGTCCTACAACAGCATGTATTTAAAATAATTTTATCTTGTAAAGACTTAATTTTATACAATTAGTTAAGCTTTATTTTACACAATTTTGCCTGCTCAGCCTTCAAAGATGATAAAGTTTTAGATTAAATATGACAGACCTCTTTGAAAAGATTTTTTTTAACTGTTGAACCCTTTAAATGTGGTTCTAAAATAAAGTTTAAAAAGAATTCAATGAAAGTTAAACTAAATAACAGAAACCATTTAGGGAAATGGTTAAAAATTCTGACATAGAAAATAGAGCAGTTTTTGGGGTTTTTTTTTTTTCAGTGCCAGTTAAACAGTTAAATATGCAGACTAAGAATTCAAGTTTTCTATTCAGTCAAATAAAGATGGAAGATAATGAAATTTTAAAAAATTCCAAGAAATGACTCCACTGGTGGTTAAGATGAGAATACTCTAAGTTAAAACAAACAGAATCAAAACTAAAAAGAAAATATTATAGCTGACTGACTTAATTTTTTCCAGAAATAATGTCAAATATCCAACAAAAAGAGAGAAACAATTAAGGAATAAAAGACAAATGAAATGGAGAAAACATGAGAAACATACAAAATATTATATATATATATATATATATATATATATATATATATATATATGAAATAGTATTTTAAAAAGAATAACTGAATAAAAAGAAGGAAGCTTAAAATCTAAAGAATAGGAAATTTCTTAGGATCCTCTGGAAAAGAAACTAAAAAAAAAAAAAAACACGCCCAATCTGGACATACTCAGAGAAACAATCAAGTCTGAAATTGCTTTTTAATATAATTCATGGAGAAAAAACTCTTAGAAATACAGCATACTCAACAATTTCCAGACAGCAAAAGTAATTTCATTTAAAATAAGATTATTTTGCAATAATCATGTCTGTCCATCTTCAACTAAATTTTATTTATTGACTTTGGCAATGAAGATTTCTATTCTAACAGGTGGAGGCAAGACCAAAGTACAACAAATGAAAGTATTTTTTGTAGTCAATGTCTATTCAGTCTGTATAAAAAAAGAAAAAAATTGTGGTAGCATTTTTCTATAATCTCTGCTAAAAGTAATAAAAATTATAGATTTGTGACAACCACATTTCATAAAACTGAGAACTAACCATTTCTAATCTTCATGGCCTTTTGAGAAAAATAGGCTCCATTGATGCCTTTCCACAAATATTCTCTAGGTTTACATCTAAAGTATTTTTGCTGCACAAAAATAAAATTTAAATACTGAGACTGTTTCTCATACTGTTACCTTAATAACCCAGGAACTAATGGTTTGTGTTGAGCAGAATTTTCAATAAAATCTTAACATTATTTATTATAACATATTCTTTAGCACAATAAGCAAAGAAAGTAACCATAAATTACAGTAAATAAACAATGCATTCCAGCTGATTTCCTTTCAGTAATTCATAAATATAAAAAGCTGGTAGAAAAATGAATTGGTTAAAACTTTATTTGGCCTCATATTACAAATATTTAAAAATATCAACTTGTATTTTATTTTTATTATATATGAAATAAAGAAATCAATACTAAATTTCAATCATTAATTTGATTTATGCCTTTTGCACCAAATGTGGTTAATTATCAAGAATTATACAATAAATCATTTTAGAACATCTGCTAATTTTAATTTTATAAGCAAATTAAAATAATTGCAGAGCATGAGTACTAAAACAGTAATGAAGAAAGGTTATGTTGAAAAATATCTTGGGATTTATGGTAATGACATTTCTGTGTGTCTGAAGGGACACAAGTAACGGAATGATTAATAATCAAATGTCAAAGAGCAAAACATTTGAGCGACACATCTACATCAAAGACCAAGTTATAAAAATTAGATTAAAATAAAACTCTGAAAAACCTTTCATGTTTAGGTGTTTCTGCTTAAGAAAAATATATATGTGCATGTGGCTGCCAATGGTTAGCTTGACTATTTTGGCTGTTGTAAAAATGGATGACTATGGTTGATTATAAGGAGTAACAGACAAATACTGCGACCTTTGTGCTTGTGTGTTCAACCTACCAGACTGGTCACTGTAAAGATTTGTACAGATAAGGACACAACTGACACCTCATGATCATGGTCATCTTGTAAAAAGTCTTCCATCAGCTGAGAGTATTTCTGTGAATATAGCAGGGCACAGATAATGGTTAGGCTTCATGGTCCCCCATCAGCAGATGAGTGAGGAGCAGAGGGGAAAGGGAGACAGAAACGTGAAGATACAATCAACAATACAGTTATTACGCACCTTAAGAAAAATCCAACTTAAAAAAAAAAAAAAAAAAAAAAAAAAAAAATGTAATCGAAAGTAATACAATGTTTTTGTCCTCCCCTCCCCGTCTTTCTTACATTTCATGGATTGCTTGGCTTATGCAATCTGAACCTCTTTTAATCGTGACCACTGATTATTGCTCAATCATTACACACCTGTGCAAAACAGAGTTTATAGCACCAGATATTAAAACAGATTGTTTCAATGGCCAAATGAAGGGAAACTTTTGGAGAAGAGAGAGAAAAAAAAAAATAATTATGGTTTAAATTGCATTTAATGTTATGACTTAATATAAATGTTTCAGCCAGTAAGTTCGTTTTAGACTAACAAAAATTAGAAAATGACATTTTTTCTTCTATTCAAGACACAAAAGTGAAAAGTTTGATAATTTATTTAATTAGTTAAAAATATGCAATTTGCTTGATATTTATCATTTGATGGGCAATTTAACAAAAACACAGATATAGATATTTACATTTTTTTTAAAGAGAAAAACTGTCACTCATTTAAGCTTTTACAGAATAGAAATATTCTGATAGTCTTAAATTCAAACAAAAAATATAAATCATTAAGAAAAAAAAAAAGAAAAAGAAGAAAAAAAAAAAGAAAAAGAAAAAAAAAAAAAAAAAAGAAGCAAATTGTCCTCAGCTCCATATAGTTCTAGATACATTTCATTTGTTATTTTAGCAGTAGGAGGAGGCTGATTAGTGCAAAAATACAGGATTGTAGAAGAGAAGTGTTTGCTTACAATAAACAAACTGAGACACTCAGCAGAAATTGACAAGTTGAATCAATTACCACACACACACCCAATATAAGAGAAACAGAAAGTGGCAATAAAAACCATCAGCACAAACATTGAATTCTATTTTATAAATATAAATTTCCCAAAATTAAAAAAAATTGAATATCAAAAACCTCAATGAATGGTGATCAAAATCAACTTCAGAAACTAACCATACAGAATTAGTTGAGAGAAAATTAAGGATAACTAAGCATTTTAAAAAATCTCTTAAAAAACTTTATGAAGGAGATATTTAAAATCAACAACTTGTAATATCAAGAAGTTACTGATAACAAAGGACATTATTTTCTCAAATTTTGTTTTCAGTTATTTCTTCTTTGTGCCCTTTTTAAAAGTAGCAACCTTTTTTAGTTGCTCAATTGAAAAGATTTAAAATTAATAAAGAAAAAAAAATCAGAGAAGTTCACTAATATATCAACCAACATCCACAGATTTGCTAAAAAACAAATAAGCATACATGAAGAAAAATATGCCCAATATATAAAAACAAAGTTTTAACATCAAAATCTTTGTTTTTATTAAAAGACCAAAAGATTTTTTGATTATTAAAATATATTTTTGATCCTTTTTAAAAGATTCAAAATCTTGGATAAAAATTTATCTTGTATTAGCAGGGGAACAAAGATTAGTATAGGAAATTTTACCTTCTTTTTTGGAGTGTTTTGGAAATTCTTGTAATAATCAATATAATCAAATAATTATTGGATTTTAATGCAACTTTCAGGGCTTATTCAGAAATGAATTAAATTATTTTAGAAATCTTTCTTATAAAACCTTGCTAAAAACTTATTTTTTTTTTACATCTGTCATTAAACATTATGAAATTGAGAAATTCATTTTTGTACTGCTTAATGTATATATTAGTTGTACGCAGAACTCCTCAGAGAATTTAATTTTTTATTTTTTGCAAAATAAGACACCACCCCTAGTTACTGATTTTTTTTTTTTTAAAGATTACACTATGCAGACAGATGGCTAAAATCAGCAATTTAAAAAAAAAAAAAAAAAAAAAAATTTAAATTAGTTTTAAAATAGAGCAAAGTAATTTGCTTATTAGAAATATTAAATTTAATCTATTAGCTTAAAATTGAAACTAAAATAAAGCCTTCAAAAAAAGACTTCATTTTTAAAAATTCATTTTAAATATTAGGTATTGCATTTCTTTGGAGGTACCTACACATAACTAAAAAATTATACATTCCTTTCCAAGGAAAACCTATCAATGCAGAATAAAATCATAAGAAAAATGATTGCTGGTTAAGCACCAAGTTTAAAAATGGTCATTCTACAAACAAGTTTTAAAAATCTTTAAAATGTTTAAAAATATCATTCTACAACCAAGTGAGCCAAGTTAAAAAAAAAAAATTCTCAACTCTGACAAAGCAGGAATTAAAAATTCAGTCAGCATTAAAGATATGCATATACAGAGATTCACAAACATTTAAATCTTTGATATTTTCACATGATTGCTAAGATTTCCTCATCATTGCATTCATAAGATTTGACACAAGTAAAGGATTAGTACTGATGACATTGTCATTTTGGGTTATTAAAAACAAAACTCATTTCAGTTCAATATTGTCTGAAGGTTTTTCACAATGCTTATATGATTTAGCAATTATTCAAACATCTTTTTGTATTTTGAAAGTCTTTCAATAATGGAGATTTCAGCAAGATATCTGAAAGACTGTGCAAGTGTAAAATGTTTCATTATGATGGATCATTAAAACACTGCTTTCAAGGATTTGCAAGTAGACAAATTAAGAGGCTGAGCAGAGATACTACCAAGTTTCAATTTTGCATACATTTGAAATTATAGTAAAAATAATCTTTAGAATAAATGCAACTGTGAATTAGCAATGATATGAAAGTATCAGAAATAATCTAGAGGTTATGATCATAATCATGAAAGTGAAGCAGGAAATTAAAGTTTAAAAAAAAGAAAAAAAAAAAAGAAAAAAAAAAGTTGCAAGTATAAACCATGATGAACAAATATAGAACAAAGAAAACTGTTATAAATATGAATGACTGTCATAAACGAAATGCTTCAGTGAAGCATCAAGAGATTTTCAATCTGAATATTCTGATATTTTCAAAGCACAAAGAAAACGTCAGAGATCAACCTGGAAAAGCCATTAGCAAAAAATTAAATTGCTGAAGAACAATAACATTTAGAAAGAGAATTACTAAATCAAAATTGATTTTATCCCCCAACCCCTGCCAATGGTAAAGGAGTGGTTTGAGAGATTTTCTGGTTTTTCCACCATCTCATTGTTTTATTCAAGTCAACATGAATCAGTTGAAAGAAACTAGTGTCAGTGTAATTCGCATAGCTAAAAAGAAAAAAAAATTGTTGAAATGCTATTGTTAATCAACAGTTGTTAGAAAAAAGTGATTCTTTGAAAGCTAATTAAAATACAAACGTCAAATATATTGTTCTTAATTCAAAATTATAATTCCTTGCAAATTGTTTTTCACAAGGTTAAAATGTTTAATAAATATTTAAAAATATATTTTCTAAAAATCTGTCATAAAAAAGAGCAAGTCAATGTGTAACATTGACAGAGGACAAACTTAGTTGATGGTCACAAGTCCAAAAAAAAAAAAGAAAAAAAAAAAAAAAAAGAAAAGAGAAAAAGAAAAAAAAAAAAGAAAAAGAAAAAGAAAAGAAAAAAGAAAAAAAGAGAAAAAAGAAAAAGAAAAAAGAAAAGAGAAAAAGAAAAGAGAAAAAAGAAAAGAAAAAAGAAAAAGAGAAAAAGAAAAGAGAAAAAAAGAAAAAGAAAAAAAAAAGAAAAAGAAAAAGAAAAAAAGAAAAAAAGAAAAGAAAAAGAAAAGAGAAAAAAGAAAAGAGAAAAAAAAGAGAAAAAGAAAAGAGAAAAAAGAGAAAAAAGAAAAGAGAAAAAAGAAAAGAGAAAAAAGAAAAGAGAAAAGAAAAGAGAAAAAAGAAAAGAGAAAAAGAAAAGAGAAAAAAGAAAAGAAAAAGAAAAGAAAAAGAAAAAGAAAAGAAAAAAGAAAAAGAGAAAAAAAAAGAGAAAAAAAAAAAGAGAAAAAAGAAAAAGAGAAAAAGAAAAAAGAGAAAAAAGAAAAAAAGAGAAAAAAAAAAAGAAAAAAGAAAAAAGAGAAAAAAGAAAAAGAGAAAAAAGAAAAAGAGAAAAAAGAAAGAGAAAAAAGAAAAAGAGAAAAGAAAAAAGAGAAAAGAAAAAAAAAAAAAAAAAACATTTCCCTGCTGAGGATAATAAAATTTTGTTGATACAGACCCCATGTTTTATGTCATTATTACAAGAAAAAAAGATGATTTTTGACTGAGTGAAAAATAGAGTGTGACTTTGGGGTACTGGCCTAAAACAGCTGATGTGACCCACTGCAAAGTGACTACTGTAGCTTGTCAAACACCAGTTTAAACCACAGAGGATGTAATAACAATACTACAATTGGGGAAAATTATAGAAATGTTAACATCAAATTAAAAAAATATTTAAACATATTTAGGGGAAATCCAACACAAAATCAATTTATGTAACTGACTGGGCATTTTGTCTGCAAATGTTTCCTTAATAATGCTTCAAGTTAATCATCTCTTAATCTTAAACATTTTCAGCTTTCTCGAGATGCTGACATACTTGAATATTATTCAAACATTTTTTTAAAGTTGCAATACAAGAATGTTCACTCCAAATCTTAACTTATTCATCTGGTTTCATTTCACCAAATTACTTTTTCTAATTGTGTTAAACAAAAACACACATTTACTTGTCAGTAGTTTTACTAAATATGCATAAATAAAAAAACAAATTGGAAATGAATTTCTAGAACAGGGTTAAGCCTCCAAGGCTCTGTAATCTCATATGGTTCTTTTGACCTTCATCTGTAGCACTTTATCTAAATTACCATAAAAAATATTCATAAAATGAACAAAAAGGTGTCATTACATTGAAAAAAATAAAAAATAAATAAATTCAAAAGCATTTTTACCCTAGTAGTTTATGACTGATGATCATAAAATTTTAAACCAAATTCTTTGATATCAGATTATAAAGAGAAGGAGTAGACAGGATAAATACATTTCCTTTGTGTTTCTGATAATTGCTTCATGGATCTTCAAGTTCTCGATCATAAACTGCTTTCTGAAAGACCTCAATACTTAGATCTTGTTGGGAATAACACTGCAGGACAAAGTGCTTTACATTGTCTTGAAGAAATAAAACTGTGGATAACTCAAGGTATTCTTTTCCAGAACTTTATAAGACTATAATTGGCGGTAAAACATTTAGTTTGGGATTGATCCCATTTAAATGCTTTACATCAAAATTAACACATGAAAGGGAGAAGGATCATTATTTTTACAAGTGATATTTAAAAGCAAATTATCACTAATTCATAATGATGCAAAAGTTGGGTGCTTTTCCAAAGCTATATGAGAAAACCACTGAATCTGAATATCAATTTTCAGTTTTTGCAGAAACAATTGAGAAAATGAAAATCAGATTTACTAAATTTTCATGATTCTACAAATAAGAAAGCAAAAATGTTATTTCTGGTTGAACATCTGAGTTAAATGTTTCAATATTTCCTGAAATTTGTTAAGCCCAATTTGATTAGGAATGAGTGGGGTCTGCAAAATAAAATTATTCCAAAGTGACTGATTAACTGATAAGAACTTTTAGTAAAACAGCCCTCTGACATCACAATCAAAATAGATTTTTGGGGGGGTGGGGGGGGAGATTAGATTGAGTTTGCAATTCAGAATAGTTTACCAAATAACTACAGGCTTCCTTCCATCTCCTGTTCAATCTAGAGTTGCAAACAATTATTTTTTTCAAATGCAAACTGGGAAGTCAGCAGACTATTTGAAAATGAAAACCAGCCAGTATTCACATGACACTGAAAAACTTGAAGAAATGCAGCAGCAAAAATTGCATTGACAGTTATGTGTCACATGGTTTGCTATCTTAAGTTGAATTCAATCCAAAATCTCAAATATGGCTCTTTGTTCAGGAATCAACTAAAGAATTTCCAGAATTTTTTTCTTTTTGTTTGCATAAAATTCAATAAAATGAAGCAATATGAAGGTTTACCAATTATTTAACAGATTATTTGCAGTTATATAAAAGGTGAATTATAAGAATTTTTTAATTAATACTTTTTCTTTATACAAAGAAATTACTTGTATTTGTTATTGTGTTTTTTAACTTTTTGAACAGAACCATGTGAAATATTCATCAGGCAACCAAGTAGGAGGTTGATCCAGTTCCTCTGTTAAATATGGATAACAAAAGCTAAACCATTTCAAAGACAATGGAACTAGTAAAAGAAGCAAAAACACTGAAGACAAAAATAATATCTTTAGGAAAAAAAAAGCTCAAGTCATTTGTAAATTTCCTAACCAATATTTTCCATTTCACTCACCTTTTCCTAATTGCTATCTTCTTTGCAACCAGACTGAATAAACCAGGAAAAGCTAATTCAAACAATTGGCCTTTTTAGAAAAAGTAAAAAAAAAAAAAATCTGAAAGGAGTACATTATAGATGTTGCTGTAAAGATAACGGCACTGTGCATAATCCAAAGTTTTGAAGTGACATTTTTGATTTGTATTCTTTTGTGATACATCAAATGAAAATTTAATTGTATTGGACAAGCATCTCACAATTACTATCTACTTTTTCTGCTGGAGCATAAAAAGAAAAATGAATCTTTGAACAAGTTGCTTTCATAAATCTAAGGAATCCAGTTTCACAGACAAACTATTTACATTCAACCAAAGAGAACTGAACTTTTATAAAAAGACAACCCTTGTTTCCAATGGGATTTTTTTAGAAACAGCATAGATGTTCAGGTATGAAAAAAGGAGTTATAAACCATTTATAAACTATTTTCAATTGATATATTATAGTTTTTTTTATTTAGTGAATTAAAGAAATGAAATCTCACCAAACTTCATAAAGCAACAATATTCAGAAAAAAAGAATTAGTTTCTAATGACTTTATAAATAACCAAGTATATTCAAATGAGTGGTGGAATCCCAACTGGCAAGCAGCTTTTAGAATTTGCTCAAAAGAATTTTTGGCACTTAAATGACTGCTTAAATTATTAAGAGTAGCTTCAATATTAAACAACTTGGTACAGAGGTTTATTGTTTCTTACTAAAGCAATAATAGAAACACCTTTATAATGAATTAAAAAGAAGTCTGTTTCTATTATTAATATTATGTAAATGTTGTATTTAGAATTCTCAAGTATTTTGAAATCTGATATCTCAAGAAGTAACAACTGTAGTAGTAACAAATCATTATACCCTGTGTTTGGTTTGTTGATAAAAAGGACTGCAAAAAGTCAAACTTCTGACTTCTGCATTAGCAGAATTGCTAAGAATGGAGGAGTTTTAATAATTTATTTGAAGTTTCAGATAGTTTCTCAAGTTGCGTAATAACATTAAAATGCATAAACATCTGACACATCAACACCCATTTCACTTCTCTTCATTCAATCCTCAATCTTATCTTTTGTTAGATAAAAAAAAAATTTAAAAAAATACAAAAAAAAAAACAAAAAAACATTGGATACCAGACATCCATCTGATATTGCACAATATAAACAAGTACAAACAACCTCTTAAACAAAAGAATATATTTAAAATATAGTCATGCATAAATATCTTTAGCTTCATAGGTTAAAAGAGTGAACTGAAAATTTGCACAGATTTACAATTTACTTCTATATAAATTTTTTCAAATTCATATTCAGAAGGCTTTGATTTTTTAATGCAATCTTGAAATAATATTTTACCATTTTCATAATGGATGTCATATTGCAAAAAGACATTTTTCATGCTATTCAAATTTCATCATAAAACTAAAAAACTAGAATTTTTTTTATTGTAGCCAAGAGAAACATGCAAACCATCCTGACTGCTCATCTAAACTTTGATTCATGAAGTGAAATTGCTTCCCTTAAAGAGTTATCATGATCAAAGCTTAAGAATAAACAAAAAGGAAAGTCCTTTTGACACATTATCTAATCTGAAAAATACTGTTAAATTTAGATTTACAGGCAAAGGTTTTAAATTGATTACATTTTAAAACAATTTAAACATTTTGAGGAAAAAAAATGGTCAAGACATTAAAAGAAAATTAAAATTATATGTTCTCACCTCTGTGAACATAATGCCAAATTGACGTTTGCATTCCTGATCCCTCAAAACACTGAAATAAAAAATAAAGGCCTTATAAGGTGAAAAGGCACACAAACTCAAAATTTACAAGTAAAATAGTCTTTACAAGGCTTTAGATAAGATTAGACAACTTGTACAGACATCAGTTAATAGCAGATGTAAATAGGAACAAGGTACAAAGATTTTAAATAAATACACTTATTAGCAGTGTTGTTAAATGAGAAAGAGTAAATTTTCTCTGAAACTGTTCATGATATAGAAAAAAATTATTTCATTATCCCATATTTATAGGTTAAAGTGCTCAATATCAAAGATAGCCTGAAGATTGTGTTTAAGCATGAAAGATTGTCGCCACTGGGTGTT
Source organism: Acanthosepion pharaonis (assembly GCA_903632075.3). Classification (NCBI taxonomy): domain Eukaryota; kingdom Metazoa; phylum Mollusca; class Cephalopoda; order Sepiida; family Sepiidae; genus Acanthosepion; species Acanthosepion pharaonis. The sequence goes on along the minus strand of CAHIKZ030000787.1, from coordinate 225,358 downwards.
GAGTCAAACTGATGAGCCGTGATACGGTGAAACAGTGTCTGTGGATGATAATATATGCCTCCAAAAAATTAATCCAGTTGAGCACTTTTGAGGGAAAGTGCAAATATGTAAACAGTGACTACTACTGCTGATGATGCAAGGCTCTCTTATGAATTGAGCCCTCTCGGTCACTGGTGTGTTTATTCAAAAATACATACACAAAAATTCACCTGCTGAGCAACAATAGCTTAGGGGTAAAAACTCCGACTGATGACAATTCAGCCAGGTTTCAATCCCAGCCTGAAGCAATCAGATGTCTAGCCACACTGATGAAACAGTCTGTCAGTATATATATATATATATATATACACACACACACTCACACGTGTGTGTGTGTGTGTGTGTGTGTGTGTGCGTGTGGTAAATATAAGAATTTGGAAAAGTCTGACATTTTGCTGCTCAAACAGCATCATCAGAACAACTGATTTTATTTCAACTAAATCTAGATTGGTGAGACAATGTGATTTATATTAGTCATTTGAAGGCTGAACTTTTTCTTTTTTTTTTAAAATTATTTTAACTATATCATGTAAAATCTAATTTAAAAAAAAAAAATCATGTCAACACCTTCATTTGATTTTTTTCAATCTCACATTGTTTCTCCACCAGTTTAGTAAAAACTGGAATCTTAGTTGTCTATTTACTGTAGGGGATTTGTAGATCATGACACTTTCAATGCAGCTCTGTTTGAGTAAATTATCTTCAGCTTTTAAAAAAGTGGCACTTTCTAGGTCAAAATTTTGATGATAAAGGTATCATTAGCACATAAATGCACCAACTGCGTTGATTAATTTCAATGACCTTTTATGTTTGTATATTCTTTTCTTGAAATTCCAGGCTGATTTGCTGATGTATTTTTGGAGCCATTGTCAACATTCTATTTGGTAGACTCCTGCTGCTGATGTAAAGTTACATCGATTAAATTATTTTATTGTTTTGGTACTGTTTGTGATAATTGTTATGTTGAGATTAGCTAAATTCTTCTTAAATTTATTAGTTATGGAGTTTAATGTGTCTAATTTTTGTGTTTATACTTTTTTTTTTTTGTTTCTCTTGACTTTGTATCCTTTTTGCTTGGCACTATATATGAAATAATGAGAGTAGTGGAAATTTTATAAATATCTTCAATGTATTTCTCTTTGTCAGATAGAGATTCTGGGTTTCAGATCCTAAGAACCCCTAAATAAAAACCTCCAATTATGCCAGATTTCATCTTATTGCTGTGATGCGAGTAAAAGTGTACAAGGTCGATTTTTTTTTTTTGCCAACAGAGTGGATATTTATTTTTAAACCTGTACTAGTTCATATTAACAGAATATCAAGAAACGGTAAGGTGCTGTTGGCTTCTTTTTCATATGTTAATTCAATTGTACATTTGATTTTGTTTTTAACCATTTCACCCCAAGCAGTTCAATAAATCCACTTAGATGCAAGGGTGTTAGTAAGTATGAAAGAATATGAGAAAAATAAAAACTTATTAAGGAGAGAGAACAATAAAATTACAAGAATTAAGAAAATAAAAATTGTCATTGCATTTAAATTTTTGAAAATCAAAGGCTTTATGTACTCAAGCATTTAAGGAAGCTCTTATTGTTGTCCTGCATTAATACGAAATGAACTAGAAGCATGCACCTTCAACACAACCTTCATTACACAATTTGTTAGGAATGATTGGATTAGACCAAATATTCATCCCATGACACTGTAGCCCTTTGAGCTTGTAGAGGAGGTCAGCATGCCAAACTCTGTTGAATGCCTTGGAGATATCTAGGGCAACAACCTGAGTTTCACTGTTCTTATCTAAAGCATGATAGACAAATTCAGTGACAGCTGTTAATACATTGACAGTAGACCTGGAGAAACGGAAGCCATATTGTTTATCTGAAAGGAGGCTGTGTGAAGTAAGATGCTTAACCAATTTGATATTGATTAGAACATCTATTACTTTGCCAAAAAGGAGACTAATAGGGGCAATAATTTGAGGGGTCAAAAGATTACCCAGAGTTTTTAAAGACAGGAACTACTGAGTAGGACTTCCAACAAGCTGGAAAGCAAAAAGTAGAAAAACATTTATACAGTTTGGAGAGAACAGGAACCAGTTCAGGAGCACATTTTTTAGGACAATTGCAGAGATACTGTCAACTCCATAAGACTTGTGGGGATCTAGTTTAGAAATGATAACAGAAACCATTGATAGAGTTATGTGCATAGAAACAGTTCTCGATGGGAAATCAGGCAGAGATACTGTAGATGAGTTGAGAGTGAAGTTGGGAGAGAATTTACAAGCAAAACACTGTATTATCTGCAATAGATAACTTCAAATTGATTGAAGAGAGGAGAGACTGAGGATTTGTTTTTGTTCAGTACATTCTTACAGCATCACTTGTAATCTCTAGAACCAAACTTGTGAGAGGCTATACAGTGTCTCATTCTATCATCGAATAGTGACTTTACCTCTTTGATGGCATGCTTACACTCATCACAAACAGTAACAAATAAACATCTGTTACAATCAAACCTGTCACTCTAGTATAGCCAGAAGTGATTCTCATGGGCTATAGTGGCTAAACAGGTAGAAGAGAACTAATAAGTATTTGTTATTTCCATGCTGGTTTTCATGAAAGAAGAGATCTCAGTGGCACATTTCTTAACAGGGTATTAATGATGTTTTCAGGATTTTGTGTGAACTTTTTGATATTACTTTCTTGGTGAAACAGTTTAGTAAAAACAAAAAATAAATACAAATAAAAAAGGTTCTGTATGAATGGCCTGAAATCAGAAGTTTCTTATAGCTTCTGTTTTCTATGTTAATAATATATATTTTGCACACACAACAGGTTGACACTGAAAAGTTCTCAGCTTTTTTTTAAAAGGTCTTTTTAGAACTTACAAAAAAAAAAAAAATTATATAATTATTCAGGTTTTAAGAAGCCAGCCAACCAAAGAACTTTTCCACACTCTTTGTGTATGGTGTGGAATTTTTGTGTTGGAGTGTATCACCACTAGACTTACTTGCCTTCCTTTTCTCTTGTGACAAAAATTAATTTGTATTTGAGAGTTTCAATATAGTAGACAATGTGGTTGAATGGCTTTTGTGGACATGAACAGTCAATTTATTGATCATCCAATAGCAATGATTCATTAATAACAATTGGAAAGAAGTTTGTGGATTTGAAAATGTAATGGAATTAATGTCAAGAAGGTCACACTATAATTAGACAATATCGCCTATCTACAGTTAGGCTCCTGAAAAAGTTTAAAGAATAGATGTAAAAATTCAGGTTAAATTGGAGGAGGGGGAGGAGTGGAACAAATTGGAAGAATACTGACCCACTCATTAACAGTTGATGACTCTGAATTCGAGCAACTGAAAAAAAAAAAAAAAAAAAGATTATTCTAAATGATTATTTAAATATATTTAAATCTAAAATCCTTTTCAATGAAATACATTCTTAATAAATTTTAGAAGAGTGAAAATGTTTGTAAAATTTAAAAATTTAAGAAATACAATTTTCATTTTTTACATGCAAGAAAAAGAATCAATGGACGAAGGGAAGATTAACTTGAAAACACATAACCGATTTATTTTTTGTTGAATATTTAAATGTACAAAATTTGGTGGAACAGTGTGATGGTATATATTACTGAGGTTAATGCAATCATATTCACCTTTCCATAATTTTGTGTCTGCCAAAATCAAACGTTCCATCAGAGACCCTCCTTCAGCTGGCTGCATTGCTAATTTACAAAATAAATACCGCAAACCATCTGGAAAAAAAAAAAAAAAAATTTTAATTCATGAACTTTGATACTCTTAGGTTTTTAGGTTTCTAATATGTGGGGGTGGGGCAGATATATTTTCAATAAAAACAGGAAAGAATTTTCATAAGCGTGTGCGTTTGTCAGACAGCAAGACAATCATTTAAAGTGAAAAATGAATAAACAGGATGATCTGAACAGACTGGAATGTTGGGAAATTTCCTTAAAATAAATAAATGCAATAAAATTAAATAAAAATCTATTAAGTACCTAAGAGTAGAAACATTCTGGAGAAATTAAATTTAGAAATTAGTGTAATTCACTGGAATGTTAAAGAATTAAACCCTGAAACCAGACCAACTTCCAATACACTATTTCTGAGCATTTTAGGTAAACAGAACAAAATAAGAAAATTGTTAGGAGAAACTTGCTCAAATAAATAACTTTATTCTATTTACATGTTAAGTCATGTAATTCTTTTTGGTGATTAAATGCTGAAGTTATTAATATCAGATCATTGCAAAAGTTTGTACCTGATTTTCATTGTTAATATAAAATGATCACAACTTGACACTGGTGTCTGTTTTGGTGATCAGTTGCCAAATTTATTTTAAAGAGAGAAAAAAAAAACTGACTACACTGGATAGTCTCTGGATATCTTGTGAAGGCTTGCAAGAGAGTATAAAAAAGCCTAACAAATACATTTATTACTGCCAAAGTCTCCAAATGATTTCAAAACTATTTGCCAATCAGCTAAATTTCTTTTTCCAGGAAATTATTCAACACCATGTCAAAATTGATTACTTAAAAACCACAAGAGTTAATTCTGAACTTCAAAATTCAAGCTAAATTATTCAAATAAGCAACATACCTGATTTAGAGATGATATGTTGTAACCACTGAATCATTTTTAATGCAAACTTCTGATGGGAAACAACTGTTGTGTGCATTACTTGTACCTTCAAAGGCTTTGAACTTCCACGTGAAGACATTTGCTGTTAAAATAAATAAAATATATATGAGCATTACTTAAATTCTTAGAATTTTAAAAACATCATTTTAATGCTTAGAGGGTTATGCAGTTTTAAATAACTCAAATAATACAAGGTATGCCTAGAAAGCATCCAGTCATTTTAAGAATCTTGAGAAAAAGTTACATAGCTTAGAATAGACACTTTCTTATGAAGGTTAATTCTGTTGGTAGTTAGATACCGAGTCATCATCACATTCATAAGGATGTGCATGGTTTTCTTTTGCAAAACAAAGCATCACTGTCCAGATTTGATTCACTGCCAACTTCTAACTTTACCCAAAAGTTAAAAATAACCATTGAAAAGGAGATTTCAGACTGGACAACATTAAGGGAAATGTAACAACACAGCTGATGGTAAACCTAAAAGAGGACGTTGCAGAGTTCAAGGCATGCTGGGATAAATATGTTGCCCTAATAGAAGTACTCTATGGGAGAATAAGGTTGCCATTTCTTAAGTTTTTTTTTTTTTTTTTTTTTTTTATTTACATTAAATGTTTGGAGGTTCCCTGAACTGACCATGTACAACTAAAAAGCCATTACTTTCACTAAAGTCATCATAGAATAAAAAACATTTTTTTATAAACATTTGAAGACTATCAAATTAAGTTTTTCCTCTTCAAAGTATTAAAATGAGAGAATTTAAAAAAGAAGTCTTTTACAATTTAGCAAGAAAATTCAGTTTTTACAGCCATGTGATTTAAAGACAGAAACTACAAGGGATTTTGAACTTTACTCACTGTAACTTTAAATCATTAGAATTTTGCATAAAGAAAAAAAAAAAAAAAACAGCAGCAAACATTCAAGAGTTAATTTGAAATGCAATCTCAAACTTACCTCAATGGTTCTTCTTGTTTTATCACATACACTGAATGGACCAATTCTGACACCACTTCTTCCCTGAAATAAAAGATTCAATATGATTTTTGTTCTCAATTGATAAAACAAAGAAAAATTGGTAAAGCAGAATGAAACAAATGTTGACTTACTTCACGATCGATTGTGGTAGAAAAATCTGCTGCTTGTTTTTGAGTGCATTCTACAGCTTTTTGAAGCGTGCTAATAACCTGAACAAACAAGAGGGGAAGACAATTAACACTGTCTAGTTATTAATTAAACAAGTTCTTTTTCTTTTAGTTTGTTTGTAAATTAAAATCATTAAAACGTTCAACCTCATATTTTACAAGCTTTGTATGCACACACACAAAGAACTATCTACCTATTTTGCAAACAACTTTCAAGATAATTTGAATCATAAAATGAAAAAGTTACTGCATTTACATAATTACATTATAAGATAGTACCAACCTGATCAAAAGTGTGTATCTCATCATTGAAAAGAATTGTAACATACAAGTCATCAAGCTCCCCATCAGGTTGGAGGTCAGTTGGTAATGTATCACACTGTTCCCAAGTCATCATGTCCACTGCATACTGAAGTGTAGCCACAAACAATGCCTCTGCTCGCCTTATCAAGTCACATGGCAAAGAATCCAATCGATTCTGCAAGAAATTACAATACATTTCAGTAATATCTTAACTGCAATCATTTGTTTACATATTTGATTTATTATCAAACAGTAAAAGTAAGTTGGGAATTGGTCAAGTACATCTATTTCGGTATAACATCAACATTTATAATGTTGCTGTAAACACTTGAAAACTAAACTTTGTACAGCAGTGACGTTTCTCAAGTTTAGAGGTGCAAAATTTTTGTTTCTAATATATTTCAGCATTTATTAAAAACAATTTTTTTTTTTTTTGCTACAAAGTGACACACTAAATGATCTTGAATCAAAGAGTAATTTATAAAGTAAACATGTTTGCTCATGTCATGATGTGTGTGTGTGTGTATATATATATATATATATATATATATATATATAAAATGAATACAAAAGTATTTGGCCAGATTGGAGGATGGATATTTTTAAAAAGTGTTCAATACACAATTCTAAAAATAGAATGTGTAGAGCAGGGTAAATTAATTTATTTTAGATGAATACTCTTAGCTGTGTATTCCTCTTATCACATACAAGCAGAGGACAGATTTTGTCATATCTTGACAAATTGTGCAAAAAATGTGTGTGTGAAAATACTATCTTTTACAAATAAGAAGTTTCATCATTGCATATACTAACAAAAATGGAGGTGGGGTGGGTGCATGCTATGTTCCTTTCTTACTTGTTCTTCTTCCATTCCTGTTCCTTTCCCATGGGTCTCACAGTGCGGTTCAGACTTCCAGGCCTCAGGATCTCCACAATCACAATAGCCACCACCACCAGAGATACTCATCTGAAAATACAAAATAAAAAATACTTGTTTAAAAAAAAAAAAATTTTTTAATCTTTATCTTGTATATGACAAAAATTAAATATATAAATAAAATTTATAAAAAACATAGATGAGCCAAGGTAATTAAATATAAATCAAATTTTAAAAAAATTAAATTAAAAACAATGGTCAGTTTTTCTAAAGTTAAAAATTCAATTTCTTAACTGAGCAATTCCTTGGTATTTTTTTTTGCTTTCAACTTTATAAAAAGAGGATTTATTCATCAACGGAAAATAGCATTCAAAGTGAAATTCCTAGAAAAAAAAAAATATCTTGGTAAGGAATATCCTATTCTCAGACATTAAAGGAATTCCTGCAAAATATGAACCAAAAATGATGGATACCTTATTAAGGATAAACAATACAGATATACATGTATACAAGTAACCCCATCTGTTTTCAGAGAAATGACAACAAATGCAGAAAGCACAACAGTGTTGGATAGAGCAAGTTTTCAGCTACAAAACACTTTCTACAGTCACCTAGGCATTTTTACAAGCCTGTGCAGGGTCACCCAGAACATTGCTTCGCATATATTTCTGGTGCTGAAATATATTGCCTACTGCCTAACTGTGCTCACATTCACTTTGGTCACCATAAACATTTAGCAAGCATTGATAAATGGCAATAGTGTATAATTCTAAATGAAGAAGTTCAATGACACACACTTGTTTCATATACATTTCCATGTCAGATTCCATTCTGCCAGATTACTATGAAAGACGGGGGAAAAGTTATTATCTAATAAGTTATTTACACAGTAGTAGATTGACAAAAAATCTTTGTTATTAAGAGTGTTTCAAGCATCATTCAGTTTATGATATATAAAACAGATAAGCAATATTGGCTATTTTCAGGAATAAATCGGCATTAATTTAATAGAAAAAAATTCCACTAAGAATTCTAATTTTATAATGTATTGGGTTGGAGCAAAAGTGAGTAGCATCTTTCAATAGATGATATTTGAATGTGATTTTGTTTTGCATGTGACTGAAATTTTATATATATGTAATTCTGAAATGTGAAATTTCAATGCAGCTTTCAATACAATTGATGTATGGATTGTGAACTTTAAGTGTCTCAAAGATGGTAAAAGATAGGAAAAAATGCCACATACAGAGTTGAATAATTCTATGCACAGATATTGTCTTTGAAATTTACTTAAAACACACACACACACCAATAATAATGAATCCTGCAATAAGCATCAGTGCAAATATTTTCCTCAAGTAAATTTCCAGTTATATATTTAGCACTATAATATATAATACAGTAATAAAAATTTCTTTAAAGTTGATTATTGCATTCAGATATTAAAAAAATAACCAAAAGACAACCAAGTCATGAAGATAATTAGAAAAAAGTGTAACTGGATTTATCTTTTGGAGTTTTCAATACGATATTCTTTTTTAATCCTGTGTCATTCATTTATTTCTAGTCATTTCTAATTAAAGCCTCAAACATCTCTGGAAACACTTGCAAGAGGAATCCTGTTTAAGATGGAGGACAGGGGCTATATTTCTATATTTTTTGCATCCTTTATACCTTTGGTTACTTCATGACAGTAGACATAGCAAGTACTTGTTAAACTATTAAACTAAGGATTGAACCATTTAGCACTTGGCAAATGATAGGTGATTAAATTATTTTTCAGTTTGAATTTCTACAATAAGGAGTTTACATTATTTACATTCAGATTAGTGTCCTTATCTTTGTTGTTATCACAATATTTCAAACTTTTTGCCCTCTCACCTTCTTCAGATGCTTGTCAGTTCAGGTAGCTTTCAGAGATTTTCAAACTGAACCTTTTATTTAATCTACAGATTTCAATTGCTCAGTAGAAACAGGGTGAGCAATAACCGAGTAGTACTAAATAAGAACAAGATGAAATATGACTAGACACAGACAACTGAATCAGAAAAATAGATTAAATAAAGGGTTCAGTTCAAAATTCCCTGAAAGTTACTCAGATCAACAGACACCAGATGAAGGACAGTAAGAACCAGATATCCCTAAACATCTACAGCAGAACAAGAACAGACTAAATAAAGAGTTCAGTTTGAAATTCCCTGAAGGTTACCTGGATTGACAAACACCTGAAGAAAGCCAGAGGGCACAATGGCCAAAATGTTGTAATAATGAGGACAACATTCCCAACTGGAAATACATTTTTTCCAGTATAATTTTCACGTTTTATTTACTTACCAAACTCCTTTTCCATATCAGAATCCCTTTTTCAAATGAAACTACATGAAATGAATCTTTAAAATCAACAAACTTCTAACTGATGCCAAACAAGTAAAAGCTGAGGAATAAAACTAAACCATATTGAAACATATTTTGTTTTTAATGAATATGAAGTGTGTACATATAGCTAAATAGATATAGATGTGTACATGGGGATGTAGAAATACCTGGGTTGGTGTCCAAGCATGCATTTAACCATTTGGGAGTGATCAATATTTTATCAAAGAATTTGGGTCCATCTTGAAGAAAAACTGATGTGACACCTACTTCAGTACTCATCCAGATATCTTGCATCTCGTTGTCTCTGAAATTCTTAGCATTGATGGTATAAGTCATTGTGGTATTGTGCAAGCCATGCACAACTATAATCTTAATATCTATTCGATGAGAGGAGGGTGTAATGGATTGCAGTTTGGAATGTGAAATTGGTGAACAGAGTTCAAATTCCAGCTGTTCATTCTATTCACTTTCATGCAAGTACTTCTGGGAAATGTATGAATCCATATCTTCTTTTCAGCTAAAGTTTAAATAGTAGAGCAGACTGGGCTCTTCAGCTTTGATTTGAAACCTGTCTAGAAGGAAAACTCTGAATTCCCAAATCCAGGTAGATGGAAAGCTCATCAGTGATGGTCATACTTATTTAACAAGTCAACAGCTATCAATATATTCCAAGAGTCAAATGATTTCATCCTAATAGAAAACAATTATTAAAAACCAAATATGTAAATTTTTCGTTCAGTCTACAAATATGTGGATTACTTTTCAAATTATTTTAAATGGAGGCTTTCAAAATTGTATGTGTTATGGTTTCAAATACTCCTCCACTTACCATCAAAGAACAGAATACTTGATTAAAAAAAAGATTTGTCTTCTCACTAAGAGACAAATATACAGTTTTCTTTCTTTACTGATAGTAAATATGGTGAGAGAGATCTATCCTTTACAGATGGGGTTTTTGTTAATTTTTGCAAAGACGTTAAAATTATCACAATATTATGTTCATAAAAATAGTCAATAAAAATATATTTTTCTGACTCTTGAGAGAGGCTTTTGTCAATATAAAAATAGCTATAAAAATATTTTGAGTGCTGGACCATACCAATCTAGAATGTTGATAACTTTTAAATTAGAAAAATGCTGATCAAATGATTGTGAAAACAAACATGAAAACGATTTTCAGTGAATAAAAAAAAAAGCCCTAAAAGCAAAGCAGCAATATAATATTTTATATATATTGTTACATAAATGTGTATAAAACAAAGAGAGGAATTAAGAAAATGACTCATAAGGTCAAGCTAGTTACATGGTGACTACTACCAGACAGAAACTATCTTGATAAAGTCGAAATCAGCAGAGAAACAGGTCATAAGGAAAGGGTTCGCTGATTGGCCAAGAGAAAATATGTGACGGGTGAATGCTTCTTGCATGCCAAAAATACAAAATTTTAAGGGATTCAATCGTCAGAACTAATGAGAGATGGACACATATTGTTAGCCAGGACATACAAAGATGTGAAATTGCCATCCAGTATAATAGAAATATTTCTTATAAAACAACAAGGAAAGATAAAGATGTATGGAGGCCACCTAATCACCAGAAAGGAATATGGGAGAAGAAATAAAAAAAAAAAGAAAAAAAAAGAAAGAAAAAGAAAGAGCTTTCATTGAAATGGGTTTGTTATTTTGTGAACAGCAGAGTTGTCTATGATAAAAATGAAGTGAAGATATGTTGTTCACCAATTTTATTAAGAAAAGACAGAGAAAAGAAATGAAAGAAGAGATAGCTCTTGTCAAGGAAATGACCATCAACTGTCGCTATGATACCACTACTATAAATAAATGAACATTGATTAACCTCTCACCCTTACCCTCACTTTTTATTCTCTCACATACACATATGAAGCCAAAAACATTGTATTTTGCACATCTTGCCACCGATAAATGTCACCACAAATTGTTTTCTTTTCATGATAAACCCTTTGTTTCATTCATGTTTGTTTTTGCAGTCAAGCAAATCAATATTATTTCATCATCTTTTGGGCTGTTTGTCATTCTTATTTCTTCATAGGGTTTCAGCCTCAACATTTTTTTTTTTCTAAAATGTGTCCAAGCCAATCTTTCAGGAGACTAAAGAATTAATTTTTTTGTTCTGAAGTGCTCCTGGCTTGTGACTATATATAGTCACAATATATTTGTCTTGGGCGACAAAAGCCGTTGCAGTCGGTCGTCCGTCGGCAGCAGTCTTGTGCGCCGTTTTGCTCGTTTGCTGTCGTAAAGTGTTCGTTCGCAAGAAGGCATTCGTTTTTGTGTCGCATTTGTCTCAGATTTGCCAGAAGGCATTCGTCACGTTTGCAAGCAGGCGTTCGTCTCAGGTTCGCAAGAAGTTGTTCCCCTCCCCCATTTTCTCTCACAAGCTATTTCGGCATTATGGCCTTCAACCCGAAGCTGATACCACTGTTCGATGGAAGCGATTCTGGACAGTCGGTAGTGGAATTGTTGGAGAAGGCGGAACTAATATGTCAGTTGAGCAGTGTGAAGCGAATTGAGTGTGGTATCCCGATGTGTTTGGCAGTGTACCAGCAATTGAGTGAGGAGAAGCGTGCAGACTTCAATTGCGTTAAGAAAGCATTATACACAGCTTTCACCTTAGATCCCTTCTTCGCGTGGAAGCAGTTTGCAGCACGTTGCCTTCAGCCAGGGGAGATGGTTGACGTCTTTTTGGCAGAACTGCGCAGACTCGCGGTTCTATTTGGTGGCGTATCAGAAAAGGGTTTGCAGTGTACATTCGTTGCTGGATTGCCTGAGCATGCAGAGGATCTTTTAAGAGCGTCATCCCAGATGGAAGACTTGGATTTGTCACATGTGTTGGCACTAGCTCGTACTATTTTGAAGAAGTATACTGGTCCTACGGAGCAGGCTGCAGTGGCTGCACAGTTGAAGGAAACAGATGCGCACACGAGGTGCTATAAATGGGCAATCATAGGGTGAGCGATTGTCTCCTAGGTCATGAACCATCCAAAAGTGCAGGTACCAAGCACCGATGAACCATCACTTGCTATCGATGTCATCGGCAAGGGCGCATTGCTCGGTGTTGTCCGGGAAACGCGCAAAGGGGCAAGAATTCAGCGCCACTCTCCTCCCCAAAACCCTTGTAAATGGTGCATTGCCTGTAGTGACAGTTCCTATCAATGGAATACCACGTATAGTTCTGGTGGATACAGGATGCACACAGTCACTAGTCCGCAAGTCATGCTGTCGAGCATGGACAAGAAAATCAACACACATGCTTAAAGTAGACGGAAGTGCACTTGACTGCTGTGGAATCGGAGTGGTACAAGTTAGCGTTGGTGCAAAGCTGTCCATCGCTATGGAAGCCCTAGTCGTGGACGGAGACCTGCTTGGATTTGACTTCCTGCTCAGACTAGACGCCATCAAACAGTTGGGAGGAATATCTGTAACTGGCACCAGTGAGGTGAAGTTTCCGCAGTGTGCCGAACCAGTCATTGCTGCCATCACCATTACCGAGCCAGACTTTAAAGTAGAATTCGATGAGACCGCTCGGAGGTGGACTGCATCTTGGAAATGGGCTGACAACCAACATCCGGGTACGTTAAGAAATAGACTAGCAGAATATCCAGCTCCCACACAAATTCAGGAGGAGTATGATCGGGAACTCCAGATTTGGATAGATAACGGCTGGCTGCTTCCTTACCCGGAGGAGGAACTCGGACCCCCAAAGGGTTTAATCCCCCTCATAGCCATTCTGCGGGAAAACAAGCAGAAGGTTCGGCCCGTTATGGACTATCGGGAACTCAATGAATACGTTGACGCATACGCAGCCAACGCAGATATCTGTTCGCAAAAATTATGGGAATGATGTCAGCAAGGACCAAATGCTGCAGTGCTGGACCTACACCGGGCCTATCTGCAGGTACACATCGTCAAGTCTCTTTGGCCGTTCCAAACAGTGGAGATTAAGGGACAAAGGTATTGTCTAACCCACTTAGGATTTGGGCTCAATGTTGCCGCTTTAATCATGCAGGCCATTGTTAATACCGTCTTGAGCCAGGACGAGATCATCAATGCAGCCTCCTCCTCTTATATTAACGACGTTTTTGTTACTGAGAGTGTGTGTTCTGTGGTCCACATCAAGGAACATTTGGAGCAGTTTGGTCTGTCAAGTAAGACCCCGGAGCAGCTAAGAATTGGCACACGCGTACTGGGATTGCATGTCTGGGAGGAGCAAGGAAAACTGCGATGACGTCGTGGATGTGAACTTCCAGTAGTCCCCAATAAACTTACCCGCCGAATTGTCTTCTTGCTATGCGGGAAGTTGACTGGTCATTTTCCTGTATGCGGTTGAATTACATGTCGCCACGGCATTTGTGAAGCGGAGGGCAAACACTGTTACCACTTGATGGGACGATGAAGTGCAGGATCCTTTTCTAGCCCAGATGATCGACGACATTTTTAAGAGACTAGCCCAGGACAATCCAGTGAAAGGTGACTGGTGCATCAGTGAGCAAAATGTAACCGTGTGGGTAGATGCAAGTTCCTTAGCCACCGGTGTGGTTGTGGAGAGGAATGGCGCCGTGGCAGAAGATGCAAGCTGGCTCCGACCGGTGCACGAAGACAAGCACATCAACTTGGCTGATCTCGATGCTGTGTTGCAAGGTGTCAACCTTGCATTACAATGGAAGGCCAAAACCATTCATTTACGGACAGACTCAGCATGTGTGCATCGCTGGGTAGCTGACACACTGTCCGGACGGACGAGAGTGCGCACTAAGGCAGCCTCCGAGATGCTAATCAGATGTCGGCTAGCCACACTCCGAGAGTTGGCCTAAGAATACGAGCTGGACATTGATGTAGAGCTTGTCAAGTTGTGCAGCAATCGAGCCGACCAACTTACTAGAGTACCACAGCAATGGTTAAATGAAATGCACAAAATAACGGAACCCAGAGAACCTATGTGTGCTGTGGCTGAAGAGCGAGATGTTGCTCAAGTACGAGCCATTCATCAATCCAGCAGACGTCCTGGTGTGAAGAGAACACTCTATTTTGTGAAGTTGATCAACCCAAGAGTAACAAAAGCTGAGGTGCGAGCGGTGGTTAGGGGATGCAAGGAATGCCAGTCAATCGACCCGGCCCCTGTGCGTTGGAAACCGGGCAGGCTTGATGTCGCGGAAAATTGGCACAGGGTTGCGATGGATGTAACCCATTTCGGACATCAACTATACCTGATGCTGATAGACTGCGGCCCTAGCAGTTTTGCCATTTGAAAACCCTTGCATCGCCAAGACTGCTAGCATCGCCAAGACTGCTAGCATCATCAAGGAGCTGGAAGTAGTGTTTTGTGAAAGAGGGCCGCTGGTTGAGCTGCTTACGGATAATAGCGCAGCGTTTTGTGGAGAGAGGTTTGCCGTGTTTGCAAAAATGTGGAATGTACAAATACGATTTCGCTGTGCCCACGTACCATCGGGGAATGGGATAGTTGAGAGATCCCATCGTACAATAAAGCTCATCACGACAAGAACACGGTGTTCAGTTTTGGAAGCTGTATATTGGCACAATGTTACCCCAAAGGACAATAAAACAGCTTTAACTGCACCGGCGAATGCAACCTACACTTACAGTGTCTGCATTAAGGGTATCGACGCAGCTTTGGTGCGTGATGACACAGTTGCCAATCCTAATATGGTAGGAGAGACTGTTTGGGTGAAAAATCCGCACGGAAGGTGTACGACAACAGTTCAACAAGGGTACGGTGACAAATTAATAGTCAACACTCCGTGTCTGTTGATGGAATACCGCGCAACATAAAAGATGTGCATCCAGCGTGCGGGAAGGATCATTCCGTCAGCAACCACGTTAGTTCTTCTTCTTATGAGGATGAAGCCCCGATGGTATATATAAAATCACAGGAAGAGCACACCTCAGAGAGTAGCGCGCCTGATGAACCTATGCGGGATGAGCTCAGCGAGACGTCTGAAGAGAGCACCACTGAGGAAGCGCTTGAGACCATACCACCATAATGGACTCAACCGAGGACTACAAGAAGACACGCGAGTCGTTTGATATCTTTTCTTGGTCGACAAAAAGCCGCTATGGGTCGGTCGTCCGTCGGCAGCAGTCTTGGGTGCCGTTTTGCTCGCTTGCTGTCGAAGTGTTCGTTTTGCAAGAAAGGCGTTAAATCTGTGTCGCAAGAAGTTGTTTTTTTGTCCCCCCCCGTTTTCTCTTACAGATTCTAGTAATATCAAATATTAAAACTGATCCAGAGAGAGTGAGCTCAATGTATTTATTATAACAGAGCATATTTTTTATACAGCAAAAAATCCAAAATTACTTCATGTTGGTATAATATATATATATATATATATATATATATATAAAAAAAACATTAGGCAGCATATGATTTACTTACAAGAATTAATCACACATAGAATTAATCAGAAGTATCAATGCGATTATTGGCGACATCCGCATTAAAAAATCCTGTTCATCCATTGTGCGAGTTTTGATCGAATAAACTGAAAAACTACAGACAACAAGTTTTTCTTCAAGTATCAAAACTCGCACTATGGATGAACAGGATTTTAATGCATATATTATGTTTTCTAGTGACGGATGTCGCCAATAATCGCATTGATACTTCTGATTAATTCTATGTGTGATTAATTCTCTTATATATATATATATATATATATATATATATATATAAAATAAAGGATGT
The DNA here is from genome assembly GCA_903632075.3 of Acanthosepion pharaonis. NCBI lineage: Eukaryota > Metazoa > Mollusca > Cephalopoda > Sepiida > Sepiidae > Acanthosepion > Acanthosepion pharaonis. The sequence continues at coordinate 209,217 of CAHIKZ030000787.1, read as the reverse complement.
TTAGAAAAATAAATGTAGTAAATATATGTGTGATAAAACTGACATATTTCTTGGTCAGAGCCACATAAACTGATTTCCACCCACATAGTAAGGACATATTTCAATGTTATAGTAACAGGAGGCATTACTTGTCACTAATCATCAAATATCTCATTAGTAATTAAGTAAGATCAGGCTGCACATAAATTTTATGTTACTCTTCTTTGGAGATTGTTATTTTGAGGATTTAAAATGTAAAATTCCAATTTGTTACAATAGAGTTAATTATATGAATGAAAATCTATACATTACTCAGGTAGCATAATGCAATTACAGAATCACTGAAAATACTATTTTTTTATGGTAAATTTGTGTGTATCATCAATAGTATTTGTGTACAGGATACAAGAAAATGCTGCAAAAACATTGAACTGAGAAATTAAATTAATTATTAAGTCAAAATTTCAAATGCATGCACTCTGTATCTAAGTATTCAAAGAATTTTAAAAACAAGAATTATTTCTTTAATTATTGATTTTGGAAGAAATTTATTAAATAATTAAGACATTCAAGTATTTAAATTGATCTTAAACTGCTTTAGATCATTAAGAATCCCAGTTCAAAATATTTTTAATTTATGGAGTAATTGAACTGAACAAAATGTTACAAAGAATTTCTCAAAGAATATTTATATAAATATTTTTAGCTTTCTTGACAAACATTTCATAGTTGCAAGCATATTTTTAATACTATACAAGGCTCAAGAGCCACTGATGGTAGAGGGTCACTGAATTAGGTGTTTGAAATGGAGGTAAGAGGTAGAAGGAATTGAGGATACATAATGACTGGCCCTAGATTCAAAGGGGTTAAAATTGTAATGTTCAGGTAAGTATTCATACAAAGTTTATTCCACAAAGTAGTAGTTCTATTGAAAAAGCTGAGTGGAACTTCCTCCTTACAAATGGAATATTCAATAGCATGGAGAGTCCAAGCTATGAAGTTCTGGACTGTTCAAACTAGAGTAGAGCTCTGAAAACCGGCTATCCCAAGTAATGCTTGTTTCTTTTAGGTCAAATGTAATGGCTGACCAGTTATTGGAGACATCTGCCTTGATTCAAAGTCATTTAATTATGCCATATTTAACTAGTCCTGCACATTAATAACATCTACTGATTATTGAGCACAAAGTAAAATTTAGTATAATATAAATAAATCAAATGACTAAAAATATGTTTGCACTTAAGTATCACAAATGGAGAGTGAACAAAGTCTTTTTCTAAAAAACCAACCAGCTCAAATTTCTTTCTACAATTTTATATACTAATATCTGATAAAAATTTAAAATTTGCATGATTAAAAATTGTTTCACAAATTCATAGATTGAATTAATGTCATAAAATAAAAGATAAGTATAAAAAAATGTCAGAAAAGATAAGAGAAAGAGTGCAACAATTAATTAAAACAGATTTTTGTTTGAAGAAAAAAAGAGAAAAATTGCCACATTTTAATTTAGAAAAAATTTGAACAGCTGTAATTTAAGAGTATTTGGAGTAAATGAAATACTGATTTGAATTTAATCAGTTTACATTTTGTAAGAAAAGATTGAATTCCTTGTGGCATTTTTCATTAAAATGTTCAAATATTCATTTTTATAAAAAAATTTTTTTTAATTTTATCATTAAATATACCATTGTGACTAGATACCCAAAATAACTAACTTTACTAAATATATGCAGGCATCGAGAAGCCTTGAATGTTCTACTTTGAGATTGAACTCAAAATGCTACTTAATATTTATTTAATACCAAAAATTCTATAGATGCAGAACAACATACAGTCACTGAAATATCATGCCACAAATCTATCCTACATATTATGAAGGTGTTGGATATTGGATATTCTGATAGAACAAGAATAAAAATTAATACACCTTCATAAAGAATCTGAAATGAAGACAATATTAAACTTTGATTTAATTTTTTTTTTCTTTACTTTTCAAACATATTGAAATTTCTCAGGTTATCAATCTCCTCTACAAGTGTGTACATGTGTGAAGGAAAGAGAAGGACATTGTGTTATCAATACAGATTCATAGATTAAGCCTGATTGATAGTAAGATTAATATGTCAAAAAAAGAAATTATTCAAAGTTACACAATTGTGACACAGAACTTAATTTTTGTAAAGGTCAAAGTGTAATTCAGTTTCATTAAAAGGAGGTCGTAATCCTCGGGTTTATAAACCTAACAAATAAAGCAAGGATTTTATTCAAAGCTGACAGTAGCTTTCTGTTTCATCAACTGCTTGCAACATTTTTTGCACAGATTTCAAAAGAAACCAACATCTCATATTACACAAAAATTTGCTTTCAGTTGAAGAGAAATTAATATCAGAACAAATTTCAAGTACCAACTTAATACAAGTGTCTTATCAGAAAAACCAATTCCATGTTTAAGAATAATTCTAGAGGAAGATGGCATTAAAATCAAGAATTTTTTTATATTGTTAAATTTATAAATATACTGAGTAAAATGCTTAGAATAATCAGATTGTTTTAAAATATAAAATTTTAAAGAAGGAATTAAAATACATAATTTCAAGTTAAACACAGTTGCCAGCTATGAAAAGTGTTTACTTGCTATGAACAGAGAAATACAAGATGTGTTGTAATATATCTTGAACTTTCATTAAGAGAAAAGGTTATACCAGATTGAGGAATAAAACCCAGTGTTAATGGTTTTTTCTTATATAGGAAATAATTTTATTAAAAGATTAAAAATCTAATTATTCACAAGCTTAAATATCAACAGTATATGAGGAGTTGGATCATTGACAAGGGGAAATTTGACAATTCCAATAAAAAAATCTTAACCTTCCATGCATTTCCAAGCCAAAATCAATTACCACCTGTCATTGAATTACTTTAGAAATTATGATTATCTTTAATGACAACATACTAAACCTTTGCTAATTTTCTTGAAATAAGTTTTGTAATATACCATAAATTAAATAACTAATGAGTGTGACTCATAGGCCATTGCTAGTATCAAGTCAATGTATTCTGCACAATATGATTGGTTCTTAACATCTGTTCAGCATTAAAGACAAGAGACTAGGGAGAATATCAACACCATGAAAAAGACAATAGTTAGGACATAAAGAAAAGTCAATTGCTATAACAAAACCAAGATTACACAGAGATGGAAATGGTCTGTGTTTGATGGGATGAAGAGAGTTGTCTATCATGAAATAGTCAATTCTGAGAAATATGGTTGGTAACTGAAAGTGTACATGGAAAAAGTAGGCTTTACTGATTAGTCAGAAAGCTGTTTTATTCTTGCAGGACAACAGAAATTAAGATTTTGGTGTTTAATATAGATGTTTTAACTCATCCACATTACTCTCCATTGAATTATCAGCTTTTCAGATCTTTATAGCATTTCATTCATTTCTTCAATTATGAAGAGGTTATAAAAAGAATTTTTGCCACAAAACCCAAATCAATTATGAAAAAAATAAAAAAGCAATAGAACATTTTCAACCTATTATTTTACATTAATAAGCATAAAAGCAAGAGAGAGATAATCAACATACACAAAATACCCAAATCAAGTGTTAAAAATTATTTGTACCAGCTTGGTTACGTTAGTCACTTTGATGTGTGGTTTCCACATAATGTAAGCAAATGGAATGTATTTCCCTGTGTAATTTTCTGCTTAAACTTAATTTTTAGACATACATTAACAATCAATGAAGAATAGATACTTCACAACATAGAATGCAAGAAATCATTGGAGCAAACATTACAAACCACCACAACTGCATCAAAAGCTACTCTTCATCCAAAAGAAAATAATGCTAGATATATGGTGGGATTGGAATGGAGTTCTTTAATATGAGCTCCTTTTAGAAAAACCAGACCATAATTTTGAACAAGTACTGTTTACAATCAGATTAGGCTACACATTTCTTTGATGATCTGGTAAAAAATATTACAGGTTGGCTGGGAAGCTTTCATTCAATCATCATAGTCACCATATATTATAACTTTCAATTATTTATTCTTGTCTTCAGAAAATTTTTGAAGAGTAAAAGACTACAACATCCACTTAGCACATTTCTTTGCATGAAGTTCTGAGTGAATAGAATTCTGAAGCTGTTTGCAAGTTGGCATCAGTGGAGAAAGCTATAAATATGCTGTTTAATAAAGTTAATTAAAAATATAAATTTTTGTCTAATAAATTAAACAAATTTTGTGAATCAATTTTGATTACAAATAAGGCAGTTCTATTAAAATGTACTACCAAGCCATACGAACAGCAAGGAATTCTTTTATAAATAATTGTAGCCTTTACTATTAATTCTATATTCATATTTTTTTAAAATATACAAAAATAACAAAGTCTTTCCCACTATTTACATATAGTTTTATAACTTTATTCTCAAATGACAAATTAGCTAACCAATCCCTAAAGTTCACCTAAAAATAGAAACTGAAAAATAATTATGAAAGTGTTAAAATATACATATAAAAGATAAAAATTAAATGAAGCTTAGTCGATTTTTAAGTTCCACCAAAATGGCATTCGATCCTCCTTTGAGAAATACTTTCTTCAAATAGAATAATGCATATAGATTTACAGATAAATATCTGGCTGGTTGACAATGGAAATTCTAAAACAATTGGCAGGGGAGGTAATCTTAGTAGAGTCTGAGAAGAAAGTAGGTTTTTGCAATAAAATGCAAGCAAAATCTAATCCACTTGATCAGACACTTGATATCCAAGATGGAAAATTCTTCATTTATCCTCATTGAGACTCTGAAATTAATCAGCAATTAAGAAAAACATAACTTATAACAAAGCAAAGAGATTATTCTTTAACAAAATCAATTTATAACATTTATAGACATCAAATTATTTCCTCAGTAGTTATCAGGAAAAAAAAAATACTGGATCTTTTAAGTTTATGTTTAATCCTACTGAAGGTAATTTCCTTGTTTAACTTTATCCTAATCCCATTTTGGAAACTACTAAAAAGTTACAACACAACGCATTAGTGACCAAAGTGATTCAAGTCATCTCATTAGCAGTTATTATAAGACCATAAATCCTGCATAAAAATATGACTGCCACAGTTTAATTAAATAAACCTTTCACAGTACTGGTTCTCATTGAATTAGAATCAATAAAATACAGACATCTATTTTCAGTCGTACTACTTCACCGAGGTTACCAGCTGATTGAACTGTAAGGCTTATTGCAGGCTTGTTCATACTGAACATTCAGAAACAAGTTCATGCAAGAATCTATTTTCCTTTCTGACTGAGATTCCAAGAGTAACAACTACTTGTCACAGCTAAAAACTCGACGTCAATATTATTATTATTACAATGAAAAACTATTACTTACTAGCAAATGTAATGTTTAGAATAGTAAGTCAAGGCTGATAGAATAACAATTGTGTATTTTTTCAGATTAAAAAAACTGAATATCAATTTATAAATCTCTACAAGAAGCAATATAGCAAATATTATTCCAAAAATTATTAATATCTTCATCTTTGTTGTTTTTAACAGGTTTCCAGATTCGTTGGTCTTTCTCTGATTTATGCTGGGCATCTGTACAATCATATTCCTCTCAAGATTTTAAGCATTAATAAAAAAAAAAAAAAAAAAAAAAAAAAATTAAAAAAAAGAAAAAAGAAAAAAGATAAACAATCTACTGGTTGATATTTGAGGACCACTAGATACAATATAAATCTGAGAAAAGTCAAAGAATATATTCTAAATATGATAAGTACAAAAGAGAATATTAAATTGAATAATTTGTATCCTGAGGCCTTTTCCAGTTGGTAAACTTTTGGAAACTAAACCAAACCCTTTATTCCATCTACAGGGCGAGATTGTTCCTATTCTTTTGTCAATATGTGACGATATCTTTCCTTAGTTAATTGTCCAAATCTTCTGAACCAGAGCATGACTTTTTATGCTACCAAACCAAAGGATTGAACTAACAATTGCCAGCTAATTATTCACTTAGTTAACTTTTCTCCAAATGATTGTATCCCATAGGACAAATCAGTGGGGAAAACTTAGAGCCTTAAATCATCATTTGTAGATTTCTTTAACTAAATGAATACAATACTTGTAGTGTAATTAAGTGATAGAATTTCGGAGTTTTAAGAAGCCTGATGTCTCTGATTTGGTGTTAATTTATATTCTAGGCCTACTTTTTTTCTACAGTGAGGTTCACCCTTTACAAGGCCTGGTAGACACTAGAGGTAGTGGGTTATGATTGGGGACCATTTGTGTGTATAGGAGAGGAAGATACTGGTTAACCCTGGCCTTGAACAGGTTAAAATTGTAGTGATCGGGGAAATATCCTGTCGGGAATTAGTTTTACAGGACAGTGATTCACAAGAAGCTGCTGCTTGAGTGGAACTTACTTCTCACTGATGGAATACGGAGGGAATGTGGGTGGTGTTGTTACTATGCAAGTGGCATGGTGTGTTCTTGCTGTGAATGTTTGCCTCAGTGGTATGTAGTTCGTTTGAGCATCTTCCGTGGAAGTAGCGGTAGAGCAGCGAAAGGCTTATCACGTCCTGCCCGTGGGAGAGAGGAGAATAATTCATCACCCACAAGGGCTCAGAGACACTTTTGAACTCTATCAAGGTTGGAGAGTGAGACCTGGACAGCACCCACTCAAATATGACAACAGTACTCCATTTTTGGCCTGATCTAGCTCTTGTAAAAGTAGAGGATAGCAGGAGGAGCCAGGTACTTACTGAAATGGTACAGAGAGCTGACCATTTTACCTGCATCCTTAGCAATGGATCATATGTAAGAGTTCCACTTCAGGTTGGTTTGGTTTACACCATATCAACTTCAATGGATTATTTAAAGCCGACAAGATTTTTACAATAAATTTGTATGAATAAATTAATATTCTTTGTAAGGAAATAGTTTGTAGATACAGTTTCATTGATATACTTTTGCAAAGAGGGTTGTTGTCACGAGTTTGGTTTCATTGATGTATTCTTTTCAGATACACAATTTGGATAGAAATTGATTTTGACATTCTCATTTGGTTTATAATTTTTGGTAGAATCCTACTGTTTTGATATCATATCATCCACTTTTACTTTCTCGAACAGCTCATACATATTGTTTATATTATAGTATTTTTGTCTTGAGAGAGCAAGATCTGAGACCTCAATTAATATATGTTTAATAGTATATGCTGTTTTACATACTTGGCATTGATTTATCTTCATTTTTAGCAAGTACAAATGGGTTATTCTGGTATGGCCAAAGCATATGTGGGCCAGTACCACTTCTTCCTCATGAGATTTTCTGGGAGCTGACTTCCATTCTCCTAATTTGGGCTGGATTGCAAAGAGTTGGTGTGAATTATTGTCCCAGTACCGTTGCCATTCCCTTTGAATGTATTTATTAATAACCTTAAAATCTGTATATGTGATTTTGGCTCTTGTATCCACATTCACATCTAAAGCCGATTTTGCTGCTAGGTCTTTTCATTATTACCTTTAACTCTAATGTGGCTAGGAATCCAATATAGTTTGATGTCTTTATGCTTGTTAATAGTGTTCATTTTGGATAATATTTTCATAAGTGGGTTGTTGGATTTTTTTCTTTTTTCAAAGCCAATAGGATAGTGAATCCGAAAAAATTAGAAAATTTTTTTGTCTTCTCTCTGAGATAATGTTGAGAGCTAGCTTGATTGCATAAGCCTCTGCAATGAAAATAGAGCTTCACTTTGGGAGGCACCTTTTTTGGTAATATTTTGGCTCACTGCTGCATATCCTATCTTGTCCTCACATTTTGACCCATCTGTATAGATGTGTGTATGATTAGGAAGTTTGCCAATATGTCCTGAAACTTATCCTGGAATGTGAGTGGGTGTGTTTTTTGTTTGGGGAGATTATGTAATTCTAGTAGAACTTCGAGTTGCTTGATAGTCTATGGCAAAATACTGGCTGCAGTTGTTTCTTGTATATCTGAGAATGTGGTGCCTAACTCTTCAGCAATGGATTTCATCCTGAGTCCATAGGGTTGTATAGCATTATTTTTTTTGTCAGAATAAATCAAAGTAGTTCAGTTCAAAGGTACTGCTGTAAGCTGGGTTAGTAGGACATGATTTTATTTTTACATTCTACTGTAGTGCCAGTTTAGTGTGCCATAAATGTGGAGTGCTTTCATTAGCTTCTGTGTATAAGTTCTATATATGTCCTAAAAGGCCCTAGTACTAATCTGAGGCCTTGATGACAGGTTGTATTGAGAATTTTTAGGTATGACTTTCTGGACGACCCATATATGAAACTAGCGTAATACAGTTTTGAGCGAAGTAGTGATCTGTAGAATTTGATCAAGGTTTGTTAATCTGCTTCTCATTCAATATGGACCACTACACAGAGAAGTTGTGGGCTTTGTTACATTTTGTTTTCAAATATTTTTGATGGGGAATGAACATTAATTTTTTATCAAAGATAATGCCTAGGTAATTTGTGTTGTTCCACTACTTGAATTTCTGCTTCATCTCATTTTAAACATGGGCTTTTGTGCAATTTTCTTAATTTGCAGAAATGTAGGCATTTGGTTTTTGTTTTGGAAAATGTAAACCCATTTTCAGTGGCCCATTTGTGCATTTTATTTAGACATTGTTGGAGTTGTCTTTCAATGATATTCATATGTCAAGATCTGTACATAATTAGAAAATCATTGACATATAGAGAGCTTCTCACACCTGGGCTTAGGGTTTTAACTATGGAGTTAATTTTTATGCAAAATAGTGTCATCAAAAGAATGCTTCCTTGTGGAACCCCTTCTTGATCTTGCAGTTTTGATAACATACTTCCTATACAAATTTGAAACCTCTGGTCTTTTGGGAAATGCCCTATGAATTGAATCAGCCTTCCTTTTAAATCCAGTTCATGTAGATCTTTCAAGATACCAAATTTACATCTTGTATACTGCCGTGAGATGTTCTTTCTTAATGAAAGCTTCTGTTACAAAGGTTTGGAGGTGTACTAAGTGATTCATGGTACTTCTTTTTTTCCTAAAAGCACATTGATAGTCACTGATTAGGCTACTAGTTTCCAGGTACTAAGTCAACCATACCCTCTATAGTTTTACATAGGCAGCACATTAGTGCTATTGGCCTGTAGCTTTCAGGGTCTGTGAAATCCTTTCCAGGTTTTGGAATAGGATTGATGAATGACTGTCTCCATATATCTGGGAAGTTGCCACTTGCCCATATGTTATACAAATTTAGTAAACAGTTGTAATAGGGGTAGGGGGTATGATATCAGTTTTGATCTCTATCTTCAGATTTGGTGTGTAACTATTTCTTTTTGAAAATTTCCATAATACTAAGCAGAATCTGAAGAAAAAAAATGATTTGGAACATTTTTGGCAAATTGCTGCCTTTAAAATTTAACATACTTATTTTGGACCATTAATTCTGCTGAAAATCTGAATATTTAATAGTCTGAGACATCTCATGTATCAGTCAACAAGCATCATGTTTTTCTGTTGTGCAATATAATTATGATGAATAGCACAATTGTATAAGACTGAGGATTAAGGTTTTTCATCACTTCAGTCCTGAAAGACAGCTGAAAAAGGGTCTGAAATAAGCATTTTAGGGGTCAAAATACCAAAATTATAGTAATTTGGAAACCATTTGGGAAAGTGCTAACCTAAAATCCTCAGAAATCTCCAGAAATTTGTTAACTTCATCTGCCTACTGAACCATGATATTCATTGTGCTTAAGAATTTGGGGGAAGAACCCATTTCAGTCCAATATACAATCGAAAATAAAATAGAATGAGTACTGAAAACTCACGGATCATGAAAATCCCTGACCAACATCATTTGTGCATGACGTATTAGCCAGAACATATCACCCCACCGAAACACCAAAGATTCAGATACTACTTGAAGATGTAACATGGGGTCCTTATGAAATTACTAGTAGTAATAAAAACATGACTGAAAGCTGGGGGTAGGGCTAAATCCGAAATGAAAACGATAAAATTGAAAATTCAACTTTAAGCAAACTTGGTCACATCAAAAAGCTGAATTCCTATTTTAAGAAGACCTCTACCAGTTTATGTACAAATGATTTCTTAATGTGTATGTCATGTTCCATTTCTTGGAAATGTTTCACTTGCCATCAATATCACATACAACAATGGATTCAGGTTTCAAGATCTTTTTGGTTTTGTAGGGTTTTTCCATTTCAAACAAGATGATTTCTGAAGTTTATGAAGCTATTCCATTGTGTATGTGCTATCAGAATATTTCTCATTGCAAGCAGCTAAGTACCATATGTCCACACTACCTTCAGTAACCAAGGTGACATAATTCATCCCAACCACAATATCATTCTAGTCATCCACAGTAGAAGAACTGGTTTGGAATGAAAGAGGAAACTGTTCTGCATCCTTGTTAGATGGCAATGTAACATATTCAGATATGGATCATTGTCTGAAAGAAGTGCACAAATCCAGCAACTGTTAATCATCACTAATATTGTTGATCCTGAACAAATGAAAGTGTTGAAGAATATCTGATTTGTGAGTATCGCAGTAATATGACAACTCGATACAAACAATCTTTTCAACATTATCTCGATTTGCCTTCAGAATATCATAAAGCTCTTCAATGCTAGTTGCTGGCCCATTCCAACTTTTGCAATGTTGAAAACATTTTTGGGTCTACCTTGATTGTTTCTTTCCTTTCTCAATTTTCTCCATGATTTTCAGTTTGGGGAATTCTTTCTAGTCAGCTACCCACTCATTTTCCATATTGTTCAAAAGATTAACAATTGAAGCTTTTGGTTGGTGCACTGTGAAATATCTGTGATTGGTACAGAGTTACATCATTCCAGATTCCTTTTGAATTTCTTGTTACAAAACTTGACTACTGGTAGCCATGTGAATAGCATCCACCTTACTCTGAAGTGGTTTTGTGCCTTCCTTACACATTATGTGACCTAAATATTATAGTTCCTGTTTGAGGAACTGACACTTGGCACCATTTAATTTCACATTATATTCAATAAAACAAGCAGACACTGCCTTTAAGACCTGGATTAAGTATGAATCATTATCAAATTTTCTTGTTTTAAGTCAAAACAATTTACTTACATTCAAGGACAGTTATGTTCTTATATCACTATTTTCTGGCTTCATTACGGGTCAAAATCACATATTTCAGTTTTTAGGGCAGCAATTCATCAAAAATGCATTTTTTAGGGCAGCAATTCATCAAAAATGCATTTCCAAATTTCGATTTCTTTTAGTATTATGTTTGGGGGAAAAAAAATGGGTACGTGCAGAATTTGAACATATACCCCCTATCCCTAGTTGTAATGATTTGTTGAGAAACTGTTTTATATTTTTTTGGGATATTATCTGGTCGCACAGGTGTATAATGGGCTTTAAAGATTTGTTTAGTTCCTCTATAGTGAATGGTAGGTTATAGCTTTCAGCATTATTCAATTTAAAGTTTAAGTTTTGTTTTCCACTTTTTGTTTGAGCTTCATAAATTGTTGGCTATCATTCTTGGCAGATGAGTTTTTACAGATTGTTTTGGCTAATTGATCACCAATATCCATTTTGGTCACTATTTTACATTTATTTATCAAGAGACATTTTATAGCATTAGTATGATGTTTACCAGCTATTTTCCTTATATCCCATACAGCTTGTTTTTGCGGCAAAATCAATTCTGCTGACATAATTTTACATTTTTTTTTTTATTTATTTTTTATGCTTTTGCTTGAAGTTGCTTAAATTGTAACAAATTAGAGGTTGAAGACTGACTGTTGAAATCTTTCAAAGCTCTTCTAAGCCTAATAGCTTCCTTACACTCATCATTGAACCAAGGTCTATTACGTTTTTTTTGTACCAATTTTTTTGGAATGCATCCCTTGCTATAGATATAAGGATTTCCATAAACTGTTCTAAGTCCTTGATGCATTTACTTCAGCTAGTTTATCAGAACAGTGATTTTTAAATTCGTACCCGTTTGCCCCACTTAATCTCCAACAGAGGAGACTTTTATCATTATGTTCTGAATTTTGGAGAACAATTGGCAAGTGATCACTACTGCATGTGTCAACCAGAACCTTCCAAGAGAAATCCATATAGCTTGATGGATCACATATGGATAAATCTATTGTAGAGTAGCTGCTAGTAAATGGATTTATGTAAGAGTTTTATCATTATAAATATATAAATCATTGAATAGAAGAAAAAAGACATGAGGAAAACTGTATTTAATTTCAACCAACACATTTGGTCCATTGACAGACTTTATCAAAGCAAAAGAGAAATTAATTTATTTGAAAATAATGTATCCAATCAAAACAAAAACAAAGTGTTGTTAGTTACCAGAAAATTATAAACACTGAAATATTCATAAATTCAACTGTAAAATATTAATATATGTCATTTTGCATACTCAAAGAGAATTTTTATATGAACTATAAATCTATGGTGTCATTTTTCAGAAATATGGTAATATTTTAATATTCTTCAGTTGAACTTATGAATATTTATAAGCATTTATGATTTAAGGCTCCAGAGGACAGGCTATTGATAACTACCTTCATGGACCTACCTGTTAGGAAGGATTTTATAACTGAGAAGACCCTTCCGGTGATTTCATAACTAGAGAGCTTGTGTAGTAAGCCTTTGTGCCACATCTTGTCAAAGGCCTTCGAGATATCTAGTGCTATGGTCCCAAAGGTGTGTTTGTCATCAAAAAGCTCACTGTGAGTAATGGTAGTTAGAACATCAGCAGTGGCATCTGGCCGACCAAAACCCAAACTGCTGGTGGGTCTGTACTGGGCGGGGGAAGATTATATACCTACATTCTTGAAAACCAGGCATATGCTTGACCCTTTCAATAGGCTTGGAAAGAACTTCTTCAAGCAGCAGTTGAATAACTTTGCTGATAATTCCAGGTTGATGTTCTTAAGGACAACCACTGGAATTTTGTTTGGACCAGTGGCTTTCTTAGGGTCAAGGCCTTTGTTAAGTCTGGAGACTTTATGTCTTATTACTGAGATTGTGCTCAGTGAGATGTGGGAACTTGGGGAGGGGATGGTTTGTGTCATTGAGTTAGAGGCAAAGATGGAAGCAAAGTGGTTCACCTTATCTGTTGAGGAGAATATGGCCTTGGGGCCATTTATAATTGTGGGCACAGTCACTTTACCTCTGTTCATGATTTGGTTGGTGATCTTCCAGAATTCACAGGATTCAATTGTTTCTTTTCAACTTTGGTCTGGACTGCTTGTGTGTAGTTGTACTTGATGTTTTCTAGAACTTTTTTGCAGTGATTGCAGGCATTTCTGAATGCAGTGAGAGCTGAACTATATCACTCCTTGTGATAAGATATTAAAGTAATGGAGTTATGGCTGCAGTGCATTCAGGGACGAATCAGGGTTGACTGTTTTTTGCTGGAATATTGTTTTGGGGTTTTCTAAAACCCTCCATTCCAGAAAGGATCCAATCAGAGACAAGGGCAGTAGTTTGAGGTAACATGCTTGAAGAAGGTTGGGAGGGGAGCTTACATCATGTAGGGTGGATAGTTTTGATTTTGCATTTTCTGCTACAACTGCATGAAATGGAATAATCAGGTTTTCTTCCTGATGTATGAATCACAGATTTGAACCTTTTCCAACAAACCTCTCAAGTGGACAGACTTTCAGTTTTTCTGACTATTTTCCTTCACCTTTCAGAGCCTTGCACATGGAAGTTGGTTATATTTGCAGAATAATTGTTACTCTGATAGCTGTTTCTAAGGCTGATGTCTAGATCAACATTTATGAGTTTTGCTTCATATTACCAGCAGCAGGTGATCTTTCTTCAAGCTGTGTGGATACTAGGAACTAAGTTTAAATATTACTTAGTGAATGAGGTTTTGAATCCATACTTTTACAAGTTGTAATTAATTCCTCATCTGAAAAAATTCAGACAAAAATATTTTTGTCTGAATTTTTTCAAATGAGTTCTCATAATTATACAATGATTTACTAGGGATAGTGTCCTCATCTTGGTTATTATCAGGTTTCAGCAGTTGTATATTCTAGTCTTTTTCAGATATCTGTTGGAGTTGGTTACTACTTGGAAATTTACAACCAAACCCACAGGACAAGATAGATTTTTCTGACTCCACTGTCCAGGTCAGAAGATATCAGTTATTTTTTTCCTAATTACTAGGTTGAGTCATAATTTCCTTTTTTAGTTTATCAACTTTATTCTTCAGAAAATAAAGTCTAATTATATTTTATTCAATTATATATTCACTATTATTTGCAATGACTGGTTGCCAGTTATTGGTAGCTCTTCAATACCTTGTGAGTAAAATTCCACAAGTTTTGATGTGAAAAAACTCAAAACAAACTCTTGAATATGGTTTTCATTAGAGAAAGTTTTCACCATCAAAGCATTACAGTGATCAAAAAAGTTGGTGTAAATATGGTATGGTGGGTAGAACAAACCAACAGAGTTCCAAAGGTTTTTTTTTCCTGTGTTATCTTTGCTGTCTGTGGTCTTGCATCGTCATGGAGAAGAACAACATTTTTCCTACTGGTAAGTGCAGGGTACATTTTGACCAAACACATGAAAATGTTGCAGCTGCTGAATATATAACTTTGCATTTAGCACATTTTATGAACTCTAAATGAATAGCACTCCAGAGAGCCCATTCACATGAACAATATTACCTTCCATGGATCTCAAACAGAAATGACTCATAACTCAACCTGATATTTTGTCTTTGTGAAGTCACTTGTTTCTTTTACTGAACAAGAATCTGACAGTTTTTACACTTTCATGGCCATGTTGAAAATAATGAGCCCATAATATTTTTGATGGTTTTGTTTTGGAAAGATTATTTTTATCCAGGAAATATGGCCAAATGCCAGATAATTTTATAAATGGCATTATCTGTGTATGGCTCTCACATTAAAACCCAAGAAAACACCAAGGCATTTTTTAGTATATATTTAAAATTTAAAAAAAAAAATTGTCTTGCAACAATAATAAGCATATTTGTTAAGATATTTTTAAGTTTTCTCTTTGATATCATCTTGTAACTACTTTCGTAGCAATGCTCACAAAAAAAAATTAAATTTATAAAAATATGGACAAATAGGATATTTATAGAATATAAATTGATCGAAATCTTTTGGTTTTGATATTATCAAAATCCACTCATAACTTTTTGAAATATAAGCATTTGAAGCTGAAAAAAAATTCCCAAAAATATTGGCTTGACATTTGTGTTTTCATTAATAAAATTACATTTAAAAAAACTACTCAAGATAAAGCAATGAAATTTGGCATGTATATGTAAAATTTGTTGGTAAATGTCATGAAACGATTAAAAAATGTTTGCTCAGCATTTGAGCACCTCATAAGTTTTACCGAACTGACCCTCTAATTAAATTTGTTTAATTTGCAATCACTCTCACATAATCTTCCAAAATAAAGTGTTTATTAGTTTATCATCCACACAGGTGGAGAACAGTAACAAAAAAAATTTACTAGGAAGTTTAGAAGCTCCATTAATAATTAAAAAGTACAGTGTATTGCCATAAATATTTTAAAAGCAAGGGAAGATACAAAGCTGAGAATTAAGGTTGAGAACAATCTCAGATTAAACTGTTGAACATAAGCCCACATATTACTTCACAAAAATGTTTATATAGACATAAATATATAAGTATATGTAAAGCAATATACCTTTAGAAATATAAGGCCTTGTATTTCAAGTAAACCAATTGAATGTAAGAAGCATCTTTGAGCATGAAATAGAGTCCACCATAGGTAGGCACTTGGGAGGGGGAGTCTGGATTTGGTGAAATATATATTGGACATCTATTGTACAAGAATCTGGTTTGAGAGGCCATTTATAGATACCCAATTTTAATCCTGGGCCAAGGAGTTCAGATGACATCTGTACTGTGCACAAAGAGAGAGCCTTGGGTTTAAATAAAGTATTAAGATGCCACTACATCTCTGCCTAACTTCTCTCCATTGGAAATAAGTTCTGTTTGAAGATGTTTAGTTTCTTCAACAGCACCTCTGTGAAATCCAAGAAAACATGAACCATGAAGTTCATTCTATAGATTAGTTTCCAAGAGATCTCTTACTTCTAATTCCCTTTGTATCCAGTCTGAAATTTGTTCATTTGATATTTTTCTCATTGGCTGCCTGATCTGACATCATGTATGAAATCATCTCCAATAGGACAGGCATAAAAATGTCTTTATCTACATTGTCATGCGCATCATTGTAGATTTCATTGAGCTGTTGCAATTCAGCTTTAGCGTTTTATAATATAGTTTGAGCTGTTTCTCAGGCAACTCTTTTATATTCAAGAGATAAAACATCTCCTGAATCTAGTGTCAAGGATCTTCACTTTTTTCCACTGGTATCATCTTAATGCTAAGAGTATTGGCATTTTTTTTTTTTTATTATTTGTGTACTATAGTTTTATTAAATAATGTGCCTCATCTGCTATACAAAGTTGTGGATCCTTGTGTCAATTCTTTGATTGTAATGTTGCACAGTGATTTTGTAATACAATGTATCACTTTCCCAACTTTATCAGAGGCTACATCCAGTGCTAAAAGATCTAAAATGCACATCCACATTTCATTGGTATTTTTTTTTCATCAAAGAAAGAGTTTCTAGTGAATGTTTATAAATTTCTTTTCAGTTTCAACTGTGTTTTAAGATTTTTTATTTGATTCTTGATGTGTTCTCAGCTTTAACTTTTACAGAACTTCTTAGTTTCTGCATACACTTTTTTATATTGTGTGGCTGTTGAATCTGTTTGAGTACTCTTTGTTTTTGTTTTGTTGATATTTAAGTGTTTTAATTTTTTGTTTGAGAGCATAAATGATACATTTGAAATGATTCTCTGACTCTTTTTTAACATACGATTTGTTTACATGGTTTTTCAAGTTATTTAAATTACTGAGTTCATGCTGTGCTCTAGTGATTTTAGACTTAATTGACTTTAGAATTTTTTGTTTATTTCATGTTGTAGTAAACAAGTTAATCAATGAAAATTGGTAGTTGTAGATAAGAAGAGGGAATTTGATTGGAAGTCAGTGGTCCTTCATATAGGAGTAAAGTCAGCAGTTGAGGTGATGGTTAAATGGAATGTTGAGAAGGTGCTAATTCTGGGTTCATTACCAAACAAGATTTTATGATGGAAAAATCAAATGGTTCATCATAAAACTTTTGCAACTGTTCTGAGACTTAGAACATTTTCATGCAAATAATGCTGACAAAAGAAGGTATGGGGTCTTTTCCATATTTTTCACAGAGCAGTAAAGATGGTTGATTATGACTGACATTATATCTCTCTTTATGGATAGGTATGTCCATTTGCTCACTGAAAAACAGCATAGCATGATGAAAAAAAGGCCACAAACTTAATGAAAACAAAGTTTTATCATTATTAAGAGCAAAGTCTAAAATATTTTTTAATTATTTTAAAAAAATTTTTAAACCTTTTTAACACATTCAAAATTTTGGTTAAAAATTTTGATTTTTTTGCATCAGCACAAGACGTAATTTTGTGTTTATTGCACTCTTTTCTGGTGAAAAGTACAATTGGAAATTCATGCAAAAATCAAATAATTGTCAGGTTTTAATGAAACTTTCAGGACTTATTCACAAATGAATGAAATTATTTTTGAAATTTTTTGTTTTAGAAAATCTTGGTAATTTTTTTTTTTTTTACATATGTTACCTCCCACGTATTTAATGTCATGGAATTTCACAAAATTAATTTTTCTTACCAGAATTGTTTTATTAGTTAAAAGTAGGACTCTTTGGAGAATGTAAATCATCCAATTTTTATTTTAATTTCATCTGTTATTAAATTTTAAAATTAATTTAAGAAAATTTTATAGCATTTTAAATTTTATTATTTTTTCATAAAGCATCTTCAAATATAACTAAGAGTCAATAAAATATTAGATAATTGCTGAAAATATGTTAATTTGTAAAAATTACTAGGTAGTTAAAAACAAAAAAGTGTTCATTTAGATTTTGTAAATTTATGTCAATTCTGGTCATCCGTACTAGCGGTCATCACCTTGGAACTTATTGATACATCAATAAAGATAAAAGAAAAATAGGACCTGTCATTAAGTAATGCTTGTATATTACTTTTTTATGCTATAAGTAATGTTTATTTCAAATCAGATTAATTTAACTTTAAATTTGCTAATTTTACTTAAATAACGAGTCAAAAATATACATTTTATTTTTGGAAGATTTTTAAAACCAATAATTTTGTTTTGTTTACAAATTTCTTAAAATTAAGAAAATGGTCGCCTGTAAGAAGATTTTCTGAAATTGTCCAAAATGTTGAGATTCCTATCTATATAATTTCTATTTGAAATACACCAGAATATTTTACTCACTGGAAATAGTAAATTTAATCATTTAGCTTTCAATTAAAGCTAAAATGAAATCTTCAAGAATGCTTTTTTATTTATAAAAATACATTTTAAACCATAGGTATCGAAAATTCAGTGGAGGTGCGTAGATAAGAGACTTCCTTCTTGGTAGTTTTTTTTTTTTAGGTGCAGACTATTTACAATAGTTAAAATCCCCCCCAACCTCCTATTCTCGGAAAATCATAACATTTCTTAAAAATAATAAACTTAGAGTACACCAAGTTTTATTTAAATTTTGAAATCTTCCTTTTTTCACGGTATACAAACTTCAAACAAAGAGTTAATTCATTACCCTACCCTTTAAGAAAATACTCGGCTCTTGTCAGTTTCATGGAAATACAGATGTAAAAAAAAAAAAAAAAAAAGTAAAAAAGAGCACTTATTAATTTCCTTGAAACTTCATATGTTACACAGTTTGACCTGATGAATAATTTGATTAATAATAAAAAACATCAAATCATTTAAATCAACAAATTTGTGTTAGTTTAAGAACTCATAGTGAATAATTTTTTTACATCAACTGAATTCAGAATTAATAATAAAAATATTTTCACAAAATTTTCTTACAAAATATTTTTTTCAAAAATAAATTAATTCATAAATGAAGTACTGAAAATTTCATTTAAATTGATTATTTGATTTTTAAAATCAATGTGTGTTTTAGTTTTAACTTAGGTACCTTGATGAAATTGCTAAAAAGAAAAAAAAAGAACATAGCATGAATAAAAAGGCCTTAAACTTGATGAAAATAATTTCCTACTATCTAAATGTTCATGTTATTATCAAAAGGAAAGATCAAAATATTTTTGTCGTATTTTTTTTCCATTTTTTAATCACTCATAGCATGTCCTAAATTTTCGTTAAAAATCTTGACAGAAGATCGATCATGTCAACCATTTTTTTCCATTTTATAAACAAAAATAAAAATCTCTGTTTAAAATTCTTTTAAAAATCAACTATAACTTTTTCAAAATTTATTTTAAGAAAATTAGAAATTATAAAGTTTATTTAAAATATTTTGAAACAAACATTACTTACTTTCTGTGCCGAAAAAATGTAGTCAAAAAATAAAACTTAATAATAAGTCTTAACATTTGGTGTCACTTGAAAAGTGTTGAGTGATGATTTCATCATGTATTGACAGCTTACGTGAAGCAAAGTTATCGTACGGAAGGACAGAAGTAAAATAATTTAGATTTAGTGAACCAATTATTTACCTCATTTTTAAGGAAAACTTTTAGCGCTCTAATTTTTTTTTGTTTTTCTTTTTTTTTGTATTTAGCTTTCACCTTTACGTTTTGGGTGCTTTATGGAAAATATATTATAAAAAAAATTAAAATAAGACTTGAGACTAAGAGTGAGATAAAATTTCATAAGAAAGATACCTATAAATTAGATACCTTTCTTATGAAATTTTATCAGGAGTGTACATAAAATACTATAATTTTATGTACATTTATTACATTTTACTGTGTTTTTAAATTTCCATTTTTTTTTTTTTTTTTTTTTTCACCCCAAGCAAAGCGGGAAGCCACTAGGACGCAAGGGGTTACAGAAAATTTGGAGCAAGATCAGATAGGAGTGATAGAAGAAAGAATGAGGTGAAAGGTAGTGGATAGATCAAGGCAACTGGAGATGTCGATTGACATTACATTTGAATAGCTGGAGATTATAGCTCTCAGGGAAACTGGAAGAGGGGAGTTCCACAGGCGAGAGGTGCGAGACATGAAGCTATTGGAGTAGAAGAGATGGCTACATTTAGGAGTTTCGACAGTGAAGGGGTGAGAGCAGGATGCCAGCCTCGTAGGGCGCTTGAACTCATGAAGTCTGGGGACCAGCGAATGCAGCTCCTCGAAGCAATTGCCATGAAAGTATTTGTAAAACAGACAGACAGAGGCAACGGCGCGCCTGTGAGAGAGTGACTGTAGACGAGATGCCAGAGAAGGGCCAATTATATTGCATATCCGCCTCTGGAGCCTATCAAGAACCCCGAGGCAAACAGAAGGGGCTCCAAACCATATATAGCAGCAATACTCCATGCAAGGGCGAATTGTTGATTTGTAGATCTGGAGGATCGATTCCGGGGAGAAAAATTTCCTGGCGCAGCACAGGGAGCCAACTTTCCTTGTGGTGAACAAAGCAATTGACTCAATGTATTTGTTCCATCTCAGGTCAGCCGTCAACGTGAGGCCGAGCAGCCGCAGAGAGTTGCTCTCAAGAAGTTGAGCATCAGACATTCTAATGGAGGGCAGGGAAGGATCTCTGTGGTGATTAATAGAGAGCAGTTTTGTTTTCAAAGCATTAAAGTTGACCAGCCAATTCCTGCCCCAGTTCACAACCGATTGGAGGTCCTTTTTGAGACGCACGGCCAGGTTAGTTTTGTCAGTGACACTAGATTTGTTTTTGAGGCAGGAATAAATTGTGGTGTCATCCGCGTAGATGCCAACTTGGGAATTTATGGCGCCAGGAAGGTCATTTATGTAGATAAGGAATAGAGTGGGGCCTAGGATGGAGCCTTGAGGAACACCTGCGTTCGTGGGATAGGAACTGGAGGAGAATCTGTTGAGAACGATCTTCAATTCACGGTTTGACAGGAATGATTGTATTAGGTCAAACAATCAACCCGTAATGCCATAACCCTGGCGCTTGCAAAGAAGGCCGGCATGCCAAACCCTATGAAATGCTTTGGAGATGTCTAGGGCCATGGCATGAGCTTCCCAGTTATTTTGAAGAGCTCGGTAGATAGTTTCAGCGATGGCCGTAAGCACATCAGCTGTAGATCAGGCAAAGCGGAAGCCATATTGCTTGTCTGAGAGCAGATCATGGGATGTGAGGTGGTTAACCACCTCGGTATTGATTAGGGCTTCGAAGACTTTGCCGAAGAGGGGTAGGAGACTGATAGGACTGTAGTTAGAAGGGTTAGAGGGGTCGCCAGAGTTCTTGAAGACAGGAACAATTGAAGAGGACTTCCAGCGGTCAGGAAAACAAGATTCCTTGAGGCAGTAATTGTATAGTTTAAAAAGGGCGGGCGCCAGTTCAGGCACGCATTTCTTCAAGACAATGGCTGGTATCCCATCTCCACCACTAGCATTGTTGGGGTCTTAATTGGAGATAACGCCCAATACCAAAGACGGGGCTATGTGTAACCCACTCAATAGGGCGTCAGTTCTAAGAGGGAAGTCGGGTATGGGTACACCAGAAGAGTCAAGCGTCAAGTTGAATGAAAATTTCCAAGCAAAGCATTCAGCCTTGTCGGCAGAGGAGGTCAGGACTTCGAACTAGTTGAACAATGGAGGTATAGAGGGTTTGCAATTGTTCAATATGCTCTTGGAGAGACGCCAATAATCTTTGGAGCCAAATTTGTAAGATGCAATACACTCCTTCATCCGAACAGCAAATAGTGACTTATCGTTGAGGACACGCTTACACTTGTTACAGGCGAAGGCAAAGAGACGTCTATTGCAGTCAAACATGTCGCTACGGAATAGGTGAAAGAAGTGGTTCCTATGGGCGATGGCGACTGAGCAAGCAGCGGAGAACCAGGGGGAGGAGCGCGACTTGACCCTATATTTCCTTGAGGGGATGAAAGCGTCGATTCCAGCTTTAACCCAGGATGAGACCTCAGAAGCACATTCTTGGACTGTGAGCATAAAGACACTATCCCAGGTGGACATTGCGGAGGAAATCACAGAACGCGTCCCAGTCAGCTCGTTGATAGTAAAACGAAGTTCTAGTGGTAGGAGGTTCTTTGCAGAGTTGAAGGAGATGTTAACAGATACTACTGCATGATCAGAGTTACCAAGAGGGCAGAATTGCGTAGCACCACAGGACTCAGGGATGGAGGTAAAACACAGATCGAAAAGAGAGGCTTTGCCTTCCCAGTTGAAGGCAAAACGAGTGGGGAAGTTAACTATCTGCGTGAGGGATTGAGAGACTGAAAAATTGTGCGTTTGAATGCCTGCGTGGTCAGTAGTAACATTCTTAAGCCATATGGTATGATGGGCGTTAAAGTCACCAAACACAAATATGTGAGCACACGGGTTGGAGAGAGAGAGAGCCTTGTCTATGCTGTCAGAAATCCATTCATTTTATTATTAATTTTGACATTTCATTTATGGGAAAATATAACTGAGATAAGTGATATAAGATCACATAAATTTCATAGGATAGGTATCTAATAATTGTAGATACTATTCTCAGTTGAAATTGAAAAATCAAATTAACTTCTCCATGCGTGTTTCACATGAACAATTCACAAAACTAAAGGGCGTAACAAAGGGGAATAATGTGATGTTTTATTGTTTTCATGTACAGTCTTCCATATATTTGAATTACAGGTGTTTTATGGACACAAAAGCCATGCAAAAACTACAGTAGGTACACTAACAGTACCCTATATAGGCCTACTGTAACATTATAGTAGGCCTATATATTTCGCGTTTTCCGGCTGCCATTACTGGCATTGTTTACATAAAAGGAGAACTTCATTTGTTTTCTTTTTAATCCTTTCAGGCACATAATTTTGATGTTATCTTTCATCTTTACTAATATATTTGGAATTGTGACATTTTTTGCTCTTGGGTTACTTTTAAAATTTTGCACATTCATTTTAAACTTTGCACAGTAATCAACATAAGTGAAGCTTCTGCACATGAGTAATCAAGGTAAACGTATGTAAACAAAGCCAGTAATGGTGGTTGTTCTGTCTACATGACAAGAAAGAAATCAAACTTACATTGTCCATAACTTCTAAACAGTAATCGAGTGCAAATTTTTAATGTCATTTTCGAAATAATCAGGCAATTTTACACCAGAATGGTACATTCTCATTACTGGGGACTTTTGGTGCTTATATTGCAAAAACCTTAATAATAATAATAATCTCTATGGGAAAGGTTTTATGAGAAATCTATGAATTAATCTGATGTTGGATTTTTTTAATAAAATTTATCACTTGAAAAGGTTAACCAAAAATTAGTCTGGAAATGTTTACAATTATTAAGTTAAAAGTAACCAACCATTATTATATTGTGCACCTGATTTTCTTTAATTCAAGTTTCAATAAGATTTATTTTTGAAAGATTTTCAAAACAAACAAATTATTTTTCCTACTTGAAAAAAAAAAAAAAAAAAAAAAAAGACAACACTTATTCATGATGTTAAAATGTAAACATGCTCAAAAGTTATGTTCAAAAAATCAACTCACATTTTTTTTATGGCAAAGTTTTTTTCTAGTGCATATTTTACTTAAGTTATTCCCTTAAATTTTTTTTTAGGCCAGTCAATTATAAAAGTGCTTTTTCATCCAGAAATTAAATGTTCAAACTTAAATTTCTAATCATGATATCTCCCTCACCCCCAATGAAAAATGTATAGTGAATCCTCACTATGTTGAGATGAATACGTGTAAAGTGAGCATCATGGTTGCTAAAGGTACCAATAGGGGACTTGGTGTGTCAATGCACCTTACACATCTGGCACTCTAAGCAAGTTGAGACCCAGTGACAGACATCCGAGTTCATATTAAGCCACACAAAACGATCTGCAACCATCTTGACCATGGCTCGCTTACTAGGATGGGATAATCTGTGCAGGTATTCAAATACAAGTTTTCTCAAAGAAGGCTGGATGTAGTGCCTAGGCAAACTTAATGCCAGCAAATGGGTTTCAAATTGATAGAGTGCCAGAAATGTAAGGTGCATCAACACACCAAGTCACCTATTGGTACCTTTAGCAACCCTGATGCTTGCTTTCCACATATTCATCCCGACATAGTGGGGGTCCACAACAAATTGGTGACCATGATATGATAGTTGAAGATAGGCCGAAATAAATGTACTGTCCAGTGCAGGAGTTGATGAAATCCATGATGAAGCAGTGAGAAAATAAAAGCCAATGATGTGTTAATGTCCAAACAATGGACATTCAATAGTATTTAATCCAAGTGTATGGAATAGGTTGTTTGAAATCTGGACAATATACACATAGCAGTTTCTTATGAAACCAGGTGAGTTAGGTTGAGATAGGAATGCCAGAAGTAGGGACCTATGCCTAGCCTGAAATTCAAAGCTGCTGTAAGCAGGCCCATTAATGCCAAGCAACCAGCTGAGCTAGATTGAAATAGGGATGCCAGAAGTAATAAGGGTCCACGAGTAGCCGGAAGTAGAAAAGCAGATGTGGCTGGTGTATGCGCAGGTCAGGAAAGGCAGAAGTAAAGTAAAAATGCTGGAAGATAAAGGACTGTAATAGTTGAAAATAATAAGGGCCAGGAGTGCCGGGGAAGTGGACGCCGGGTCGAGGGGGGATTTTTTACAACTAGCACCCACTTGGCAGTAGAAAAATAAATGGAATGTAACTCAATACAGAACCTATCCAAGTGCCCTGATCACAAAGACCAGAGGTCTGGATTCCTCCTCTTCCCTCCCTCCCTTCTTCAGTGGCGAGAGGTCATAGGTTTATATCACAAAGATGTATTGAAATAGAGGAAAAAAAAAAGAAAAAAAAATGGTTTATGATATTCATCTTTTTCTTTTTATCCCACTAATAAAAAGTTATAAAAACACAATACACATATAAACAACATTGATAAACTTATAGATAAATCAATTTCCTTTCATTTGATGTATGGTTTAACAGGATTCTATGGGCTTGATTTTATGAGTGTCTTTCCATGCAAAAATGCTCTTTTAGTGATGTTTTACAAGCAATGAGCATTCTATGTAGCCAATAATTCTTAAGAATCATAACTTCTACATTTTTGACATCCTCTTCATTTGAAAGAAGTCCAGAATATAAAAAAAAATGATAACTTATTTTTTTTTTCTTTACTCAGCACATAAAAATAGCATCATGTGCAAAATACAATTACAAAAAACAAATGCTCATGGCTATTTTGAAAGCAATACCAAGCAATCTTATCATAAGAAACATTACAAACTGTAAACCTGCAATATTTTTTCTTTTTATTAAATATATATTATTTTAAATAGTTCGGATACAAAACTTCATAATCACCAAGAAATTTGTGGCTACAATTGTTTTGTGATGTGAGGGTCAGCATAAAAAAAAAAATATCCTGCCATATCCATTATTCAGCAAACGGATTGATTACAGAAAAATTATCAGATAAAAATGACTTTACAAAAGCAAATAAAAAAATACAACTTGCAAACATTTGGCTAAGAAAAGAAATTTAGAATTGTCCTACTTGAAACAATAAGTTGACAATAATACTTACACGATAGCGGTGCTTCTTGTGAACACTTTGTTGAAAACAGTTGATGCATAGTACACAAGTGAGATCATTGGCACAGTCCCTAAGAAAAAAAATATTTAGGATAGAAATTAAGACAATGACACAAGGAAACTGTATGTTTTTTTTTGGGGGGGGGGGCAATTATTATCAGATATTTCTTGCTATCTATATCCTATTTCCAAATTTTGAATAGGATGCTTATCTTGATATTCCACACCTTTCATTAAATTTATCAACAGAAAAATATTGAAGTCATCCGGATTAAGTATATTGTCTTATAAACATCAGTTTTAATTATTCTATTATTTAAATTTCAATCCAAATGTTCTTAAAGAGCAAACAGCTTTTATATCCTATTAACATTGCTTTAGGTTTAAGGATAAACATTTATGCATCACACATTGGGTTTACCATTTTAGCATTTTTGAAAGATTTCCTAAATAATATGTGCTATATCTAGTCTGAAAGTAGAATCTCAGAATTGGTCTAATTTTGTCCTAACTCCAAGTATTAAAGTTACAATTGAAATTAACCAAAACTCAACACATATTTAATCATTTACTTTTAGATGATCAGTTATGGATAATTGCTTTTTCTGCCTTTCTTTATTAAGAAAGTCGGTGAAATCTTGTTGAAATAAATGTTATAAGTGACAGGTTTAACCTGACACTTTTTCAAAACTGACCTATATCAACTGGATTCGAGTGTACCTAAAAACACAAAATTCAGTTAAACTAACACTATTTTTTGCCAGCTTTACTCTGAACACCCAATTTTGAATAATGTGAACAAAAAGTACCCAAAACAAATTTTCTCTCCTTTTTAGTGTAAGTTGCCAAATATTAAAACAATTTAAATCAGCAAAATGTAAGAAAATTGTTCTTAGGAAGATATTTAAAACATACAATAAGTTGATCATTACCCACTTTTGGCACCATATGCTGAAAACCAAATATCAATTTTTGACATAACTTTCTTTTTCTTTGTCAAAAACTCATGATTGAGATCATGTTTTGTTTTTTTTTTTGGGGGGGAGGCTGAATTGGTTTTTAGTGCTGAAAGTTCCCTTAGAAAGAAGTCTAAATTAATGGGTTAAATGCAAGAATTCTGGTTCTTCACTGTAGACAAAGGATTCCAGACGTAATCTCTATTTTTCCTTTAATTAGAAGTGTGAAATTTTTGTTTTAATCTCCCTCTTAATTACAATATAGTTTGAGCAAAAAAATAATTCAGGGGCTCAAAAGCATAATTGTCAACATGGCTCTATAACAGAGCAAAGATGATACCAAAAACACTCATCTTATAATTTGCTAACTGATAAAAGATCATTTGAAACAATTAACTGTCCATAATTATTATTAGTTTTAATTTAACATTTTAAAAACAAATGCAGACACATGAACAATAAATAATTCATTCAAAGATAACTACTAAGAAAGATTGATATTTTCTAAATTAAATTTAATAATGATTGAATCTCAAATGGGTAAAAAAATATAAAGTCATGCTTTTTACTTGAAATTTGGGAATTTCATTAATCCCTACTTTAAAAACAAATCATTTTAATAATCATAAAAACAAAAGTTTTTAAGTAAGCGTTCTCAAAGCAATTAAAAAAAAAAACAAAAAAAAAAAAGCACCACCAAGTGTACTTTGTCTATCATTTGGAACAATTTTTCAATCACTTTCACTTCCTTGTCACAATCTATACATATTCATAAAATCATGACAGAAACATGAACCTACTTTGGTAACCTTTACAAATGCATACACACAGAAACTATTTATCACAGATTACATTCCAGAAGTACCCAATGAAGATAGAACTCACAAGTCATAGTACAAACAAGTGACCTAAATTATGAAACAATAATTTCGATTAGTCACTGAATTATTTAAATGAAATCTAATATGAAAGGAGTAGTTTTAAAGTGCAATGTGATACATTGTCTAAATCAGCATTTGACAAATACAAAAATGAAATCAATTCAAAATCCTTGTAAGATATTAAGAAATTTTGAAATATGTGAAAACCTTTTCAAAATAAAGAAATTATCAAAATTATTTTCTAAAAGACACACACACAGTGCACAATATCAAAGCCTAACTTTTTCATCAAATCATTCATTTGGATATTTCCACTGTATAATTTTTGATTTGATTAACAGCATATCAACTCCTTATGGGTCACCCACTACATGAAACCAGATATCTTACCATATAGAAAATAAAACAACAAGAATCAGTTATTTTTGTCAATCTTTACTTTTTAATATACTTTATTGTACAGTAATGACTAATCATATTAAACACAAAAGAATTATTTCAACAGTGCCTTCATTCCTATTGTAAATGACAGGCATTGGAGCCAATTCAGGGTAAGGCTGTTTATTAAAAAGCAATTAGGCAGCAAGAATGTTTCACAAGTTCTACTCTTTTGTCCAGTTTGAGAGAGAGACACAAACAAAGTGAAACAAAAAACAAAACAGACAATAAAAGCATAGAAAAATTACTTGTTCATACCTAAATATAAACTGTTAAAGGTAAATCTGTTTCAAAATAGTGGTGTTCATTTAAATCAGATTAAAGTATAAAAGATATCAAAATTATGGTTTAATTCTTCAGAGCAATGTTAAGAGCATACAGAAAAGAAAGAAAGAAAAAAAAATCCAAATCTTAAGTTTAACTTGTATCAGAAACTAAATGCAAAATTGACTACAAAAAAAAAAAAAAAAAACTTGTATCAAAAACTATCACTGACAAAATTATAACATCAAACTATATCAAAAATAAGCAGGATTCAAAACTTATCTGACCTTAAATAACCCTATAGTGGTTGATGGACCATTAGGTAGAAATCAAACTGTTTAGGGTTAACAAAACAATTCTTCTCTAATGTATGGAGGTGCATAAAAAGTTCTTTGTTTAACGCACTTCTCAAAAGCCAATCAAACAGCATTTTTTTTTAAATCCTTTCTTGGTCAGAACTTTCAACACATTGTATATACTAAGACATCTTGCATAATTCAACTGGCTACAAATCTATGAGATCAAACAAGATGTCAATTGAAATAAAATATACTGATGGAAAATAAAACCATAAACCCTGAATGTTTTGTTTCTTAAATCATTTCACCCCCAAGCACTTACTGAATGTGGGATAACATGATTGATTGATGTATTTTCTATGGCTTATCAACTTTTGCAGACTATTTAAAGCCTGAAAATAATTTTAGATTATGAGATTGCTTTAATGATTTAATGATAGAAGTCTTACTAATTAACCCATAGATAGAGGGGGATCCATACCTTTCTCAAGGGTATTTGCATGTAAGTGAATATAACAAACCCAGCTAAAATATGGGAACCAGTGTTTCAAAGTGATGTTACCATGTAAATATTTACAGCAGTAGGAATGTGTTTGAAGCTGAGATAGCAGATCAGGATCAATAACATTGCAGGTTCTTTGTATTTTATCATGAATCTCTAAATACATAGCAGAAGCACCAGACCAGATATGACAGCAATATTCAATGCACAAACAAATGGTAAACTTATGTGTAAGAGATTCTGGCAAGAAAAATTGTCTAACATAACACAGTGTATCAACTTTCCTTGCAGCAGACCTAGCAATTGATTGAATATATTTTTTCCATTTCATATCACTGAAAAACATTAGCCCAAGAAGGCACAATGAGTCACTCTTCTGGAGGTTAGCATTAGCCATGCTGATGGAAGGCAAAAAAGATTCTTTAAGATGATTAAAAGAGAGCACTTTCATTTTGGAGACATTAAAATTAAGAAGCCATTTCTTGCCCCAATTAACAGATTGTAGGTCTTTTTTTTAGCAGTTTGACCTTATTGAACCAATCAAACTTACTATTAAGACAAGAATAAATAGTTATCTCATCAGCATAGATACTGATATCATGAAGGTTGCTGACGAAAAATCAAGACTAAAAGCAAAGTAATATAGCTGTATTACAGTAAATATTTATGTATAGAAATCAATACATGCACAGATTACAAAAAGTATATGTGACATTTCTATTGTTAGGATGGTCACAGAATAAGTCTTAGGGTACATCACTAAAGATATGTTCAGCAGGTGATAAGATGACAAGTATATATTTCTATTTACCAGAATGCAGCAGGCAGTGCTTTTATATACTGATGTCATAGATGTTTCTACTTTACTAGGATACTACAAAATGTATCAACAGTATTCAGAATCAATATTCTGCTACCATATTCCAGGCCTATACACGCATATCCATACCATTGTACAAAGGGGTGAATACCATCCTGCAAGATATTATTCCATACCTCTTGCACCTGTTGACAAAAAACAGCAAAAGTTGCAGGTGGGCTAATTGAACCATTGCCAACATCAAAACACTACCAGCCAGTCCATCATATCTAACATGAGCAGCAATTCTCCAAAATGACCATCCAATCTCTGGAATGCCCACAATCCAACATTTTCTGAAATGGCACTAATTAAACAAAAAGAGTATGTGTTCATTTTCAAGACATGACACTTGTTTGCAATGGACATTTACAGCATACATCACCATCCTAAGCTCAGAGATGGGATACTGGTATAATTGTTACTATATCACAAGATGGCCAAAAGCTGAAAATTTTATCAAAAATATCTACTGTCCCCTAGTATGCATAATGTACACAGGTCGAAACTGGCTTCATCCAAAAAGATGTTGCAATTTATTTTTCATCAATATACTTCATCTCATTGATAATTAGATATAATCATAACCAGATATGAAATCTGGAAAGTAAAAATTCATATAGTTGCCTATTAAGCAAGGCAGTAAGAGAACAGTGAAAAAAAATCAGAGAGACAAAGCCAGTGTAATTGCTCAGTTGTCACATCCTATACTGTTATAAATAAAGAGAAGGCAGTAGAGCAGTTAAATGATTTACCATGTTATAATAAAAATAGAGGATTGCTGTTGTTATTGTTGTAATAATAAGCAGAAATTTTGTTCAGCATACCAAGTTGACAAAGTCAGTAAACTATTATATGTTCATATCGTATTTCACAAGGGAGAATGTATTATTGCTCATCTTGTGAAGATGGTGGCTTTGGTTTTTAATCTGTTATGCTTGGAATGTACTTGGCTTGAGCCCAAGAATTGCCAACAAGCCATTGGGCAAGTGCTGCAGCTGGATGAGAGACATTTGTAATGTTCACAAAAATGTCATAAATTTATCATTTAAAATTCGGCTTCAACTAAAAGAATTTGGAAAGGTTGAATATATTCAAGAGTAGAATTTCTACTTTTGCAGGTTGTTCTTGTGAAATACTAGAAGGATTTGGTTGGAAAATTTATATCCTACCAGTGTTCTAATGCATTGAATCACATTCATATGATCGAGATGGTGAAGCTCAACAATGTGCTTATGAGGAAAGGAAAAAAAGAAATGTCAAAGATGCTGATATATCCCCAAAAGAACTTTCATTTGAAAAATAGAAGCTTCTGATTTCATCATGAAATAGAGCAGCAAAGTGCACCAAAATTTACAAAAGGAAAAAAGAATAGTACAGGCTACATAGAAAGATTATTTCTCTATGAAATAATGCTTTTTCAAACTGTAAGCAATATTTTTTTCTAAACTTTTGTTTGTTACTGTGTTGGTGATATTGCATTACCTGACAAGAGACGAAATGAAAACACAGCACCACCTTGTGCTAACTAGTGATTATGCACTTCAAGATGGCTGCTCCTGGTATATAACAGTTATGCAAGTCAATGGAGAAAGACAGCATAGTGTTAAAAGCATTTGGAATGGATTCATTCATAGTCCAGGAATAATTCAATGTTTTCAGAATTATGCATATTTTTAGTGTTGTATGATAGAGTACCTAACAGCAGATTGGCCTATGCATTTGTGGCAAAGTTACCAGAAACAGCAGTTTCTTTATGCCTCTTCACAAAAGAATTCCATGTATGTTGACCATCTGTCAACCCAAACCAGGGCAATATTGAAGTGGGAGTATTGGGTCAAGCAACAATAGCTACAGAGTCAGCATACAAAACTGTAGAACCAACATCAAGAGAAGACAAAGAAATGGTTGAATGTATTCGTTACAGATATTGCATTTGAAAAAACAAACATGACAAACAATAAGAAAGGGCTTTCAATCAGGATAAAAGTCAGAGGTCAGGAACTTTAAAGTTGTGGGCTAATTCAAATATCTTGGTTCATTTTCTAATGAAGATAACTTCAGAATAGAAATAATTTCAAGGACATCACCAACAGTGACACCTGTTGCAAAACTACTAAGAACCATCTGGAAAGACAAGAAAATTTGCTTGAAATGAAAGATCAGATTATCATGTTTATTGGCCTTTTCAGTGTTTCTGTATGCCTGTGAATCTTGGACATTAATAGCAGAATTACAGTGAAGAATCTAAGCATTAAGAATGAGATGCTACAGGACCATCCTAGGTATCTGACATGTACTGTCATTTGTGATGCAGACTAAAACATCACCAAACAACAAACAGGCCTATTGGAAGACCTCATAATCACCATCAAGAAGAGAAAGTTGAAATGTTATGTACATGTCATCAGAGCCACCAATCTTTCCATCACTATCCTATAAGATTCACTTTAGGCAAAAGAAGAGGCAGACAGAGAAAAAATGGGTTGACAACATTATTGAGTAGACTAAAAGATTCTTCATAGAGACTCAGACACTGGCATGCAACCAAGACATATAGAGGGAGCTTGTCAGGTGCTCAAAATGTGCACAGCATACGTATGACCATATGATGATGTGGGAATGCATCAGAAGGCGGATTCCTTCTCAGTATATATCCAACAATCTGACCAGTAAGGTGTGATTGGAGACTAAGAGCTACTAGCAAGAAGACAGATTAATATCCAAAGTGCATTAATAAAAGAGTATAATCTTTCTGTTGACTCTTCACTGGTAAAGTCCAAGTAGAACTTTAGGTACCACAGAGATGGTTCAGTATGGTGAATAAAGAAACTGAGCCTATAATGCCTGTATGTGCTGCTGTTGTAGAAAAGCTGAGACAGTCAAGTAATAAAAACTTGTCAGCATAGTGGTAATCCCTGACAAAAAAAAAAAAAGAAAAAAAAAGACACTTTTCCTATTTGAGTTTGCTATTTTATATTGGTCTGTGGTTAAACAATGCAGAGCAGGTCAGTTAATAGATTCAACATCAACATATTGGCAAAAAGCAAAGAACACCTCACAAGTTGGGAATGGATGGCCAGGCATTATTTGACACTCATTAACTCGGTATCCCAAATTAAAATTTTATTTTTAATATATCTAAAAACCTATAATACCAGTATAGAGTGCATGACAAAACAAACTTATCTTGGTATCTTGATTACCAATGAAGTTATGACCATTCTTCAGTTTTCCATTTTGTGGGCTATTGTGTCAGAAGCCAATTTCAATAGTGCATAATGAAATATGTAAGCTTCAGATTAGTTAAAAAGCATTATAAACATGTTATATATAGCCTTGAAGTAAAAGAAATACAATACTAATGCAATCAATAATTATTAGATCAAATCAGCCTAAACCTTGCGGAAAAGTGCATTCTCAAAAATGAAATATTTAAAAAAAAAAAAAAAAAAAAAAGACAGTGAAGGGCAATTTTGACTGTCCATATAAATTTCCTTTCAATAGTTAATGCTTTGCAACGATTCATAGCACAACAGAAATTAAGCTAATTTATTTTTCAGTAGTACAAAAAAAAAAAAAAAAAAAAAAAAACCCGTATTTACCCACTTAACGCCAGAAGTGCAATTTGACAGTAAGGTAAAAAAAAAAAAAAAAGGTCAAAAGTATGCCATCCTGAACTTGACATAAAAAAGTATTCACTGGCGGTCTATCCCTTGACCAGTGAGACTTTACTAATTTTTGATCGAGAAATTAAAAAAAAAAAAAAGTTCTTTTCTATGTAATATATCTTTTGTCATACATGTATCTAATTTTGGAAAAGTTTGTGAAATTATGCAATTTTTAACTTATGAAAACTACTTCTCAGTGTACTGAGTTCATCATCTACTGAACAGAAAATTAAGTGTATATTTTATTAATCACCTGAGTAGAGGCTTTTGGTGCAGAAAGCACTAATACATAAGAAAAAAAAAAAAAAAGGGAACAGATACCCACTTAAAATTGTTATTCTCATTATCTTCTATAACAGCATTATAACAACTTTAGGGAGGGGCAAAAATAGTACTAAAAGATGTTTGCAGAAGTTAAAAAAGACTATGAAATGTAGCCTTTTTACGAAAATGTAACAACTTATTTTCAAGCCCAAAAAAAAAAAAAAAAAAAAAAAAAATATTTTGAAAACTACCTATTTAAATTTTTATGAACTCATGCACCAGAGTCAAGATTAAACATACCCAGTTCATTTTTTATTGTTTTTATTTTGTTTTATTTTTTTTTGTAACTTGTATTCGATTTCATTTTTTTTTTAAAGAAAATGTAAGTAAATTTTTAAATTAACCCCCAAATCTCCAGAACTTGGGGAAATATTGCCAGCTATGATAGTAAATAAAATGAATAACCATTAAAAGGAAAACTGAACACTTTCTTAAAGGTCTTATTTTAATTTTTTCATCAGATAAATAGGAGTGCAAAATTTAAAAAACTAAGCTGACAATGTTTATTCACTTGGCCAGCAGTACAAATTTCGAAGCATCGGACTGAACAATTTTGCATGAAATGAACACAGAATACCCTACTTTTGATTTGCATAGGTCCCTGTGAGCACAGAGATATGAAACCAAATGATTATTAAAAGAGATATACTGCTCTACAAGAAGAAGGTGCAACTTTCATTGTTTTTTTATTTTATTTTTTTTTCTTGCAAGTGTTGAATTTCTATGGTATTTTATCCCCTAAAGATTTCAACTTTTATGAAAGACAACATCAAACCCGATCTTAATCCCACCAAAGTGACAAGCATCTTTTGTTCTTTATGAGACTATTTTGAAATGTGTAGAAAGACAACTCTGAGCATAAATTTTAAAAACACCACTATTAAATTGTCAACTCCAAAAATGCAGAAAGTGTCAGACATCAGTGAAATAGTGATATAATTTAAAGAGACATGGAATAACAACTAATCATCACATGTGCGAAAGACTAATTTTATCAAAATTAGTCTCAAAGTTATCAGTAGTTGAAATGGAAGGAAACACATTCTCGCAGTTCAGGACATTAACTGCAGTACAGCACATTTTATTTCAGCAGGACTCTGCAAGAGTCAAATGTGTAACTGGAAATTATTAGAGGCTCACCAACTGATCTAACTGTAAGCGTCCTGAAAGCAAAGGAAGTAGTTGTCACAGATTACTTCCACAATACGAAGAAAAATCACTGTAAGTACAGACTCGAATATCGGGGGGGCAGAAAGAAATGCTGAAAACTAGATTCACCGGTACTATCTCAAATCACAATGTGTGTAACCAGTCAGAAAAATAACTCACTCACTAACAAACACCGTGGCCAAAAATGCCCGAATTTTCCGATCTCGAATCGAGAACACCAACTGCTTTTATCGGCAGAACCTTTTTTTTTTTTTTTCGTCGACAGCTGAGATAGGATGTTCAGTAATTTGCATATCAAAATACTTTTATAGCGACTCCTGCAACGGACTTGTTTTTTTTTTTCTTTAATTTAATTATTCCATTTGCAGCATATTATGCGGAATACGTGGCCTTCTGTTTGGTAAGTACTTTTCTTTTTCATCACTTTTTCCGTCGTAGTATACACGCAACGCGCTGTCGCTTGGTTTGACGAGGTAAGTCGCCGTTTTCTTCGCTATACTAACATAACACTATTCTACAGAAAAACTTTTTAAAGGTTTTGTGGCTAAGGGGGGCATTTTGATATTTTGATCTGCATATACAACATGTGAAATCTTTTTTTCTTTTTTTTTTTTAAGCATCTCACCCCAAGCAAGGCGGGAAGCCACTAGGATGCAAGGGGTTACAGAAAATAGGAAGATCAGATAGGAGTGATAGATGAAAGGATGAGGGTAGTAGATAGATTAAGGCAACTGGAGATGTCGATTGACATTACACTTGAATAGCTGGAGTTTATAACTCACAGGGAAACAGGAGAAGAGAAGAGAGTTCCACAGGCGAGAGGTGCGAGACATGAAGCTATTAGAGTAGAAGAGACGGCTACATTTAGGAGTGAAGGGGTGAGAGCGGGATGCCAGCCTCGTAGGGCGCTTGAACTCATGAAGTCTGGGAACCAGCGAATGCAGCTCCTCGGAGCAATTTCCATGAAAGTATTTGTAAAACAGACAGGGGGAGGCGACGGTGCGTCTGTGAGAAAGTGACTGTAGACGAGACGCCAGGGCAGGGCCAACCATATTGCATATCCGCTTCTGGAGCCTATCAAGAACCCCGAGGCAAACAGAAGGGGCACCAGACCATATATGGCAGCAATACTCCATGCAAGGGTGAATTGTGGATTTGTATATCTGGAGGATCGACTCAGGGGAGAAAAACTTCCTAGCGCGGCTCAGGGAGCTAACTTTCCTTGCAGTGGACGAGGCAATTGACTCAATGTATTTATTCCATCTCAGGTCAGCAGTCAACGTGAGACCGAGAAGCCACAGAGAGTTGCTCTCAAAAAGTTGAGCATCAGACATTCTAATGGAGGGAAGGGAAGGCTCTCTGTGGTGATTAATAGAGAGCAGTTTTGTCTTCGAAGCGTTGAAGTTGACCAGCCAATTCATGCCCCAGTTCACAATCGATTGGAGGTCCTTTTCGAGACACACGGCAAGGTGTGTTTTGTCAGCGAGACTAGATTTGTTTTTGAGGCAGGAATAAATTGTGGTGTCATCCACGTAGATGCCAACTTGAGAAGTTACGGCGTCAGGAAGGTCATTTATGTAGATAAGGAATAGAGTGGGGCCTATGATGGAGCCTTGAGGAACACCTGTGTTCGTGGGATAGGAACTGGAGGAGAATCCGTTGTGAACGACCTTCAATTCACGGTTTGACAGGAATGATTGTATTATGTTATATAATCGACCCATAATGCCATAACCCTGGATCTTGTGGAGAAGGCCGGCGTGCCAAACCCTATCAAATGCTTTGGAGATATCTAGTGCCACGGCTCGGGCTTCCCCGCTATTTTGGAGAGTTCGGTAGACTGTTTCAGTGATGGCTGTAAGCACATCGGCTGTAGATCTGGCAAAGCGGAAGCCATATTGCTTGTCTGAGAGCAGATTATGGGATGTGAGGTGGTTAACCACCCCGGTATTGATTAGAGCTTCGAAGATTTTGCCGAAGAGGGGAAGGAGACTGATAGGACGGTAGTTAGAAGGGTCAGAGGGGTCGCCGGAGTTCTTGAAGACAGGAACGATCAAGAGGACTTCCAGCAGTCAGGAAAACAAGATTCCTTGAGGCAGTAGTTGTATAGTTTTTTGAAAGGGCGGCGCCAGTTCAGGCGCGCATTTCTTTAAGACAATGGCTGTTATCCCATCTCCACCACTCGCCTTGTTGGGATCTAAATTGGAGATAACGCCCAGTACCAAAGCTGGGGTTATGTTTAACCCACTCAATATGGCCTCAGTTCTAAGAGGGAAGTCGGGTATGGGTACACCGGAAGAGTCGAAGTCCGAGTTGGATGAAAATTTCCGAGCAAAGCATTCAGCCTTGTCGGTAGAGGAGGTCAAAACTTCAACTGGTTGAATAGAGGAGGTATAGAGGGTTTGCAATTGTTCAATACACTCTTGCAGAGACGCCAATAATCTTTGGAGCCAAATTTGCGAGATGCAATACATTCCTTCATTCGAGCCGCAAATAGTGACTTAGTATCATTTAGGACACGCTTACATTAGATTGTGGGCGGAGGCAAAGAGACGTCTATTGAGTCAGACATGTTGCTACGGTATAGGTGGAAGTAGTGGTTCCTATGGGTGATGGCGGCTGAGCAAGCAGCCGAGAACCAGGGCAGGAGCGCGACTTAACCCTATATTTCCTTGATGGGATGAAAGCGTCAATTCCAGCTTTAACCCAGGAAGAGACCTCAGAAGCACATTCTTAGACGGGGAGCTTAAAGACTCCATCCCAGGGGACATCGCGGAGGAAATCACGGAACGCGTCCCAGTCAGCTCATTGATAATAGAACGAAGTTCTAGTGGTAGGAGGTTCTTTATAGGGGGTGGAGTTAAAGGAGATGTTAACCGATACTACTGCATGGTCAGAGTTACCAAAAGGGCATAGTTGCGAGGCGCTGCAGGATTCGGGGATGGAGGTAAAGCAAAGGTCGAGTAGAGAGGCTTTACCTTCCCGGTTGAAGGCAAAACGAGTGGGGAAGTTAACTATCTGTGTGAAGGAATGGGAGATTGAAAAATTAAGCGTTTGAATGCCTGCATGATCAGTAGTAGCATTCTTAAGCCACAGAGTGTGATGGGCGTTAAAGTCTCCAAACACAAAAATGTGAGCAAACGGGTGGAGGGAGAGAGCCTTGTCTATGTTGTCTGAAATGCTATCAAGTATCTCACAGTCTTGAGAGGATGGAGAGCGGTAAAGGAAGAAGAGATAGCTTACTTGATGAGAGAGAGTCGGAGACACATGTATGACTGGTCAGGCGATTTGAGAGAGGACTCTCTGGCCAGAGGGAGATGTTCCTTGAGTGAGACACCAAGACCGTGCATGTGGGTTAGAGAGTCTTTTCTGAAGAGAGGAAGATAGCCATTGAGAGATCAGAAGAGGGGATAGATGAGACAAAGTTTGTCTCAGAGAGCCAGTACATCCAGGCCGTTTGCAGTGAGGAAAGATTCCAGACTGCAGAAGTTTGTCCTAATGCCCCGGATGTTGGAGAACGAAATGTTGAGGGGTTTAGGTGGTTTCTGAGAGGCTGGTTTAGGGTTAATCTTTCGTTTTTTGTAACTCATGTTGGATTTATATTTCACTTTCAATACTGTGGATGCAAACCAGCTTTAAACTTCAGTGTCCTGCATTTTTGACATCAGATGAATTTTGAGGATGGCAAATAAGCAATGCTGATGGAACCTTTTTTGAGTCTTCATATGATTTTGGTATGTTAAGTTTCATAAGAATAAAAACAAGTACACATTCTTTATAACCAAAAACCTTAGAACTATCTTTAATATCACTATCTGACTGAACATAACCTTTCAAATTCCAGCATCACCTTCTTCAAATGCAGACCAGCTTTGGAAATGTTTAACAGTGACTTCTCATTTTACCCCCCAAACATTTTTACTCCAGTGTTGCAAACAATCCATTTTTCATTACCTGTAAACATACTTTTCAAATGTGGGTTGTTTTTGTTGCATTCGAGCAGAGAATCGCAGATGGTAATGTCCATTAAAATTTTTCTATTAATTGTGAGGCACACAAACATTGTAGCAATTCAAATATCCAAATCCTTATAAATACTTTATAACACTCATACGAGATATGTAGAATATTTCTGTGATGCCATGTGTTGTGTGACCATGATTATTTTTAATCTGTGTTTGGTTAACAACAATTGCAGGTTTACCAGAACCTTCTCAGTCTTCCAGGTCAAAATATCCACTTCTGAACCTAGTCAACTACTTATGAACAGTACTCTCAACTATGCAACCATTTCTATAAATTATACATATCTTTTTTTGCTGCTTGTACAGCTTTTTTTTTTCATTTTTGGAAATAAAGGAGCATCAAATGATGAAAATTCATCTTACTTTCCTCCATTTTTAATGTAAAAACATTTAAAATTCATAATCAGCACATGAATCATACAGAAAGGCAAGTAATATTTAATTGTAAACATTCACAATATATATCACAATGTCAAAAGTGGAGGAAGATATCTCCATCCTAACTTTAAACTTCGCTAGTCATATTCACCAATTAGTCTCTTGTTGGTGGCAGAGGTTTTCATTGATTGGGGGCTGGTTTTTCATCAGGAGCCTTATTTCCTCAGGAATCTGCAGGTGGTGACAAACTTTTTAATTATTTCACTCCAAGCAAGGCAATCAAGCCACTAGGATGCAAGGAGTTATTGAGTGTTAGAGAATATGAGAAAAACTACTATTAAGGAGAGAGGACAATAAAGGAGCAAGAATTAAGACAGAAGATAATGACTAACATTGCATTTAAATTTTTGAAGATCAAAGTTGACTGGGAAGCAGGAAGCCAGAAGAGAGTTCCACAAATGATAGAAATTGCTAGCATAGAAATTACAGTTACATCTAGCCATTTCAACTGTAAAATGTTGAGACTGTGCTGTCAATCTAGTACTGTATTTAAATTCATAAACTCTAGGTACCACAGCAGAAAGTTTATCAGAACAATTATGATAAAAGTATTTATAGAAAAGGCACAGGGATCCTACATTACATCAGAGGGATAAGAACTGAAGCCAAGATGCCAGGTCAGGACCAATAACATTGCAGATTCTTTGGATTTTATTAAGAATCTCTAAATATATAGTAAGGAGCATCAGACAGTAATATTCAACATAAGGATGAATGGTAGACTTATAAATATGTAAGATAGATTCTGACGAGAAAAAATGCCTAGCACAACAGTGAACTTTCTTAGCTGCGTGGCTATGACTATGAGACCAAGGCTAATTCTTTGCAGTGGAAGACTCCAACCTCTCTGAGTACAGCTGTTAAGGCCTTTACTTTTGCAAAACACGTGTGGAGAAGTTAATTTGATTTTTCAATTTCAACTGAGAAGGGTACCTACAAGTATCAGTATCATCTTATGAAATTTATATGATCTTATTTTTATATTTCATAAGAAAGGTATCTATAAATTAATTAGATACCTTTCTTATGAAATATGAAATTTAATCTCACTCTAAACAGTCTTATTTCAATTTCTTATTAATATATTTTCCATAAAGCATCATAAACGTAAAGGTGAAAGCTAAGTACAAAAAGAAACATTAGGGCGCTGAAAGTTTTCCTTAATAATAATGAGGTAAATAATTTGTTCACTTAAATGTAAATTATTTCACTTTTTTTCTTTCCGTAGAACAAATTATCCTCACGGAATCCGTCAATATGTCATTCATCACCTGTCAAGTGACGCGAAAGTTTATGACCTGCTTTGTTTTATTTTGAAATTGCATCTTTTCAGTGTGGAAGCTAAGTTAAGCTTGGTTCAAAATATTTTAAATAAACATA
Organism: Acanthosepion pharaonis; assembly: GCA_903632075.3. Taxonomy (NCBI): domain Eukaryota; kingdom Metazoa; phylum Mollusca; class Cephalopoda; order Sepiida; family Sepiidae; genus Acanthosepion; species Acanthosepion pharaonis. The sequence goes on along the minus strand of CAHIKZ030000787.1, from coordinate 168,269 downwards.
ATTTCTGATTTTCTTAAAATAAGTTTTGAAAAAATGATAATTGATATTTAAAAGAATTTCAAAGTGAGATTTCCAGTTTTTTTTATAAAATGGAAAAAAAAAAAGGTCAATTTTGCGGACTCAAAAACAAAAACAAAAAAAACAAGATTTTTAACAAAAATTTTGGACATGCTAGGAACGATTAAAAAATGTAAAAAAAATACCCCAAAAATACTTTGATCTTTCCTCTTAATAACAAACATTTAGACGATAAAATTTTGTTTTCGTCAAGTTTGGCGTCCTTTTCTTTTTTTTTTAGCAACCTCATGGAGGTACCTAATTTTACACATTTACATCAACATATCCCAACACTTCTCTATTAATCATATTAAACATTTTCAGGTCAAAATTCAGCTAAAAACTAACTAGACTTAGTAATTCACTATATCTTAAAATTATTTATTTTTTGAACAAAAACAAAATTTTAAAAAGAAATAGATAACCATTTTTTTGGTTATAAAACTATGTTTAATAAATTGTTTCTTTAAGCATTGTCACAAAACAATGAATCCCTTTTATACATGAAAAACAATTCCTAGTCGAGATTGTATCATGTAAATGAGAGGGACATATTCACTGGTTGCAATATAAAACTGTGGAAAAGAAAAATACTACAAGAAGGCCATAGATTTCAAGCCATTTACTTTTGAGAAGTCCCTAATGAGTGTGGCTATGACACTATAGGTCTTTTTACACAACTGAATCAGGACACCAACATAGAAATGGACGGTAAATGATTTTACCTGGGTCAGAAGGGCACAGGGGTAGTAGGAGAGTGTTCTTGGTGATTGAAGAGAAAAGCTGATCAATTAGTCTGTCTTGGCAGAAGTAGAAGTTGTTCCAGGAATCACCTACCTACACATTCAGACCATACAAGTGAATCTCTAATGAACAACCAAATACATTGGAAACCAGATTCAGGATTTCATTTCTCATCATGGTGGCAATTTCATCATTTATTTTCCATTGAGAATGTATAAAGAGTCCAAAAGAGTCTCCGTATCCTTGTAGGTAACAAATTATTTTCTACCCTAAAACCCCTTTCTCACATACAAAACATCACAAGCCTATCACTTTTCTATTGCTATTTCCATGAAAAGTGTTCAAACAAATTACATTCCTTAGTTCCACCAGTTCTAACCTTCATGGCTAAGACCTGCCATGTCACATACATTTTACCAAACCCTCCTCATTCCTTTCATATTCCATTGGTGAGATGGAAGTTCCACTTGAGTAGCTTTTCCCAAAAAAACACTACTTTGTGGAATTGACTCCCAAGAGGATGCTTCCCTGATTACTACAATTTTAACCTGTTCAAGTCTGTTATCTTTCCCACATAAACTGTGCCTCTTACTCTGTAACCCTCTACCTCAAATGGATTCCGGGCTTTGTACAGAGTGAACATCATTGTAAAACACACAACCTTTCTCAATTTTTGTGTACACAAATACAAATAAGAACAGAAATAACAGAAGATCATTTGTCTGGTCAGTGAGAGACAAAGAGAGAGAAAGAGGGACTGAAAATGTATGTTTACATCACCACCTGCAGGCATTACTATTGTAGATTTCATGCTTTCCTAGTGCAGACAAGTCAAGGATTCTTTCATGTTTATTCAATTTTTTTACCGAAGAAATCTCTAGGGAGTGAGTAATTATCTGTCAACAGACTTTATGTTAAAGAGTATGAATATCTATATATTTACTTTCTGGAAGGCAGATTTAAGAAATACACAATGTTTTCTTGTGAATGGAATCAATATTTTGTTTTTCCACTTCATGTGTAAAAGAAAAAGTAAAAAAAAAAAACAAAAAACCCTTACCTGCATGAATAACTTGGTTCACCATGCTTAAAAACATGGCCACATATCTGTGAGGGTACATCTTTTTCTTTTAACTGTTTGAATACCGTTTCAGGATCTCCATTGCATAAAAAACTTTCCAATGGACTGAAAATAATCTTCAGTGATAATCTTTCTTCTTTACTGTTTTCTTGATTTGGGGCAAATACAATAGGTACAAAAATTTTCCAATGTTTTTTCAGAGAGGCCAACAAAGCTCCTTTCACAAAATTGTTTCTCCATTCCTTGGGGGGAAAAAAAAAAAAAAAAAAAAAAAAGAATTATTTTTTTGACATTGATAAAGTGAGTGTTCCTTTCATAAATTTCATCATCAAATACAGTAATATTCACAATATGTCTTGGTCATTTCTTAGGGAATTTATAATCTCCAAAAAGAAAATGGTAGTAAAGTTCTACTCAGCAATCAAATGCTAGTTAAAAATAACTGGATTAAAAAAAAAATAAATAAATAAAATAGGTAAACATCAGCTATAAGCAAGCAATGAGGCAAGGATGAAAGGCTATCTCCCAAAGATCCTCTTCTTTTGGCAAACTAGTCTCTGGCTGGCAGACCAGAGATGGGGTACCATAGAATACACACCCTTCAAAATCTGCCTTGACCTGAGATCTGAAAGGACGAACAGAGATGTTGACAGGTGCATGTCCTGTGTCCTCAATGCATAAAAATCTTAAAGGCTGCAGTAACTTTCTTATCCAAGTGTCCCAGGGACACAAGTTAACAGGGCTTGAAAAAATATCTTCAGACAAAAGAAATTTTCCTGTATGGTTTAATACAGGTCATAGGAAGGCCAATATTTTTTTATAATTTTAAATAATAAACACTTCATTAATCATTTGGTGTTATTCTTTCTAAATAATTTTTACTAGTTCTTCCTTTCTTTCATTGGGTGGTAGAATGTGGGTGGCATGATATAAACAATGTCACCATACCAGACACTTTCTTGGTTTGTTTGTTTTTTTATAAAAAAAAAAAAAAAAAAATGGTTTCATAATTGAGCTGGTTTTGTATTGAATTTAAAAAAAAAAAAAAAAATATTTACGAAACTTTAGTTGGAACCCATTGCATTGAACCCAGGGACCCTATCAAACCACCACTTGTGGGTCCTGGGGGCTAACTATATTAAAACAAAAATCCTATGCGTTTCTAGATGATAAGCAATTTCCAGGACTAGTAGTCATAGATTCCAGTATTTTCTCCCCTTCTCTCTTCATGAGAAAATTCAATTATCAGCACAAAGCAATAGAGAATTTAGTTTTTGGTTAAAATGTCAGTATAGCTAAAAATAAACAGATTGGCAAAATATTGAAGGCTGTAACTTTTCACAGACCTGAATACAGATAAAAGAAAAAAAAAAAAATCTATGAAGATGATAAACTCAAGGACAGAAAAAAAAAAAACAGGTTGCTTGTAAAGGAATTGATGAAACTTTAGGCATCAAAATATAAAAGTCATACAGCAAAACCCAAAAATTGCATACTTTTTATTATTTTTAAAAACATTTTGACAGTTGAACAAAGTTTACAAATATTTTGTCTAGTTAGGTAGATTTGCACATGAAAGTAAGTAGGAAATATTCATGTAAGAAAAAAAAAAGTTGACAATTTTGTAACAATATATATTGGCAATCAGTTGTCAGCTAAAGATTTGTCAAAAAAATGAGACTCTTAAAATGTACAACCAAGTTTAAAACTTAATAAACTGTGAGGGAAAAAAAAAAAAATAAGAGTAACTTAAAGCACATACAATTTATTCCACAAGTTATTTATATGAATAACCTCATCTTTATAATTTTGCAGCAAGACATACTGGGAACAAACAGCCTGCATACAGAAAGAAAATGAATTGAGCAAGTACATAAAAATAGAGAGCAGCATAAGACAAGGATGTAACTTCTCAGATTTATTTAACCTGTGGGAATTACTTCCAACTTGTCTGTCAAGATGCCCACTAGGTAGTGGCACTCAGGACTATGAAAACAAATTCTCTCCCTCTCTTTCTGCTCTGGATATAATAGCAACAACATGGCACCCTTCACCTTGCAGAGAAAATTCTCAGTCCCTGCTAAAGAATTCAGAAATGCAATACATGGCAGATTATATTAATTTTGAATTCAAAATCAGCTCTTCTATGTATAAGAGTAGCAGGTTGTCAGCAACAATAGGCAAAACTTATAATTCCTGACAGCCTACAACAAGAATTGGACTATTGACTACAAATTCTGAAAAAGTAACTTGCAATAATGACAAAACCTAACTACAGGAGCAAATTTTGAAAATGTCAACTGTAAGCTGACAAAGAACTCAAATTATAAAAAGGAGAGATTAAAAAATATCCAATTGATTTATGCCTAACATGAGGTTAGTTTGCTACAGCAAAACTATTTTATATAACCAGCACAAAAAAACTTATATCCAATATACATAATTGACATAAGGAGCTATAAAGGAGAAATCAAATCTCTTAAATATTAAACTTGAGCATTATTAAGTAACCAAATGAAAAATTTCTACCTGTTGAATTACACACCTGAGGAATATTGAATAATACATTAGCTAAAGTGTAATGATAAAAATCAGCAAGGGTAAGCAGGTAAGCATACAAGTTCATCTGACTCTACAAATCAAGACAAAGACTTGTTTCAGAGAAGTTAATATAAGGGTGGAGAAAAAAATTAAATGAAAGAGTGAAGTGTTAGCAGTTTGCTTGTGAGAGGAATAAAATAAACAACCAAAATAGAACAAGTGCTGTGACTCTGCTAGAAATAAATTTTTGTCAAACAATACACAGAAAACATTTTCCTGAAAGCTTCATTTAAACTTTGATATGTTAAGCACCTGGCTGTTATTTTTATATTAGAAAACAAAAATGCTTCTTTTAAAAAACAAAAACTTAAGATCTTAGGACATTTTATATAGTTAAAAGAAAAAAGCTTTTCAATTAATCTTTCATATTTTTGGTTTCAAAAAGGCATCCAAAGAAATTGCTAATAATCCATTCAAATATGACTGCTTGTCAATGTTATTGATCAAATTTCAGTTTTCTCACTAATCTACTAACATTTCACTAGAACATTGGATAAATTAAGTAGAATAAATAATTTAATAAATAATTTTGTCTTTTTATTTTAGGCTCAAAAATAGATAATTATCTTTGTTAATTATATAAAATCAACACAGTGTGTGTAAGAAAAAAAAAAGATATAAACAAGAATTTTTTTTTTTTGCTGGTCTTTGAAATTCATTATTCCTGTTCTAAATGCACACAAGGGATAACTCCAAGTTACAATAGATTATTTTTGAATATTGTAGTTATCAGGGAAGCAAGTAAATGGAAGGAAGTTCCACAGGCGGAAAGTATGAGAAAAGAAACTGTTGGAATAGAAGTAGCAGTTGCATTTAGCTATTTCAACTGCAAACAAGTGGGACCTAGATGCCAATCTAGTGGCATGCTGTTGAAAAAAGCTCATCAGAGAAGTTGCCATGAAAATATTTGTAGAAAAGACAGAGGAATGCCATGTGACGTCGGTGAGAAAGTGATTGAATTTGACATGCCAGGATTTTCACCTGACCACATTCCAAAGATGGTCATACGTTACTGGACAAAGGCAGGTCATCAATAACCTTATATAAATGAGACTGGCAAAAGACAGCCAGGACTGGACAGAGAAGATGGCAGATGTCTGTTCTAAGCCATTTTCCCTCCCCTTGCTGCTGCTTCTGCCATTAACAAATTCACAGACAAGAATACAATACAAGACCAAGGCCTCTCAAATTATTATAATTTACTGCTGCAATAGTTTTCCTGACAAAACATCTATAATTCTTTACTCCTTATGTACTTTTTAAATTATTCAGTTGGTGTTCATTAAACCCATTGTTAATTATCTAGAGTTTGTTTTGTGAAATTGGTTTTCAGCAGAGAAAGTTACTATGGCCACACAAATTTCACACCTGAAATCTCAGCAGAATCATAATGAACACTAGGCAAAATCCCCATAGAATATAGTTACCTTCAGTTTAGCAATGTTGATATGCAATGGGCATGAAGATCAAAAATACTGCCAAGTGACAATGCCAAGAATATGTTTGTGGTAGTGCTGGGACAGGGAATGACAGATCAACAACTTTAAAGTAGAGTCAGGGTTATATACTTAACTGCTTAGAGACTATCCTGATAGAAATACTGTCTTCTAGTGATGTTCCTGTCCAATCACTGGACATAAACCCAACTGGGAACTGTTCAATCTAAACTAGACTACAATAAATGAAAATAAACTGACTTCTGTGATTCAAATATTGATAACTTTAAAAAATGTTTTTCAAGTTTGTCTATCTCTTAAAATTAAATAAAATTAATCACATTTGTGTTTTACTTTAAACACTTATGCCATTAAATTGTTTATTACAACTAAGAGCAAATAAACAAGTAGCAAATATCTCTGTGAATGAGTGACAACCCTAAATTGACTGGAGAAAACTATTTGCTATCCTACATTTTAAAGTATAATTTTTCATTAATTCAAAGTACTGCAAGTAACTGGGATAGGAATGAGTCAATAAAAATGAAACTTATTAACACTCCACGAAATCAACAACAGGCGTAACAAATGGAGATGATGAACAATAAAAATAAATTTCCAAAAGATGCACAATTTTATATGCCATGCAGATTTATTTCTTTTGATTCAATATTCATTCAGTTAATTTATACCAGCAAAGAAAAGGAACTGTCCTTAATTTATCATCATCTACATTATTTTAGAACCAAAGTCAATGTCAAGGCACTAAGAAGTGTCGTATTTTGAATGCGATTAAGTTACCATTTCCCAATTAGTTATACTTAAGAAAGTATTTAAATCAAATTGGAATTCTTAAAATGTGAAATTCAGTGAATTGTTATTAAAACTTTAATTCTTATACTATTACAACAGAAAATTTTCTTCCCAGCAAGATTTTATTCATGTTATGAGGTTAAAAAAAAAAAAAAAAAACACTCGGACATACTAAACTCAAAACTGAGCATCCAAAAAGTGAACATGAAAAATTTCAAATCTATTCATTTAAAGTTTCAATTAAAAATATAGATATATACATTGATGGAAAATAAAAATTTCAACCCTCTGAATATGTTTTAATTTATTCAATATTAAACATACAGGTAATACAGCTGCATGAAAGTAAATGTCATATATACAAACCAATATGGGCACTAGATCAAAAGTATTACTTTGAATCTATATTAGTACAGTGTATATCCTCATTGTGAGGTAACATTAAGCCTGTAATGTTGCATAGAAACAATCATATCATCCTTTAATACATTACTCTGCATTTCTTGCACCTGTTGAATAATACAGCAAGAGTTGTAGGCGTCTAATTGAATGAGTCACATGTGATCTAATGCATCACTCATAGTCAGTGGGGAACACATCTGGTGATCCTACCCACCAGGGAAGGTACAGAACATCTTGCAGAGCAAAGTAGCACAAACATAATATAGGGCAGCCATTACACTACTGAAGAAGTACATTGCCTTCCTAATGCAGTAATGGCAGCAAAACAAGATGAATAATGTTCTGGGCACTGGTCAATGCCCCCCCCCCCATAAACACCAAAGGTGAGGAAGAGTTGTAACTTATTGACTCCACACCATGATGGTTAGGGGGTTGGGCCTGTGTGTTCTGGAAAAATACACTCTGGGAAAATGTAGCGTTCTAGGTTTACATGACACACACACACACACAAATAACTGTATGAAGATAAATTCAGCTCGCCTCACTAGACACTACATAGTATCATTAAATCTTCTTGGCGGCTGTAAAGAGTACGGATGCTCAGTATAACAATGTGACCCTAGACAGTATGGATGCTCAATATAACACAATGTGGCCTTCTGGAACTGGCTCTATGGGTAAAAGAATGTTCATTTGAACACTGTTACCAACATCAAAGTGCTACCATCTGGAAATTAACATTCAGCCTCTCAAACACCTACAATGTGAACACACTCAAATAGTTATAATTGAACAAAAGAACCATTGCTTGCACTGAACTTTCACACATGTGAGAATGAGAGCTTTTGAACAACCATCGCATGTGTGTGTGTGTGTGTGTGTGTGTGTGTATCTCATTTTGTCTTGTACAGATCGATATATGTTAGCTTCCTTTTGAAATGTGAAGTACAGTTATTTTTAAATGGATTTTTTGGTCCAACATTATTGCTATAAATACCATTTTTAGTTTTCATTGTCTGGAGAAAAAACAGACATACCCACTCATGCCAGTGCACCTTCTAAAAATAATGTTTATAGTAAGAACAAATACTATCAGATTAAAAATGCCATATTATATATATATATATATATATATATATATATATATATATATATATATATATATATATATATATATATATATACACACATACATACATACAGAGCTATGCTATTTAGTTGGTAGTTCAGTATTAGCCTATCAGAAAAGAGATAATATTTGGGATCCAATATGATTTCAGTAAATAGAGCAAGAGAAAAGAAAATTGTTCTACTCAATATTTACAAGGGGTGAAAGAATCACAAATCTTATCAATTAGTTTTCATACATCCACAGAACAAGAAACATTTTTTTATCAAACAATTTGTTGATGTTACAAATTGATTTTTCTTTTTGAAAGAAGTTTGATTGAAAAAAAAAAAAAAAAAAAGAAAAAAAGTTGACTATCATGGAGAGAACATAAATAAACAACCCCAACTTCAAAATAAATCTTTCATATTCTTTGTGATATTCAGTCATTCGTTTTTAGATTTGTTTCTGGTTCTAAAACAAGGAAATAAACAGTGGAAAAAATTGCAACAATTAATGACAAGGAATTTGATTACAAACATGTTTTAATATAAAATTTACAAAAGCTAAGAATATGAAATTCTGTAATTGCAGCATATGTAGAGAGAGAGAGAGAGAGAGAAAAGTACATGTAAAGTAAAGTAATAGCACTGGCAACCCAGGCAGGAGAACATAACAGCTATAGTTAGAAAGTAATTACTGATGCATAAATAATGTGGGTAATCAAATTACAAAATGGAAAAAAAAAACTCTTAAGTAACTAGTTTCATCTTCAGATTTACAATTATTTTATTGATAAGTCAGTCTTGTGAACATATTGTGAGGGAGAAATACAACAAATCCTGGTTACAATTTTACAATGAAGATACAAGATGCAAAGCTCTAAATTTTCATGTCCAATGTATCAACTAACCTACCTGATTTAGCTATCATTTTTGTATCTATTGTAATTGTTTCTAAATATCCCACATATCAAGAGTAGTTTTATTAGGAAATGAGATATGGTGTATGATCCTGGACAGAAACCTACCATAGAAGATTCCAAAATTAGTGCATTTTCAATACATTCTCACCTTAGTAAATTACTTTTACTTAATTAAAACTATTCTTTAAACTGAAATAATGGTCAAACTTTTTAAGATGAAAGGCTAAAATTGAGCATATTGTGTTGTAAAATATCTGATGCTCAGATCTTTTATTTAATTGACAGATTTGTTTTCTACAGCTTATCAACATTTTTCAGGTTATTTAAAGCGAGAAAATATTTTTAGAGTGTAAGAAATTTTGGGGAATAATCATTTAGTAATACAAATCTTACTAACTGTTGTGGAGTAGTTTTCACAGTGGAGGCTTGTATTTCAATAAGTCGTCCTAAATTAGGTTTGAGGTACAAAACGTTAGGAACTTGGAAAATAAGTGTTAATGATGCAGCAATCTAGTTGTGATGGTTGGTACTTCAATGTCCGATATCATCTGACTACCTCAACACCACTGACCCCCCACAGGCCACTGCTACTTATGTGGGAGAGTCCAGTACAATAGAATAGGTACTATAACATCCCCCCTAAAACTTTACTCCGCAGGAGTAAAAAGTTTTCTTTATTTTTCAAATTTTTTACAGAAAATATGAAGAAAAAAACAAAAAATTTTTTTTCTTTTTTTTAGCAACATCGTAGCGTATTTCCTAAGTTTTTTTTTTATCCACTTTTGAATGATTCGTTGCCTTTTTTTTTCTTCTGAATCAGTGTACCATAGGTAAAATTATTTGCAAGGGTTGTTAGATCAAACTTATTGAAAATCACCATCGGCATCACTGTGGCAGTCCTCGTTATACACGTCCATATATTTTTTTAAAATACTCTTCAAAGTTATTTCTTCGTCTGGACTGTACGTGAATATTTCAATCGAATTCCATATTGCATTCTCTGGGAAAGAAACATTTTGTAAATTTTCCTCTTTCCTCTTAGTTATTTCCAGAATTTTGTTTTGAAACTCCTTATGCATCAGTTCCATTTCTCGTTGAAATTGAATCTGTCTATTAAAGGCATCCTCCTGAAGTTGTATCTGGAATGTTTGCTGCTGTTCTAATAAATAGTCTTTTGTTGTTCCATCTGGAACTTAAAAAATTCCTGGAATATATTTTTGCATTCCTCCATCTTCGCAAAAAGCTTACACAATGCTTAAATATTGTAGAGGGGGGTCCAAAACGAATTTGTAATTTGTGACCTATTTGAGCAAACTGTCTTATCGAGAAAAAATAAAATTCTTTTCTCAGTTGAGAATACGACTGATTTTTACGTCACTAAGTTGACGTTTTGTCTTTCGAAAAAATACTTTGCCAAGTTTTTTTTTTTTTTTTTTTTTATGTGAATCTGAGTTGTTGCCGCCGAAAATTTGACGAGCAAATTTTTTTTCTTTTTCCTCCGTATGAAACACGAATTTCGTCACTAAATAACGTGAGCGAATTTTTTTTTTTTCTTCACTGTATGAAACGCAATCCTACATACGCCAGGTTTATTATGGCGGGTGAATTTTTTTTTTTTTCACTTCTGTACGAGTTACAAATCCACGTTGACAAGTGTTGTAGAGTGAATGCAAAGTGTTGTTTTTTTTTCGTATGAATCCAAAATACGTTCGTAGCAAAGTGTTGTATATGGCGAAACAATTTTTTTTTTTTCTCTCTCAATCTGAGTTCCAAATCCTCGGTCGCCAATGTTCTTATAGAGTGAACGAAAAATTTTTCTTACGTATGAATTACGAATTCCTTCGTCGCCAATGTGTTGTTAGGCGTACAAAAAGTTTTTTTTTCTTTCTCCGTCTAAGAAACGAATCCCTTGTTGTCAATGTTGTAGTAAAGTAAACGAAAAAATTTTTCTTTTCACGTGTGAATTACGAATCCTTCATCGCCAATGTTGTTGTTAGGCGTACGAAAAGTTTTTCTTTTCCTGTGTGAGTTTCAAATCCTCGGTCGCCAAAATGTTGTGTAGTAGTTTTCACAGTGGAGACTTGTATTTCAATAAGTCGTCCTAAATTAGGTTTGAGGTACAAAACGTTAGGAACTTGGAAAATAAGAGTTAATGACGCAGCAATCTAGTTGCGATGGTTGGTACTTCAATGTCCGATATCGCCTGACTACCTCAACACCACTGACCCCCACGGGCCACTGCTGCTACTACTTATCTGTGGGAGAGTCCATTACAATAGAATAGGTACTATAACACTAACCCATAACTGGGGAGAGACAAGTTGGATTCATGTCTGGTATTTGTGTATAACGAACCCAACTGAAATTGCTCTCCGCAATCTTTTATTTAAATTCCTAAATGTTTCACACATGTATTGTGGAGGAGGAGGAGGGGACATTTAATTAACACAAAGAAAAAAAGAAAAATAACATTAAACTGAAGTAGGAATTTAAAAAAAAATAACCCACAAGATAAATAAGTGAAATACCTAGAAATTTAAATAAAGATTATATAAACACAAGACCTCCCTACACAAAAAACTGAATCTATAGATATAGCCATTATTAGTCTGAAGAAGCTCCTCCAAATGATGAAATGTGTTAGTTTATCAATGTTGTCATTTGATTGGTCACTATTAATCAGATACATTAAACTTGTTTATCATGTCTGCCATATATAAAAGTGTATATGTTTTATTTATATATGAGGGGATGCTGAAAATTTCATGGTTCAACCCACTTGTCAAAATATGACCAAAAAGCCAAACATCAGTTTGGGGTGTGGATAAGCTTATTAGTTGGACTGAGAACTCTTCAGCACACCCTTGGAAAAGTAGTATCAGAAAATTCTCAAATTAAACCATAACAAATTGGCAACAGAGTTAATTTTTTCTGGCATTTTAATAGTGATTGGTCTCTTAACTCTCGTCTTGACATAACTGACACATGCATTCACACAAATTTCAACAAAAATTTATTCTTTATTGACTTACATTTTAGATCATTTATTTGTATAATAATCTTAGAATCTCATGCAATGCTTAAAATTAAAAAAAAAAAAAAAAAAAAAAAAACTGTTCAAAGAGAAAAAATTGCTTTGTTAATGTGTCAGAACTGAAAATATTGCTTGTTTACAAAAAAAAAAAAAAAATCAAGAAATTGGTGCTATTTTTATCTTATTCTATCAATTGTTATAATCATTTTGGAACAAGTACACATCATGAGCAGAGAGAACCAATGAATGTTCAAGCTATCAAATAAAATTTGGTTATTTATTGATAAAACCAAGCAAAAAAAATTATTATCCAATAGTAAATGAACAAAGATCACTTGAAATGTCTTTCCATTGAAACAGAATTGTAGCCAATCTCATTACAGTTGGATAAACAGAAGTTTTGTACAAATGAGATTACTAGACCAGCTCTGTTGTTGCACAATTTCCATTTGTAGCAATGGCCAGTGTGTTTAAAACCAGGATTTCAAACACTAATTTTTAAAGCAAGTTCTCAATGAGGAAGATGATAATATAAACATTTAACCTTGGGCCAGATTAAGCTAATCCCTAGATTAGCAAGGTCACATAACATCTGTCAGGTTCAAATAGATAGCAAGATCATTAAACTTGCGTTTCATTTTAACAAGAATTGATTAATGAAAGACAAAATGAAAATAGAAACATAACATTGCTGTACAACAAAAATTTTTTTCTTTTTTTGCAATATTATCCAACCACGTTTTTGGTATATCACAGCTTCTATAAAATTTGTTTACTTTAGTTAAATGTTTACATATATGTAACAGTGTAGGTATTTTAGGTCAGCTACTTGATGCAGAATAATTTTACTTTTTATTAAAAAAAAACAAAAAAAAACAAAAACAAAAAAAAACCTCTCAGTTATCAGTTAGACCCAATATTTTTTAGATTCTTTTAATTTCTCAGCAGAGAACTAGCTAGAATACATATCAGAAACCCTCAAAATAATTGTGACAATTGACATGTCAAGATCTAATGTTTCAAGTTTTTGTTTTTTTTTTTTTAATGAAAGTATGATCAAGCAAAGAAAAATCCAAAATAAACAGCAATCATTTCATCATTTGCAGACCAAATGGCCTTAAGTAAAGAAAATAATTTTATGGGAGAAAGTCAAAAAGGGAAATATATTTTAGCTGACATTTAATAAAAATAAAAAATTATTACAGTATTCAATGTGCTAGTATTATAACTAGGGGAACATGAACTTGAAATGGGTAGTTATAGAGCTTGGATATGTAGCTGTGAGCAAATATTCTTATAAAGCATGCATCTTATAAGCAGGCAAATAAAGTAATTTCAAATTATAAATAAATGTATTGAATTTATATTAAAACAAAATAGACAATACATGAAGTACAGGCAGGTGCAATGTCATAACTGCAACAATATGATCTCACTGCTAACTGAGCAACCCTATGGAGAGAATCTGCTCACATGTACAGTAAGCTCTCCTCCAATTTGCTGTCAAGTCAAATCAAGATCACATGCAGCTGGCTCTTGAGATTTGAGTGACTGGATATTTTCCCCAATACACTTTATAACATTATTGCAATTAAAGTATAAGCAATCAAGATTTATTATACAGTGACACTTTCCCCATATTGACGGAATTAAAAAAAAAAAAAAAAAAAAAACTCATTATGAATAAATTAATAGTTTTAAACAATATTTTTGCAGTTTCTATATGCAATTCAAGCAACCAGCTAGAGTGATGAAAAAAAATAAAATCAAAATCCACGATGGAAATAGAGTTTAATGAAGACAATGAACTAGATAACAGTCATAGATAAACAAGTTATTTGAGATAGTTGTTGAGACAAGCTAATTATTTGAGAGCAGCTAACAAGATCTCTCTCAAGAAATTCTTTTGCTATGGGTCATCTTATTCTGGTAAGGATGAAAAAAAAAAATTCATATCTGATAGTAAAGGCATTGAAAAAAATGTTTTTCCTGAAGCAGCTTCACACAACTTTTCACAAGAATATCCCAATTCTAAATGATTAAATTCAAGATCTAAATTTTTTTTTTCTTTTCAGTATTAGGTTTATAAAACCAAATCCATTTCATGAGAATGATTTATGTTGGCTGGCATTAGATTTTTAGAAATGTTGAGACAAATGAAACACCATCAGCAGCAGAACTCGCAAAGAGAAGGGTACATCAAACTACAATTGTCAAGGGTGAGGGTGCCAATATGGCCTTTTCTATACATTTTTGATTTTTACCAGAAATATACAGGTAATATAGCAGTAATACGTTCATATGACAACATCTCCATTTAAACTTATAGTAAATATATTCAATTTTTGTCCCTTGTAATTCAAACTGTGCGGGTTAAATATTTTATTTGCAAGGAAAACTATTCATCAATTAAAGATTTTGTTGAGTTGATATTATTGGAAGCATGTTCCAAGACAAAATACATTGATTTTTATATGAACAACTTTTACAAAGTATCAATAACATAAATATTAATACCCCCACACTGCTGATCCACTTTATCTTAGCATTCAAAACAATATTTATATGTATAGACAAGTTGATGCTTAATAAGCTCTATATTTTAGTCACAAATGATTGCAACCAATTTGTTCCACCAGATTCAAATATTTATCTTTAGAAATAAAAATGAACCACTGCTGACAAAAGAAAACAACTGAAGACAAATAGTGGTAGACAGAAATACAGAAAAAAAAAATGTATAAACGTTGAATAATTAGAAGCTTGAGGAAGCTCAACTGAGATCGTATGGGTATGTCTACCACATGGATAACTCAAGAATCCTGAGAGAGTGATATAACTGGAAACCAACCACTACCAAAAAGCCTGTGTACAAAAATTTAGTTATTAAATTTTTAATTAAAAAAAAAAATGTTATAAAAGAGTATTTTTGTAATTTTAATTTTCAAAACACTCATCCTATTTTTTGGAAGTATACAAATAAATTTTTTAGTAACATGAACCTTGCACTTCTGGACTGAACTCCAGTCAAGGACTTAATTATATAAATCTCAATAGTAGTTATACTTGTAGACACATTTCATATGGTAAATGTAACAAATACTATAAGGACAATTCATAACATTAATATCTATATGATTGGTAGCAATTCTTATTACAAAATCTCTGAAAGATGTTGAAAACGGGCTTCAAACCATAGCAAGTACACAAACTAATAAATACAAATAAAGTTTAAGCTTTGATAGTTCCTTCCATCTGACAAGCATTGAAGAAAAGTTGGTAACAGGCAGTTCAATGACAATCATTTATTCTACCTACTCTAGTCCAATTGAAATTAATTCTATAGGCTAAAGAGGGAGGGAGGGAGGGAAACATTCTTTAATCTCCTTAATGATTCTTTTAAGAGAAATTCTGCTGCTTAATAGTTTCTTGGATTAAAAACATTAAATGTTGAATCAATCATTTCAGGAAGATTTATATCTATATGAAATCCATTCAAATTGTTTACATCAATTTACTTGCCCAATCATTCAAGAAAATGTTCAAAATTATAATTCTCTGGTAAATATAATATTCCCAACATTATCTTAAAATCTTATTTCAGTCATACAAACTGAACTTTTATATAAAAGTCATTAAATAACTTAATTCCCCACCAGGAAAAAAAAAAAAATCAAGTTTTCACTACTTTTAAATTCAAAATATTTAGAGAAATATTTCCCTGTACATAAAGGTGACCTTCTTGATGCAATTTGCCATAGATTGAATAAATCTTAGCAATAATGTTGACCTTATTGGCAACATTACAAACATTTGTATAATATATTTGGCCCATATTGATAACTTCACCTCTTTATACTATGACCTCTTTGTAATGATATAACTTGAATCTTCTAAGTCATTTTTTAAGGAAGAACAAGAAGATAACCTCCAAGTACACCACTTTACATTTTATAAACAAGAAACTAACGAAAGCATTAAATCAAAATAGCTAATCAAGAACAAGTATTTGAATTTTGGTTATGATGGACTGCAACATTTTAAATAAATTATGGCTATTAAAACATATATATATATATATATATATATATATATATATATATATATATATATATATATATATATATATATATATATATACACACACACACACACAAAACTACATATCTATTCTTAAGCTATTTTTCATTGTTTTATGTTTAAATGTATCACATCTACCCTTCAAAGAGATTTTTAAAATATAGCTCCCACTTTAACATTACTTAAATGATTACAAGTCAAAGTGGAAATAAGCAGAGCCTGTTTGTCATTCAAATAAACATTTTTTTTATTATTGTTTACCCAATGCAAGGCTTAAATGTCACTTAAGGAAGAAGGCTACTGAATTGGGATGTTGTAAGGGCATATAAGGAGGGAGAAAGTGTTACATATTATAGGGATATATAACAGCTGATCATCAAAGTAGTTAAGATTGTAATGATCAGGAAAATATCCACTTGGAAGTTTGTACCAACTTGTAACAGTTCTGGGGAAGAAGCTGTGAGTGAAATTTACTCCTTACCAATGGAATATGAAGGGGATAAGGAGACAATTCAGTGTACGTTGGGGAGCAGGTCCTACATGAAGATCTTGACTGGTGGAACCAAGGAATGTAGTTCATATGAATATCTGCCATGAAAATAGCAGTAATATAGCAGGAAAACTAACAATATTCAGTCTGTGGAAAAGGAGTTGAAGAGAAGAAAATTCATCCACAAAAGGCCAGGCAAACTCAGTAGAGGCTAGAAAGTAATGATTGGGTAGCTCCAGTCCAGATGTGCCAGCAATACTCCATTTCTGGTCCACTTTTATTCATCTAGATACAAATGGCAGGAGGAGTTAAGTACTTTCTGGAGCAGTACAGGGAGCTGACCATTTTTGCATTGTCTTTAGTGAAGGGATCACATATGTTCCAGTTGTGGTCTGGTGTGAGCTTGAGTCTCAGTAGATGTTCCAAGCAAGAACAACAGTTCATCATGACTGGAGAAAAAAAAAAACTCAGATTCTACTTTGTGATGATGAAACATTACAAGCTTGGTTAATGAAGTTATTCTAAAATTGAAAGCAAACTCAAAAATAAGGAGGAATTTCTAACATTAACATTTTTTTCTAGTCACCAAATTAAATACTTTCTTATCACCCTGTAAAAATATCACCTTACAAACAACTAAACCTTGACATCAAGAACTCATTAGAACTGCAACATTAAAAAAAAAAAAAAAAAAAAAAAATGCTCTAAAATCTTAAAGTCACAAGACATTTATAATTTGTAAAGTTTTTGTTTTTTTTTTAATTCTTCGACTTTCAATTTTTTCCCTTTGAATGTGTTCTCCAACCCCTAAAAAAGAAAAGTAATCAGTGGATAACATAAAACAGAACCAAAATTATGTTAGATGTCATTAATCAAGGAAGGAATATCAACCATCTTAAGAAGAAAGAATCTACAATGTAAATTCCTGCACTTACATTTGGTTCACTGAGCTATATTTAGTATTTGGTAGAGAGGAAGGAAGTGTACATTTTCTTTTAATATACCAATTTAATAAATATTTAGAATCCAACAAAAAATAAAAACTGCACAATTTCATAGTTTTGTCTTATTTTTAAATGCATCATCATTTTGTTTTGAATATTTCAATTTCTTGGTAAGCAAGATAAAACTCAGTAAAATAAAATGCTTTACAAGGATAAACATGAACATTTCCTTGAAGTATTTAAAGTAAACACCGCTGTGACATTATCAGTACATACACATTATCACCAGATGTTACAGATAAAACAGAAATGCATATTTTGATGAGCATCAAAAGTGAAATGGGTCATATAAGATAATGCAAATGAAAAGGCCATTTTTTTTTCTATTTTATTCAGTTCCTCACAATTTTAAAAGATTTGTTCAGCCTTTAATGGGTACACAGGAAGCAGAGTACAAGGATTATTAAAAGTTCCTTCAGAAAATAATCACTCACTTTTAGAGTGGCAATAAAAACCCATTCAGTTTGAATCGTTAACAGCAATGATAGAAGGCTATTGTAAAACTATACAAAATGCACACAGATACATGATCAACAAAAGAGTGGTACCTATGAAAGGCAAGCTTCTTTAAAACTTAGGGATGCTGAAAAGTTATTGGCCAACTAAAAAAAAAAAAACTGTTTAGTCTGATTTTGAAAAGTGGGTTGGGCAGTTAACACTTTGGCAACCTCCTCATACAGGTATAAAAAAGATTAAGGAAAGATTTAGTGCTAACTTTCTTGAAAAGAAGTGATGATTAGCCAGCAATATTTACTGTATACAATATTAACTCACTGTATTAGTTCTTAAACATGAAATGGTTTAGCACAAAGAAAGGATCAATCTGCTCAAAAGGAGAACTACACAAGCAAGTGTAGTACAGAAGCTGGAGATAAAGTTAACCTTTTAATTAAAGCAAATTTTGTTTCCAATGAGAAGGCTTTGGTTAAATGACAACCATCAAAAAGTTTGTTTCTTGCCAGTATGCAAAGATTTGGAAGGAAAGGTGGTAGATATTAAGAAATACTTTATGGTTGAAATTCAAAGTTTCTAAAACTTTGAAGTTTTCAAAAACATTTTTATCAATGCCTCAAAATAATGTGAGCATTCAAATTACATTAATAGATATGAACAATTACCATTTTTCTAGGCAAAGCAAGAAAAATATGTACATGCAACTTCATTTAAAGCAGTTTTTTATTTTTTATTTTTTTTTTTATTTGTGAAAGTATAGCTCATTTCGAATGAGTATAATTGCTCATCAACCAGATACCGTGCAGAAAAAAAAGGTTGTGGGGGGGGGGGATATTTTTCACATAACGGTTAGTTGCCAGTACTCCCATAGCACATACATTTTCAACTGCATTTGTGCACACGAGGGTTATGACATTTTTGTAAATAATGCTTCTGCATCATAAATCAACAATGAACAATTCATTTTATTCTTAAGTCACCCCCAAACCTAAAATTCGATTTTACCAGATATGCAGGGGGGGGGGTGAATAATATCAAATAAAATATTTCACATGCTTTATTTTTCAATTTGCTAATAATGTAATTGGATAGTATTTATATATTCTTAATGCATTTAACAGTTTATAGCTATAGTATAACATACAAACTTACAATTAAACAAAAACAAATTCTAGAAAGTTCTAAAAAGCTCCAGAAAGTCTCAGTACTACTATACTTGTATACAAATTTAGAAATTTCATATTGGGGGTGACTTTTTTTTTTTTTAAATAAACTTCATTATTTTTTTAACAAAAAGTTCAAATTATGATAACAGAAATCAATTATTTTACAAAAGTCAAAACACTATGTACATATACCTGTGTAGGAGCATTATAGAAGAGATTCATAGTAAGGTTTGAAATCAGCAAAAATAAAAGTCATTTATTTCTCATGTGTATACATTTAACACACACAACTTGTGTCAATTAGTTTCTATATCCAAATTGTCTAACACCCACACAACCCTCTCATAAAAAGATTCATTTGGAAGAACTTAATCTTTGAAGGGTTAACTTCATATACAATACATCAAAGCATCTTTAAATCTTTGATATTTTATACTTTTATCTTTTTTTACTGTACAGAAAATTAAAATCCAAAATGTTTTTTGTGTTTGCTTGATTCAAAATTAGTTAAATACAAGCAAAAATTATATCTAGTCAAAGATGTCAATCTCACCATTCAAAAACAAAAAAAAAAGACAGAAAATGTTTGTGTTTCAGCAGATTTTGATAAGTGGGTTCAGCACTGTCTCATATATAGCAATGAGAGATTTGAAAAAAAATTAAAGTGTTTTTATTTCAGAAAAAGAAATTTAAGACTTGTGGGTGTCTTTCAAGACTTCTTTGGAGAGAACAAATGTTTGGCAATATTCTTATTGCCAAATCACACAATATACAAATTTTGTAGAATATACCAAGTGACAATGACCAACCATACAGTTAGCTTATATTTGCAATTAACAGAAACTCAGTTGTATTAATCTAATTAGATAATCTTGAGAATAAACAGGAATAATTCTTTATTGATATCTAATAAACAAGCAAGTGATACAAAAAGTTCTACCACAAACCTCCAATGTTATGATTTTTAATTTTGGCTTTTTTATTATTTTTTTCCATTATAAAAGGCACTGTTCAGAAAATTATGTATTCTAACGATCCTTGTTTTTATTTATATTTACTAAACATGAAGAAAAAAAAATCATATAAAAAATATAACAATGGAAATGGTACAATTACATTGATACTGACAAGTGTTACAATCATCTAAGAACCATGAATTCAAATCCAACAGGTGGTTAAATTTCAAACATCAAACAATTATACTTTTGGATAAAGCAATGTCAATTGTAGTAGTTTTCATTAAAATTCTTTACAGTAGATGTGATAAAAACCTAAGTTGAATAAACATTGGAAGATCTTGTAAAGAGAAATGCTGTAATTAATGTCTATTCAGTCACCACAATTTGATATAAGCATTTTTTTTTTTATCTATAGATGACATAAGATTGATGTCCAAATCAAATTTAATCCTATTAATACTTTATTTAAAGTTAATTGACACAATTTCTGAATGAACAATTGTAAGCGATCTGTGATTGCAAAGGAAATGTTTGTCGCAGATTATTTCCACATCACAGAGAATAAATTACTAAGTTCAGACTCGAACATCGGGGACAGAAAGAAAATGCCAAAAGCTCGATTCACAAATACTATTTCACAAATCACAATGCACGCAAACAGAAAAATAACTCACTTTCCAACAGACGTGACAGCCAAAATAGGCGACTTTTTTTCTCCCCGATTCGAGAACAACTGCTTTTAGCGTCCGAGCATTGTTTCCATTCGTCGACAGCCGAAAGAGGATGTTCAGTATTTTACATATCAACATACTTTTATAGTGACTCCTGCGACGGACTTGTTTTTTTTAATTCAAATATTCCATCTTCAGCATGTCATGTGGAATACGTCCCCTTTTGTTTGGTAAGTAATTTTCTTTTTCGCCATATTTTCCATCGTAGAATACACATGACACACTGTCGCTTGGTTTGACAAGGTAAGTCGCCGTTTTCTTCACTATACTACCCCTGATCTCACTATCACAAATCGAAGAGCCTGGAGCAGCTCTCTTTATCCTGGTGCTTTGTTGTAATGCAACTATCTCCTTTACGCGTGTCAGAGAGTCATCTCCTGAGGAGTCATCAGATGTATATAGAGTTTCCGGAAGTTCTGTATCTGTGGAAGTATCGGATTCGCAGATCTCAATTATCCGCTCACTGTTAGAAGATGAACCAACATCGGATTCGCTCGACGATGTATCAGAATCAACAAAAAGGCGAAAATTTTTTACATGCCATGGAATCCCGTCAACTAGTATTGCTTGTGGACTTACAATGTCTGTCACGCAACCCACTTGATACCTGAAGGTACACCGGCCATGGGGAGCTTTCACCCATACTCTGTTCCCAACTTTGTATATATCGTGATACTTACAACAATCAGGAGGTAATGTTGTAGTAATTCCCTTCGCTTTCAGTTGATAACGGTGAATCATATTGGCAGGCGCATTAATTGACAATACATCATCCGTCGGCGTGATATTATGCCAATATACTGCCTCCATTATCGAACACTGATTTCTTGCTGCAATTCGCTTTATGCTCCGATGAGATCTTTCCACTATACCGTTTCCTGCAGGAACATAGGCGCAGCAAAAACGAAGTTGAACTCCCCAGTCATCTAAGAAATCTTTAAAGGACTTACTGCGAAATGCAGTGTCATTGTCAGTCAGGATTTCTGATGGTGGGCCTCGGTCAAAAAAAATACTTTCTAACTGCCGAATGACTCTTCTTGAGTCTTGTTGAAGCAGGCGTCGCCATATCGCAAATCTACTAGGGCCACAATCAATTAACGTAAGGTAGTGTTGCCCACCGTAATGTGTAATGTCCATTCCTAAGCGGGTCCAGATTTCATTCACTTAGGTTGCCATGAGGCTGGGTCAATTGACTGGCATTCTTTACATTTTCTGACCACTGCCTTTACAGACGCCTTGGATGTCATAGGGTAGACTAGTCTCACAAAATACAGCGTTCGCCTGACGCCAGGATGTCCACTCTGGCAATGTATGGCACGTATCTGATCAGGAGAGATTTTGTTCACTGTGGAAGTGCATATCGGGTGTGTTGGTTCAGTTTCCTTCTTTATCACATCATACCATCGTTGCGGTACTCTGGTGAGCTTATCCACTCGATTCTCACTCGACATTACTAAACTTATCGTGATCAATAAGTTATGCTCTTGAATCAGCTTTTCAAGAGTACTCAAACGCTTCCGGATCGGCATCTCACTTGCTGCCTTAGTTCGTATTCTGGCTTTGCCAGTGAGCCTGTTTGATACCCACCAGTGCACACACGTGGAGTCCGTGAAGAGGTGTAGCTCCATTGAGCCCAACTGTAATACTAAATTGACGCCCTTCAGAATAGTATCCAACTCTGATAAATTGATATGTTGGGCGTCATTTACAAGTCGCAGCCAACATGCGTCTTCTACAACACTTCCGTCAACCCCCAACGAAACCTGTGGCGAGAGAACTTGCATCGACCCATACCTCATAAGCATGTCCACTTGTGCACCACTTACAGTGTGCAGGGTCAATCTGGCGTATTCTTTCCGCTATGTCCTCAATCATGTTCTTAAGGGGAGCATGTGTCACTTCGTTGTCCCAACCAGACGTGATCGATACTGTCCTGCATTTTACAAATGATGCAACACGAAGCCACCCACACACAGGAATGTGACCCACCAGTTTTCCACACCACAAGAAGACGTTACGTCATGTCAGGACCTCAGGAACTGATGGAATGCCATTTTCACGTTTCCACTTAAGCGTGTTGTTATCTTCCGCAACATGCAAACCCAGCACACGTGCCGTCCTGTAACTGCTCCGGATCCTTGCAGGTCAAACCAAACACAGCCAAGTGCTCTTTCACGAGAGCTGCTGAAATCATGCCCTCGTCAACCACAATATCATCAATATATGATGAGGTTGCCTGTCAAACTGACTAGTCTTTCGCCAATGCGGCGTTGACAATGGCCTTCATTATGGCTGGTGCAACATTCAACCCAAAACCCATTCGGGTCAAGCAATATCTTTGCCCCTTGAAGATTACAGTTTGAAAGAGCCAAAGTGACTTGTGGATATGTACTTGTAAATAGGCTTGCCGTAGGTCAAGGATAGTGACATCCGGTCCTTTTTTACGCCACTCACTCAGTTTCTGTGCGCACACGTCAACATTGGCTGTGTGTGCGTCGAGACACTCATTCAGCTCTCGATAGTCTAATACTGGCCACATTTTATTTTTGTTTTTCTGCATCACTGCCATCAACGGAATTAAACCTTTTGGAGGACCAAGTTCCTTTTCAGGATAAAGCTGCAACCAGCTAGCTTCTTCAAGTCAGCTAGAAACACGTCGATGGACTCATCCAGGCGCAGTTGGCATTCTGCGAATTGCTTGTAAGCCAAGAAACAATCCAGTGCAAAGGCAATCTTCAGGGCTCATTTTATCTGATTTTTGTTCTGAGTTTAACTGCTGATAAACAGCAAATGCTCCGCCCGTCAACCTCAAAGGAAGAACATATTCAACCTTTTTAATTCCACACAGGTCACAAACTTCTGCCTTCTCAATCCATTCAGTAACTGCTTGTCCGGTCACTGAACCATCAAACTCGGGTGTCAACTTGACGTCAAATGTCTTGTTCGTCATAGTGCCAAAATAGCTTGTAAGCAATCTGGGATTGCAAAGGAAATGTTTGTCGCGGATTATTTCCACATCACAGAGAATAAATTACTAAGTTCAGACTCGAACATCGGGGACAGAAAGAAAATTCCGAAAACTCGATTCACAAATACTATTTCCCAAATCACAATGCATGCAAACAATCAGAAAAATAACTCACTCTCCAACAGGCATGGCAGCCAAAATAGGCGACTTTTTTTCTCCCCGATTCGAGAACACCAACTGCTTTTATCAGCCGAGCATTTTTTCCATTCGTCGACAGCTGAGAGAGGATGTTCTGTATTTTGCATATCAAAATAATTTTATAGTGACTCCTGCGACGGACTTGTTTTTTTAATTCAAATATTCCATCTTCAGCATGTCATGTGGAATACGTCCCCATTTGTTTGGTAAGTAATTTTCTTTTTTGCCACATTTTCCGTCGTAGAATACACATAACGCACTGTCACTTGGTTTGACAAGTCGCCGTTTTTTTCACTATGACAATGAACTTCACATTTCGTGTTGAATAGCACTGTATGTTAAAAAAAAAAAAAAAATTCATTTTTGCAATCTGTGGTCATCACATTTTGCTGTATGTCCATTTGAGTAGAAGTGTTTTAAATATCCTGAATAAAAGTGAATGGTTATATTTATGACCAAAGAAAACAGGATACTCTGGTTCATTTATTTAGTTTTCAATTTCTCTTATCTACATGATAAATTGTCCAGCTGTGATAATGACTGTAAGGAAATAGAAATTATTCTCAATGCAGAATCCAGCATGAAATACTGAGCGCAAGGAGAATTAAAAAAAACAAAAAACAGCAGTAACATTTCAATAGAAAATGTACCTGACAAAGTCATGGTCTCATTGTTGAATATTTAGCAAACAAGTTTGTTACCTTTTCTCAATTTGAAGATACTTCTTTAAAATTTCTGTATAAACAAAATTTTCAGCAAGACATTGAGATGACTAGGAAAGAAACATTTTAATAATTTTCTAATGTTTATATTAATAATTCAGCAACCTTACTTTTTTTTCACTTGTTTAAATAATTTGGTATAGTTTTAAGAAAATCTAATTGAACAGATTTTTTTTTAACTATTTAAATAATTCTATTAATTTTTTCAGCTCCATTCAACTAATTTGTACTAATGTGAAATAGCAGATGACCACAAGGCTTATTATGCATGCTGCAGGTTTTGTAACTTAAATCAAATTTTGACAAGGCAGATAATTCTTTCTATACAACATAAAAAAAAAAAAAAAAAAAAAAAAAACCAACAGAAACTGCTTATATATGGTATTTAAAAAAATTGGAACTGAAAATAAAAGAAATTTGCTTTTAAAAATTGTTATGCAAATTAACTGTTGCTGCTTATGTTGTAAAAACCATTTGTTTATATATATATATATATATATATATACACACACACACAAGTATAGAAAAGACTGATAGTAAATCTTTCATAAGTTTGTTGTACAGGCCAGGTTTTGTTTTGTTTACTGGTGTAAGGCAGGGACATAGACAAAATTTAACCTTATGCAAATTTATAAAAGACTGAGTCACATCCAATATAAATGAGAGATTTGAATTGACCTCTTCATGTCTATTATAAGCCATTCATATAACAGCCTGAAGTTTTGTCCCAATTCTTGAGGGGATGGGCTTGTCTCTTAAGAACTTCAGTATACCTAAGAGGTGCTTATAAGGTCATCATAAAGATGTCATGCATAACATACATGTACTGACATGTCTAAACACCTACATACCATTCTCTCAGATCAATGATTAAAAAGGAGCTTCAAGTAATTGAAGCCTCTCGGCCTTAAGAGACAATCCTTCATCAGATTCTCGAAAATGGCATGAGAAAAAAAAAATAAAAATAAAAAAAAAATCACAAAATCTACATCACTTGAAGACTTCTAACTACAGCAACAATTAGAATTGATAGCATATACAAGTATAATGGAAAATAATATAATCAAGATGTTAACTTTCCACACTACCTTAAATAAAAGGCTAGGAAGTAAACTGACATTTTCCTGAAAACTGTTTAAAAGGAATATTTTATAAATTTCAGCCAACAGAAACAGCTAATCTCACTATTATCATTTTCACAGAAAACCATGAAGAAAAAATAAATAGAACAGGGCTTTATTGCTTTCAATAGCTACCAACAGAATGCAAATACTTTCTGCATTCTTCCAAAACCCTGATTACTAGTTACAGGTTACCTTAATACCCATAGACACCTTAATGATTCTATTGAGATCTAAGTTATGCTGTTCATTATATATTATAAAAGAAAATCTGATACTCTATCACACATTGTTTATACATGAATGTCCGTGTGTGTGTGTATGAAATCAGCATTATGTGTGAGTGATTTACATGTGCTACCAGGTACTGTAAGCAACCTCATACAATCAGGCTTGTACTCTTTTCCTACTACCCTGACCTTGTTGTCAGACAGGGAAATTAGCTTTACATCAGAGATGTCTATTTCAGTTTTGTTCAAATTGTGTGTTTCCCAAGGAATACATCTAAGTACTGACTAGGCACAGAGCTGCTTAACTTTGGTGATCAAATGAGAATCTGTGTTATTCAGCCTGATTTAACTATAGGTACTAACAAAAAGTGACTAGCCCATTAACATAAGAAACTTTAAGGTTGGCTTGAAGAAAATCAGAGCTTCGCAAAAATAAGTACACTAGACTGGAAGTTCCATGCAAATGATCATATCACTTGCCAGAAGAAAATAGGGGAACAAATTTTCCGCAATTCCATAATTGCAGATGGAATCACAGAATAATTTAAACGGAATCTGGGTTTTTAATGTAATTTTCAATAATAAATCACA
Organism: Acanthosepion pharaonis; assembly: GCA_903632075.3. NCBI lineage: Eukaryota > Metazoa > Mollusca > Cephalopoda > Sepiida > Sepiidae > Acanthosepion > Acanthosepion pharaonis. Next base: position 141,355 of record CAHIKZ030000787.1, on the reverse strand, counting down.
AATTAATTGTTTGATTTTTTTTCAAATTTTTTTTAATTCTTTCAAAACTTAATTGTCTCTCCAATTCTGTTAAGCATTTTAATAAATATAACAATAACAGCGTAGTTATTTCTCTAAAATTTGTTTTTCCAAATAAAACACGAAAAATAATTAAGAGCAAAAATATTTGCATAAAAAAAAGAAAAGTGGGTTGTCGATTTTCTGAAAAAGTTGGCTAGTCTATTAAATATTTTAAAACTTTTTTCAGAAACTATGTAGCAAACGATATGAAAGTCAGATCTATTGCTAAAGTGGAAATGGAAAACAGACATTAGTTACTGTCGAAAGTGAAATTGGAGAGAGAGAGACGAAAATCAAACCAATAAGTTTAACAAATTCATTCCCTTTAAAGCCTCACACAATTTACAAGTAAAAGATTCTAAACAACTTATTTTATGAATATGAAAGAAAACTAAACACTATCACATGCCTACCATACAATTTAGAAATAAAGAAAAAAATTCTCCAAAAACACCATTCTATGAAACAACTGGCTTGTCTAAGCTTACCGTCACACAGCGATTCTCCCAGATTAATCATATCATCTTCAGTGCTTCACTAAACAAATTTAAATTGAACCAAAAAAAAAAAAAAAAAAAAAATACTTTAATAATATTAACTATCAATGATTATTTCAGCAGTCAGCATTATAACAGATGAAACAACTATCATAACCACAGTATTTTGAATGTAAATGCAAGTATTTGTGGGGAGTCATTTCTCATTGATGTTGTAACCTTGGGAGAATGCATTCATCAGACTGTAAGTCGGGCATGATTCAGAGCTGTAATTCATGTGGATATTGCATTTGAGGATATTATTGCCTTTGTAAGAGATTTTGCAGCCTATTGCAAAAAAAGCTCATAAGAAAGTGTTGTCAAATGTCTTTGTTAACAGTTGCCATGTGTTGTGCTTAGCACATATTTTAAATCTTATTGAAGTATTTCCACACTGGTCAGCATTTGATAATGTTACCCAGCTCACTACTTTCATCAAGTCAGCCTTTTTTAAAAAGCCTAGTCAGATAAAGTGATACTTAAAATGGCTTGAAGGTTCCTTGCCTAAGGAACAAGTGAAACTATCCTCTATACCAGTGGCAACCAGATGGAATTCTTGGTTTAATGTGGCCAAATATCACTCATGCTTTGTACAGTTTTATGAAGGATTCTTTAAGCAAGAGCCATGGCCTTGTAGTAGATAGGATTCTAGAATTAGTAGATGACTACAGTTGACTACATCATACCTCTTATAATTTGCACCTAAATCTGCATTTTATAAATGAGAACTGCACTTGTTTAATAACAGCTTTGACAAACTTAGAAGAAACTAAGTCTGTGCTTGCATGTATTGTATACAACATGATGGCAGGTGTAAAATAATATTTGCATACTGGTACATCAAATTCAACATTGTCTTCTGTCTGAACTAGAAAACAGAGAGAGAGAGAGAGAGAGAGAGAGAAAGTTATCTCAAATTTCCAAAATTTTTTCAGCACATCTTTTTCGAAACTGAATAAATACCTGGATACCTACCCTGTGTATAACTTTTACAAGGCAGTTTGCCTGTTTGATCCTAGGCAGCTACCCCATATAGGCCATGATTTAGACAGTTTTGCAGCCATCAAGGACTTGCAATATCCTTCTACTGATCTTCTTGAAGAATTTCAAATGTATATGAATTACCAAGATAATTTACTAAATCCCTTTAATATCCCATCATTTTGGAATGCAAATAAGGGCAGATTTCCTCTTCTGGAACAAATTGCCAATAACGTCATATAGCCTGTTACCAGCATAGATGTTGAATGTTCATTTTCTCAGTATAAACATTTACTTAATAAACAATGTGAAAGTCTTACCCCTGAGAACACCAAGCAACTCACAATGTATTACAATGGAGATTTGGAGAAGAGATTTGAAGATTAAATATTTCCCAAATTAAGAAATTAACAATTTCAAATTTGAGCAGTATTTCAACTTGGGATAAATTGTTTTAAATTTTGAATTAATGTCTAATTTTTTTTTTTTTTTTTTTTTTTTTACAAAATTTCAGTTATTATAGTTTAATTACTGTTTTGTAAAATTTTAGTCAAAATGTTTGACTTTATTCAGACATTTATTAAGATTTACAGTTGATATTTTAAATGTTTTTTTTTTTTTTTATTATTATGAATCAATAAGTATAAATCAATCTAAATACTTTTACTTAAAAAAAAAAAGAAAAAAAGAAAACAAAAAACAATTTGAATGTGTTTTGAACATGTTCTTAAAGAAGGAAGCTCTGTTTAAAAGTTCTACCTCAAAGATAATTATGCACTGTAACATTCCATTGTTTTATTGTCTCGTCATGTGAAATTTTTTTTTTATTTTTACATATTTTTGGACTTGGATTTTAACATTTAAAAAAAGATTTAGATATTTGCTATTTCTTTAGATGCAATAAAACTTTGAATTATGTTTTTGTTTTCAGTTTTAATAATAATTATAGGATATTGTATAATGAATTTTCTCATAAAATACTATGAAAATAAAAAAAAAAAACAAAAAAAAAAAAACAGAATTTACCAAAAGTGGAAATGGAATCAAGGAAAATTTGAAACGGAAAAAATCAGGGGCCCTAAGAAGGTCCCTAATGGAAAGTTTGATTCTGATAGTTCTTGATTTACAAGAAAAAAGTTAAAAAGGAGTGTCCTAAAAGGTCTTGATGTGGAACTTCCAGACCACATATGTGACAAACATTGCTTGAGTAAAGCAGGAAAATTAAGTCATATGTGAAGTCAATGTACCAGAACACCAGCCAACTATGAAACGACATTAAATACTAATGATCCCTTTCACATTTGTGAAAAAACGTGCAACTGGTAGGTTGAAAAAACATGCAAGAAATCACAAAAATCAACCTAATAACAACAAAATGTATGTGTCTCCTACATACCAACTTCATGTCAGGTTTTAGAAGTTTGTCCAGTTTAAAGTCATATCTGTTCAAAGTACAACTAAGTCTTACAATATGTTGCGATGGTCATGCTAAACGAGATGGCAGCCATTTTTATATATATTTTAACCATCGTCAAATTGTCAGGGAAGTGATAATGATATCATTGGGGAGGTAATCTCAGTATGTGGCATCCTTACATTGTCTCTGAAAACCATACCACAGGTTGACCAAAGCTTGTAAATAATATCGGGTAGATTAAATTGTTTTGAAGCCATCAATGGTTGTGCTAGCATGAAGTCACAAGTCAGTGTGACCAGATTATGCATTCCCTCCCAGAAAGTGTAACTGAGGTCTGCTCAGTATAGTTGCAGTAAAAACCACAGGTGGGCTCTATGGGTGTTGAAAAAAAAAAAAAAAAAAAAAAAAAAAAAAACAAATGTACCTGAATGTGTATCTGAAACAGAAACTAGCTAGCCACCCTAGCAGACAAGCACAATTGGAAAAAAAATAACTAGCGATTATATATATATATATATATATATGTATGTATGTATGTATGTATGTATGTATGTATGTGGTTAGGTTACCAGCAACTAATCTGGTTCCCCCAACAGGCTTTTCTCATGTGGTGGAAGCTTAGACATCCAGCAGGATTTAAAGCAAGACCTGTCAATGGTCTCTCATGAGACCCACCGCCAACTAGCACACACAGGCCCACTGTTAGTGAAAGACCCAAGAAGGAAACCTGATGTAATGCCTGCAACTTTGTTTGCATCCAATAATGTAGACCAGTTCTTCTTTTTGGACAAATGTATTTGAAGTTCAGAGTGTGGAATTGACTCTGTGCAAAGGTTTTCCTTTAAAAAAAAAAAAAAAAAAAAAAAAAAAAAAGGAGATGTTTAATGTGTTGTTAGTGTGTCTGGCCATGGCCAAGTGTGACATAACATTCAATGAATGCCTTAACACAAAGCTTGCGCTCTAACATGTAATGAATGTGGTTACATCTAAATAGGGCAGATCACAAAAGAAATCAAAGAAATCGCTGAAAGAAAAGGCATTATACATTACATGACATTTCTACTTGCATTAAGTGTGGAAAAGACTGTGCCTCAGTGGTGGACTAAAATATATGAAAGTTCACCAAAATATTGCTTTAACATATTGCAAGAGGTGCTCATAAATTGCCACATCTGCACAAGAGAGCAAGTCCATAGCAGGAAATAAAAGCCACATCTGTGGTGCCCATGTCTGAGGATCAATAAAACCACAGCCATCATTATATAATACACACACTTGAAATTTGAGAAAGTATTTTCTTTTCTAATTTTCACTGTTCTTTCCCATTAGTTTTAGTGGGAGAAAAAAAATTAGTCAAGTTGTAATAGGACCCAAAAAAACAAGCTAAGTCAGAAATGTACAAAAATTAAATTTTACTCAGTCTTCTTGCCTCACAAATTTAAATCCTATCAATTTCCAAACTACTCATAAGGGAAGAAAAATAAAAACCAAACAATACAAAATTGTAAAGTTATTATAATTTCAGGCTAAAGCAAATAGGTTAATACACAGAACAGAGAATATTTTTCAGGTCAAAATCAAGAATGTTGCAATGACACAGGAAATGCCAGTTTATTAGCCACACATTTTTAAATATTCTACTCTTCTGAGCTAGCAACATAGAATTGAGAAATATACTGCTGTAAAGATTTTAATTTCTAAAGAGAAACTAAGATAGAAAGAAAACAGTTTTATTTCAAGTTTAAATATGGTATATCATGAATGTGAAGAAAATGTAGTTAGTCATCTTTTTACAAGTCAGATAAATTTAAACTTCTGAACTATTCATAAAAGTTTAACTGCACAATTGTAAAGATTATTATATTCCAATGATACCAAGTAGGTATCTCCGAGTACTTATGTAAAGAAAAAGCTCTTACAAATTTCATAAAAGTTCATTTTAGCACAATAATATTTATTTGTAAGAGTGAGAAAATTCTGATAGAAAAATTATATCCAATATAGAGAACCAGAGATTAAATTGTGTATGTAATTATCTGATTTTTTTTTAAAAAAGAAAAAAAAAGAAAAAAAAAAGAAAAAGACATTTATGAATAAATTAATTTATGAAAATGGTATTTTGTTAGAGTTTGTAGTAGTTAAACCCCTTTATTTTCTTTTATGAAATTTTAAATGTCTTTTGGGTATTAAAATACAATTTACATTCCTGTAAGAAATTAAATTAATTGAAATCTTATTTGAAAATTCAATCAGAAATGTAAAAATTAAATTTTTTTTAAAAATTGTTTTAATTATTTATTGTAAAGTTTAATTAAATCAAATTACAGATTTTTAATAGAAACATTTAATAATTTACAGAAATTATATAATTAGCATATATGAAATTACTCCATGAGTCACTTGAATTTAAGTGCACATTCATCTATCATAGCACAGTCTGAGAAATTTTGAAAATTTTGCATAATATACAAAAAGCCCTTTAAAACCTGATTTGAGTACTTTTTTCTATTGTTTTTACAACCATCTTTGATTTTCTTGCAACTAAACTAAAATTCCACAATTCAAATAAGACATTTAAATTATTGCAATATATTTTAAAATAACTGTGGAGGTACTTAATATCAAGTGTGTGTATATATATATATATATATATATATATATATATATATATATATATATTACAGATTGTGGAAATAAGACACATTTCTAAGTTATTAAAGATCTCAAACTGGATATATGTCATGCTGGATTTTATGGTAAAAAACCATAACCACAGAAGTTATTTCCCCTCTTCACATAAGACACTGAGAAATTAAGTTTTTCACTGCAAATCAAGAAAATATACTATTGATATTTTTATGTGCTAACACTATATGACAGAAAATCTTATGGTGTCTAATTTACTTTCAAGAAATTTGCATTTTTATTTTAATTACCAGTGTTGTAATGTCAGTAAAACACCAAACAAATATTTTAAACTTTTTGGAATGACTAGACACCCATGAAGAAAAATGTGCAATTATTTTGTAAGGTATTATTAATCAAGGTACATTAACCAAGATAGAAATTTAATGCACAAAACATAACAGAATTTCATTGTCAAAGCTCAACAGATTATTTTTTTTTTTAAATCCTTTTCAGAACATTAGAAATTTTAGTTAAAACTTTTGTTTTCCTGGCTTCAACACAGGACTATATATTTGTATAGGAAATCTGAGCATATTTTTTTTGCAGTGAAAAACACCGATTTCTAAATTCTTGCAAAAATCAGATAATTGTCAGATTTTAATGAAACTCTCTGTGCATATTTAGAAATAAAATTATTTTTGAAACATTTTCTTTTTAAAAAAATCTTTGTAAAAATATATTTTTTAATATATGTTACCACCTTCATTTAATTTTAAGAAACTGAGAAATTATTTTTGTATCATGTTTATATTAGTTATAAGGACAAGTCCTCAGAGAATTTAAACTTTTGGAGATCAAGTAGGACCCCAAGTTACAGAAAATCTGCTCTGAATATTAAAATGAAATAAAACTAAGATGTTATTTAATTAGAAATGCTCTTAATGTCTTTTAGGAATTAAATATATGAAAAAAATTTTTTTACAATGAATTTTTATCAATTTTTTTTTTCACTTTTAAAAAATTTTAATTACAATATTGAACCCTAACCCAACATACCATACAGGTGTTTTTATCTTAATACAAATTCTGCATTCAAAGAATACAGAAATTCACATGTGTTATAAAATTGAGAAGATTGTGAGGTTAAGGCAACAAGAAGAAACTGGTTGAAGAGTTAAAGAAAATTTAGCAGACTTGTACAAGTCCAGGGTCCAATTTACTATGCAAATTCAGTATAAAAACTGACCCCTACAAAAACCAAAAGAAAATATATACCATTTATTAATCAATTCTGAAAAAAGAAAAAAATGTTTTATTAAATTTTAAGAAATTATGTCATAATGAACATAATTGTTTTAACTTCTGTAGGGATAATCAATTTACAATGAATTTATATAGAGAACTGGGCTTCCCTATTAACTTTCATAAAATTTATTATTCTTGATCTGAAGTGTTTAGTAATAATAATAAAAATGATTATATCATCACAATGCCTATTATTATACAATACTACCAAAGAATAACAACCTTTATGTAAAAAGTATGTACCTCCACTGAATTTTCGATACCTAAGGTTTAAAAAAAAAAAAAAAAAAAAAAAAAAAAAAAAAAAAATTTTATAAATGAAAAAGAATCCTTGAACATTTGATTTAAGCTTTAATTGAAAGATGAATGATTAAATTTATTATTTCCAGTAAGTAAAAAATTCTGATGTATTTCAAATAGAAATTATATAGATTAGATTAGAATGTCAGAAAATCTTACAAGCGACCATTTTCTCACTTTTAAGAAATTTGTAAACAAAACAAAATTATCGGTTTTAAAAACTTCCAAAAATAAAATATATATTTGTGACAAGTCATTGGAGTAAAATTAGAAAATTTAAAGTTAAATTCATCTGATTTGAAACAAACATTACTTATAGCATAAAAAAGTAATATACAAGCATTTCTTAACGACAGGTCCTGTTTTAGTTTTTACTTTTGTCTTTATCAACATATCGATAAGTTATGTTGACAGCTAGTATGGATGATCAGAATTGACATAAATTTACGAAATCTGAGTGTTTTTTTTTAACTACCTATTAATTTTTACAAATTAACATATTTTCAGCAATTTTATTGACTTTTAGTTACGTTTGAAGAGGCTTTATAAAATTTGGGTTTCGTTTTAAGTTTACTAACTTAAACAAAAAACTTAATTGAAGTGTGACCCAAACTAAAATAAATACATAAAATAAAAATATTTAGTGAAATATTAATTAAAAAAAGTAAAACTTACTTTAAAATTTTGAAGAGATGATTTGCAAAGACGTTAACAAAACCGAACTGAATAATGAAAGTGACACTGCAGAGCACCAGACAACTCTTAAATCACGTTTAAAGGATAATGTCATTACCATAGTTAAAAATTGGGGACGTTTACACACTGAAGATTAAAAAAAAAAAAAAATTTCTTGAAAATATTGGGTACAAACGACTTATGAGCTTCTTAATTTTTGATTCGTAAATATAGTTTTCACTTAACAATATCACCTAACCGCCTTGAAGTAATGAAGTTTAAATGTTTAAACAATATAATTTATATTGTTTAACATTTAAACTTCATTACTTCATTATATAAATTATTTCAAATTTAAAAAAAAAAAAAAAAAAATAAAAAAAAAAAAAAATAAAAACAATTCGGAAAATGTATATTGTAACACCCGAGCGCTAATATCCCTTCAAATTTTTCCAAAAAAGTCTTAATTCCGTGCAAATGTATATGCTTTACTCAAATCAACAATTAGATATTAAAGAAAGCTACCTTTTTGGATGTTAACGACCAGAAATAATTGGACTTATTCTCGCTCTTCTTGTCATACTTTACGGCCTTATTGAGAGACATTCACTGCTGAACGATTTCGCGCATTTATACAATTTTGGCCTAATTACTCCCTCAACGAAATTAATACGCGTTTTTTTTTCTTTTTAATTTAAGTAGGGTTAGGGTTAGGGGTTAGGGTTAGGATTTTTTTCCAAGCTTTTAAGTTCCTTTAATTTAAGTAGGGTTAGGGGTAGGGGTTAGCGTTAGGATTTTTTTTCCAAGCTTTTAAGTTCCTCTTACAATTGATTTAATTATTGTTTTTTATTTTCAATGTATAATATTAAAAAATGCTTTACTGTCCTACTTATTTTGTTCTTTTTGTTATTTATAATTTATAAGTATTTTCATCGATATTTTCATATATTTGAAAGTTAACTTTCTTCTTTAAAAAGTACACTTATCACTTATTTTCATACATTTGAAAATTACTTTGTTATTCTTTTATTTGTCGATATTTTCATTTGAAAGTTAACTTTCTTCTTAAAAAAATAAGTAAAATCTACACTTGAAAGTTAAAAGTTAACTTTACTTAAATTAAATAAAAAAAAAAAAACGCGTATTAATTTCGTTGAGGGAGTAATTAAGCCAAAATTGTATAAATGCGCGAAATCGTTCAGCAGTGAATGTCTCTCAATAAGGCCGTAAAGTATGACAAGAAGAGCGAGAATAAGTCCAATTATTTCTGGTCGTTAACATCCAAAAAGATAGGTTTCTTCAATATCTAATTGTTGATTTGAGTTAAGCATATACATTTGCACGGAATTAAGACTATTTTGGAAAAATTTGAAGGGATATTAGCGCTCGGGTGTTACAATATACATTTACCAACAATTCTTGTAAAAATTAATTATTCATCGAAAAAATTTTCTTCTTAAGATAATAGTGTCCTTGCTTATAAAAGCAATTAAAAACTTTTCTAATTTAAATAGTTTTAATTGGATTTTTTATTTTACAATTCAGAGCATATTTTCTGTGAATGGGTTAACTCAAACTGTTTAAAAAAAAAAAAAAAAATTGATGCTTTTTAACTAATAAAAAAAAAAAAAATCCCCGCCCTGAAAATTGAATTTCTCGAAATTTCATGAAAGTTAGTGGTAACTAACATAGGTAAAAAAAAGAAAAAAATTTTTTTTAGTAAGATTTAAAAAAAAAAAAAAATAAATAAATAATAATTTAATTAATTTCTGATTATGTCTTGAAAGTTTCATTAAAATCCGACAATTATTTGATTTTTGCAAGAATTTCCAAATCAATGTGTTTTTCACCGGGAAAAAAAGCGCAAACAAAAACTAATCGTAATTATTACGTCAACCGCTGACGTAAAAAACAAAACAAGATTTTTAACCAAAATTTCGAACGTGCTAGAAAGGTTTAATATTTTTTTTTTTTTTTTTTTTAAATAATCAAAAAATACTTTGATCTTTTCTCTTGTTTTGACGATAAAACTTTGTTTTTATTGAGTTTCGGGCCTTTTTTCATCATCCTATGCTGTTTTCCGCGAAGTGGAGGTACCTAAAAGATTAGGATTAAATTCGAAGAGAAAGGAAAAAAAAAAAAAAAGAATGATAAAAGTAAAACGGACAAAGTCACAAAAGTAACAACGAATACTTGTAGTGGCTGTAGCCCGTACCACCACAAAAAGACTGAGTAGTGATTGTTAATTTGTACAATAAAAAAGCAACATCAATACACTCGTTACACATAAAATAAGACTGCTTATGAAATGTCTTATTTTTCTAAGAATAAGAAGCGGTTGATTTTCAAGGCCATAACGCACAAATATTTTAATAAAAATTCCATTTACTTTTTTAAATAATTAAAATCACAAGAGATTTAGAATAAAAATAACATCATCCAATGAACCTCGTATATTCACTCACAAAAAAAAAAAAAAAAAATCAATAAATCCTTGATCGTTTGAACTTTTGCGACTGGTGATATCATTCTTATAAATTTCCAGGTAAATAAAACATCCAAGTAGGAAAAATGATTTCAAAACAATGCACAACAAATATTCGCCAATAATTTTTTAATTTTTAATATTTTAATCGGCTAAAAAGGGACACAGCACATAAGATTCAACATGACATTCGTTTTCCACTCAGGATATCTTTTTATTTTTTTGTCATGATTTATTTTTAAACACAGGATTGACATTGTTTCATAGAAATTAAAAATAAATTTAACCGAATTCACATAATTTTCTACAAAATGATTGAATGTTCAAACATTTAAAAAATGATTTATGAAACTGTCAATGACATACTTCTTTCAGACTGTTACAAAAAAAAAAACTGTTGTTAGTTAATTCTGTTCCCCGCCCCTCCTCTCTACAGAATTTGAAATTTATGCACGGGACATATTTTAATAAAGAATTAAAATCCAAATTACTCCAATTGTCACATACGGCCCAATTAAAATAAAAATCATTAACTGCACCCCCGCACACTTTGTCTTGATTGAAAAAAATGCACGAATAAGAATAGACCTCAGTCACTTCATGAATCTGAAACCGACGACGAGACAGTAATTGACTAACAAGTGGGAGAAAAACATCAGGAAAGTGTTCTATCGATCTTCAGATGATCGATACTAACATGCCTGCAGATTTTATTGTAACGGGGAGGGGGTGCATGTTTTATAATTTGCATGTTATTTCAACAACAATGGTAAATTTAATGCATCTTAAATTCTTCATTTTTATTTTACGAATAATGTGTGAATGAATGAATTTCTATTAAAAATTTGTAAAAGCTGATGAATAATTGTTCAGCATTATTATTCCTTTTCTCTGCGAGTTTACAAGATGATAATTCCAGTTTGACTTCAATAAATTCAAAAAATTAACAGAACCTCTACATTCTAAAGACAACTCAAGATTGGTATTTTTTTTCTTTCATTGTGTGCCTCATTCATTTTGCGTGCACTTGTAATTGACGACCGACTTATTAGCTTTTTTCTCTTTGTTTAAAAAAAAAAAAAAAAACAATTTTGAGAGAAAATTTTCAATCTTTTGGTCTCAAGCCAAATAAACTTAAAAATTTTTTTTTTTTTTTTGCTCTATTTCTTTAAAACGGCAAAACCTCACAATATAAATTTTCGTTAAAAAAAGAGAGGAAATAGTGTCGAACAGTCAAAGTAAAATTAATCACAGAAAGGTTTTTAAGCAAAATTAATTACAACCTTGTATATAACCTGAACCAGGTGCTCTCTCTAGTTATCTCGTGCGTAGCCCAATAATGCCGAGAAAGAGAAATTTAAAAACCAACCCTAACAGAAAAAAAAAAATGAAAATAAAGACTAAAATATTTCTAAAGTAAATACTAAATATTTTAGAAGACATTCCCCCGTTGAACCACGAAAAATAAATAACAAAAAAAAATCAATTTCACTAAGGAACTTTTCTTTAAATGGCAAATAATATTAGCAATAATGGGAATGCAGAATGATTTAAATTAAAACACCATTTATGATTTAATGATAAAAATTTAAGCTTCTAACATCTTACTAATTTTTGACATTTTACCTAAAGGACAATAATAGTAAATACATATTGGGTCAACTGAATAAAAAAGTAATACTGAAAATAATCACAAAGATCCTAAAAAGGGTGTGGACTACAATGGCCAATCAGTGCACGAGTACGATTTTTATCCATATTAAAAATTGAAAGGTCAAGGCCAATAAAACTACTATGTCAAATTATTAAAGTTCCCAAAAATCAAAATTTACATTTGATAGTTACTCTTTGAAAAATGAATAAAAATAAATTTATGAAAACTGAAATTTACAAGTTAGCTTCCAGCTTCAGCTCTGTAAAATTTAGAGAAAAAAAAAATTCACAAGTGAGTTTCAGTGATAATTAAAAAAAATTTAAAACATACACATAGCTAGATTTATTTTATTTATTTATTTATTTGCACTGCAACTGTCAATTTACCGGTTTGGTAAAAATGCAATTTTTGATTGTTTTGCTTTAACATTTTTTTTATAATATATAATTTTAATTTTATAAATATAAAAAATGAAGAAGACCCATTTTAACTTCCCTGGAAATAAGTTAATAAACGCAAAATTAGAATTAATGTAGTAAGTAAAAAAATGAATTAATCATGTAACTATTTTTAGGAATCATGTTTACAAAAATAAAATGAAGCAGATTTGGAGAAACTTCAACTGTACAACTTCAAACAATGAAATGATGAAAGGGTTGTTTTGTTTAGTGTGCGTGTACTTTAAATAAATGAAATCAAATCAGTCAAGCAAGAGTTTTCAATATTTCAGCTCATTGAGTATGCGTGTCTCTAGCTAGATTATGTATATGTCAGAAATTTATATATAAAGTCCTCTTCTTCGCTAAGTAGGGTGACAAAGATGGTTACAAAGTGGAGGATCTGTTTATAATCTAACCTATTACACATATTAATCCCTCACTTAATGACCACTTTCATTCATACGCGCAATGAATAGAAAAAGAGATGAAGTTAAAAACTAAAAAGGTTTGTCTCCTCTTCTGACCCCGCCACTCGGGACAACAACAGAAAAGGCTGCTGGCAGATACGGCACTATTTAAAAAATATATAGATCAATGGAGTATTTATTTTAAACAGAATTCTAACATTTTTTTTATTTTTCCAGTTAAAATACTACAAACGGCGGTCGACATTAATGGAGAAGCAGCCGAAATAAGAGCAACTCTTAATTCCCATCTATCAAACAGAAGTAAAAAAAAAAAAATAGATTTAAAAAAAAAAATCAGTTATTGTAAATGAATTTTTTTTTTTTTGATACGTAATAAAACTTATCATTAACAGTAAGTAGATCCTACCTACCTCCTAAGTAAAGTGGGTAGAAAAAAGAAAATGGTATCTAATTAGGAGTTTTATTACTCGCATGGTATGGGAAAAGAAACAAACGATAAGACAAAAAATACGTTTAACAACATTAATTGTATGACAAAAGACAGATTGTTGCAATTATTATTATTATTATTGCGTTTTTTTTATTTGTGTTGGTTTTCAAACCTAATTACTGCCATAAAAATTAAATTTTGAATAATACGCAACTTGCCTCGAGTCCATATGTCCTAAAACTTGACATGAAAAATTATTTTTACGTTAAAAAATAAAATAAAGAACCGTTATTTTCATCAGACTTCATTTAAAATTTAAAGACAAATCAGCAATTATTTCATGGCTGATCTATTTAAAAAATTGTGAAGAAAATTGAAATCGAGATAAGAAAACGTTGGCAAAATAGTGTTCTTGAAGAAAAGAAAGATCAAATTGTTGGTGCAGAATTGTCTTTTATTATTTAGGGTCAAAGAAAAGGTTACACTTACTTGTACTATGGATCTGTGTTCAAATTCGTGAGCTACCTTCGAACAAGGGGACATTCGCTCCATGAGGAGAGATACTTTTATTTTATGTCCTTTTTTTTTTTTTCTTTTTTAGGTTTTTTTTATTTAAAAAAAAAAAATAAGTGTGGCGAACTCAGTTTTTGGTGAGGAAGATGAAGTGACGAGCGTTGGGCGAGATTCTCCTCGCAAACCTCGTTTTCACTCCGAGGGTCACGTGTTCACTTACAACAACAACAACAAAAATAACGTCGACGACAAAAACAACAATCCTCCTAAACAATAAAAAAAAAACGACTTTCCGATCGAACCGAGCACTCACAGCTCAAAACATACTGAAACCAATTCACAACGCATTGTGCCACATTTACAAATAGGTTACGGTTATTGCCATCATGTCCTAAAAATTGGTTGCACGAGTATCCTTCACTTCTTTGTTGTTTTGATCGATGCGCGATTTTGCGATTTTTTTCTAGTTTGTGTTTTCTTTCGACAGAAATTTGAATTGTCTGCTACTTGTCAGGTGGACAATTCATTTATCGATAATTTGAATATCCTCATACTTTTATTTTTATCACTAGAGTACAATTTGGCTTGTATCCTTCGGCACTAATACATTGTCTGTACCTTTGACGTGCTAAATTAATTTCGAATACCTTATCTTTTGTTTTGGTCAGGTACTTCTTTTTTTTTTTTTTTTTTTTTTCAGAGTGTATGTCCTCCGGTATTTTGCATTTTCCTTGTACTTGTGGGGTGAACTATTGTCATTATTTTGTCATCATAGGTAATCGAATAACAGAACGAATATAGTTTTACTTTTCTCTAAGTGACGTTTTATCGTCCTCAAAAAAAAGGGAACTTCTTCAGACCATTCGATTAGCCACTATTTCATAATTTTATTTATGGGGAAAGACTGAAAAAAGAATGTTCACTGTTCAATATCGCAGGTAGAGCGTTTTTAAAGTAAACAGTGTGGACATAGAGATCAACACTGCATGATGAGTGGCATATTGTTGAAAATTTTGCCAAACTACACCTTTTTTTAAAGTTTAAAATTAAACATTACTCCAGTGAAGAGAGTAAAAAGAACGTGCACCTCTATGTGGAATCGGTGTCATGCAGTCATCAGAATAAAATAGAATTATAAAGCAACAGCAGGTCCTTTTTTCTCTTTTCACATCGTCCCTAAAAACATTGAAGTCTGAGAGCTAAACCATATATGCTCTCCTCACTCACTATGTGACACTGTGGGGTTCAGCGTAAACGGATTAAAGGAGAATTTAATACGGGTACCCTGCCCACAAAATACAACGCAAATTTCAAGAAGAAACAACACGATAAGGAACGTTTATAAAAAATAGAACATTGTATTTATTATCTTGTGAATAGGGTAAAAAAGATTAATGTTTTAGTTCGTTTAAGCAAAAATGTGATTTTGATAAAAATGTCTGTGTTCGCTGTCTTTTAACAGAGTAGCAGAATAATGTCTGTTTCTTTTGTTTTGTATAGTTGTAAAATGAAAAAGGGGCGAGCAATTTAAGTTAAAGAAAAAAGAGTGTGAATGTGGAATAAAGATGAAAGAAAAATGTACTTATGAATTGTTTTGAAGCCAGTTGTAAATTTGTTGTTGTTGTTCCTTCCTACTCCACTTTTCGGGTTGAGTCAGTGATGGAATTTACTGTCAATCTTCTGTGATCTTTTGCGCCCTTCTCTGACTGACTGACTGACTTGAAAACTCTGTATTTATTGTTGACTTTTTTTTCACACTTGCTCGTTATCTTTTTTTTTTTTTTTGGTTTAGCAAATCGCCCCCTTTCATTGGTCAGAAAATTAATTTCACACCTTATTGTGAAATCTGTTTTTGGTCGTTTTGATCCGATTTTGCGGGTGTGCAAATCTACTTTGTGTTTTTTTTTTAGTCATTTGTTGGAATATAGGATTTGTATCCTATAACACAAAGTTGTATTCATATGGAGTGCCAATATGCATGCATACGGTCCAAGGAGAAAAATTGTCCATTTCCTGTAACCATTCTCACAGTGGTGTTGGATTACTCTGTTGTTGGTGCAATGAAGGGGTTGCTGCTGCAGAGTCATACTCATTTGGTCACAGGCTGTGAGCGTCTTGAAGAGCAAAACATGGCGTCTGTGTCCTGCACCAGAATACAGGGAAATAGAAGAGGAAATAGAAAAATACTATACTTTGATCCCAGTCAGAAGGCCGGGTAAAGGCAGTCAGTATTTACCCACCACCCCTTGGTGGTAGGATGTGACAAAAAGTGGATTTAATGTGGTGTGTCCATACGAGTATCTATGGGCTAAGGCCAAAAATAACCCAGTGCCCATATCCACTCTCATAAGTATCCATCAACACTTCCACTTTAGTGCAATAAGGGAGATGCTGCTGCAAGGTTGGAATCCTCAGGACGAATTATCTCTCATAATTTTAAGAAAGGACAATTACTACAATTTGATCCCAACCGAAATGCTATCTGCTACCCTCGTCATACATGGTTGGTTTCACAGGATGCTCTGATATATCCATATGGACCAAGAGCAAAAAAATGCCCAGTCCTTACAAGTATAATCATGCAGGTGTTTGTGTTCTCTAACGTTACCTTTTTGGTACAACAGGTTAGGTACTATAATACATTTTCAGTAATGTGAATATGCTCATATTTGTTATTCTGATCACAATGTTACAAGTTTTGTATTCTTCAGCATTTTCGTATTAGCTGTGGTTGTGAGAGGTTTGGTTTGGTTTGTTGTATTTTATGGCATCTCAACCTCAATGGGTTATTTAATGCCGGCAAAGATTTTATTGCTGGTAATATTTTGTTCCGTCAAAAATCTATTTTTGGTAATAATTTTTTCCTTCAATAGTATATCGCTGGTAATATTTTTTTTTCCTCAAAAATGTATTGCTGGTAATATTTTTTCAAAAACGTATTGTTGGTAATATTTTCTTTCAAAAATGTATTGCTGGTAATAGTTTTTTCTTCAAAAATTTATTGCTGATAATAATTTTTTTTTTTACAATGTATTCCAGGTATTAAAACCCATTCTTACCCCAGTCTCAGGGTTAACTATTTGCCCATAGCTGGGACCCTAACAGGTGCTACCACCCCGGGTCAAAATGGACCTGGAACACCAGCAATTAAGAGGTGGTTCCAAGTTCCTCAAAACCTCCTGATCAGAGGCCTTGCTGCTAGGCGTAGTTTATCATCTTACCCAGGACATGGATGTAGTTTATCGTCATACCAGAATGGTGGTTGTGAGAGAAAGTATTGTCAATACCATATCATTATTAGAACTAGTATCCTTATCTTTGTTATTTTTATTTCTTGATTCTTCAACTTTTTTTTATTACCTGAAATTCTGAGATATACTAATATTATAATAAAAAAAAGTAGATAAAAATGGATTTATTATGAGAATACAAAAGAAAGAAAATTGTGCAGTTGCCCTACATTAAATCTTATACAAGTCAATGTTTTCACAATAAAATTGGTATTAACCAAGTGATTTTGGTAAAGTTCTGGGGATATATTTATAAAATAAATATACCATGTAAATTTCTGTTTTTATTTAAAATATTTGTAATAATTTGGTGGTAGAAAACATTTATTATGCAATTTGAATTTTCATCATGTTGTAAATATCTAAATAGTATAAATAAATATGTTGGAGTGTATAAGTTAAGGAAAAACTTAGATGCAAGTTATAATGATGACAATATTTATTATTATTAGAAAAGCTAATACAGACATATGTCCTCTCCTAGATAGAATGTGTAATGTGACTTACCAGAGTGGTCTGTTGTTGACACAGATAACAGGTATCCATTTCATCAGAACAGATCTGTGATTCCCTTTGTCTCGAGCTGGTCCTTTGGCCTAGGAGCATGTTCCAGGTCCTTGTGTGAGCATCTTTCCTCTATGCCAGTCCCCTTGTCTGTACATGAATAGCTGTCACATTTTGTCAGTTTTCTACTTCTATGTAGAGAGAGACAACCTTTTTCACCAACCCAACAAATATGTATACTGTTCATATTTATTTTTTAGTTTTATATATATTATACAATATATATATATATATATATATATATATATATATATATATATATATATATGAAAAGGGAGAGAGATTATATTTGAAAATATAGTTAGCATATATAAGTGTTTATAAAAAATTATTCTGCTAATAATACAATATTCTTGTCTGGATTCTAACAAGTGAGGTCTTTGACAAGTACAGGGTGTTTCAATAACTTGGAACAATTTTAAATGTGAATTAAATTTAAGCGTCTAATGATTTTTTTCTTTTTCTTTCAGATTTAACAACTTAAATCTTTGGCAACTTCAACAATGGAAAGATTAACAATCAAACAATGTGTTCAAGTTTCAAGAATGCAATTGGAAAAATTGTTCGTAAATTCAAACAAACTGGGTCGGTGGCAGATGTGAAAACACCATTGCATGCTCGTTTATGTCGTTCAGCTGAAAACATTACTGCAGTGCACAATTATGTGGGCAAAAATCTGGACACCTCTATTCATCATCACACACAAGAATTGAACCTCTCCACAACAATGTTACATCATTTCCAATTGTACTCTTGGTTGGTTGATTATGTTAACCAAAAAAAATTGTAAAGTGCATGAAATGCATTTCTATTTGAACATCCATTTTTGTAATAGGCTTCGATAACTGTAGCATGTTGTTTGATTGTTAATCTTTCCATGGTTGAAATTGCCAAAGACTTAAGTTGTTAAATCTGAAAGAAAAAGAAAAAAAATCATTAGACGCTTAAACTTAATTCACATTTAAAATCAGTCCAAGTTATTGGAACACCCTTTATTATGAACTTTTTATATTTTTGATAACAATAATAGTTTCAGATATTTTATATATCTGAAACTATTATTGAGTCATAAGAAAGATATACTCTCGAAGGGAAACAAGATATTGTAAAGTTATTGCTTGATGGGAATATAATATTGAAAACACTGAAGAAAAAGTTGAAGAGAGATCAAAGGACATTCAAAGAATGAATTAAAAACATTGTCATGCTAAGGACAATAAAAAACATTTGACTCAAAGAATATGAAAAAAAAATTAAAAGAAATGTGGATTGACCAGCAAGAAAATATTTGAAGAATTTGGTGTTGTAAATAGAGAAAAAAATCTATAGAATATTAAAATCATTGACTAAAGATGTGAAAGCAACCAAACTAAGTAAAATGTGTAAGTTAGGCAAAGAAGTACTTGAAAACTGATTTCTCAAATAAATTTTGGTAATGAACATAAAAATGTTGATTAGTTGGTTGTTTTTGTTTAGTGGTATACCAACCTCTATGGGTTATTTAATGCTGAAATTTAAATATTCTGTACACAATTTCATGGTTTCGTCTATATATTGTGTACAAATATTCTGTATACAATTTCATGATTTCACCTACATATTTTGAGCATGCCTTCAATTACAGGTATTTTATACATAATTTTATACTTTCAGAGTAAATGTATGTTTTATAGATATATAGTTTGAAGTTGGTCTATTGTAGTCAGTATATATATAAAGCTATTTCTAATAAGACATTATGTTGACAGTTTCAGTATTTTCAATAGATTTCTCATATTGGTTTCCTTGTAGTATTTATGTGTTACAGGTGCTAAGTAAGTACATTCAGTTAAAATTTGTGTCACTGTGGGTGTGGCTTGCATGTTGTATATTTTTGGTTGATTGTCATTCTTCAGCAATATGAATGGGTCAGGTTTGTATGGCCTATGTGCAGTCAAGTCCTGAACATAAACTTCATAGCTGGGCTAGAGGTTGGATCCTTCATGGAAATAGCTAACCAGCAAAACATTGAAAACAACATGGGAGAGTTGGAGAAATGTGTTGGGCTAGTTTGGTCAGCAATAAAATTATAGGTCCTGTCAAAGTTGATGATGATAGTGTCAAGATAAATACAGAGAATTATTATAATTTCTTGGACAAAACTTTTTTTTTAAATAATGCAAGTCACAACAAAGAGGTTTAAAGATAAAGAGTACATTCATGCAAGACCCTTCATATTTTATAAAAGTATTAATGATCTTGCAAAAAAAAAAAAATACTTTAAAAAGACCAAATTCATGAAATGGCTCTAGTATTTCTAGATATTAATCCAACAGAAAATTTGTCATCTATCATTAAAAGAGATGTATACAAGAATGGAAAACAATATTCAAGCAGGGAAGATTTCTAGTGAGCAGTAAAAGTTGCTGCAAATAATGTTAATGTCAAAACAGCGACAAAGTTAACAAGATCAATTATTGGAAGACTGATGAAGGTTATAGAATGTTAAGGAACCTGTATTAACATATAATTACAAAAATATTGATTCATGTAAGCAGTGTATTTTGTGTTAATCAAAATTTATTTTGCCAGATAGTTTATTTGCCTAAAAAACCCTGAAACCTCAAAACAAGTTGTTATCAATATTTTTAATAAAAATAGATGTTATATGTTGAAACTCACACAATATATTGATTGCATAAATATATCCTGAAAATTTCACTAACATTGGTTTTTGAATACTAATTTATTATGAAAACATTGACTTGTATAATAAAATATGATAGAATGTATGTCCAGGGTAGCATTCAACACCTCAACCTAAACAAAATCTCTTTTTAGTTGAATTGAAATGGATGTAAATTCAAATTAAGGAACTCTGCCCCTCAAGGAAATATAGGGTCAAGTCGTGCCCCCCCCTGGTTCTCCGCTGCTTACTCGGCCGCCATCGCCCATAGGAACCACTTCTTTCACCTATTCCATAGCGACATGTCTGACTGCAATAGATATCTCTTTGCCTCCGCCTGTAACGAATGTAAGCATGTCCTCAACGATGCTAAGTCACTATTTGCTGCTCGGATGAAGGAGCATATTGCATCTTGCACCTCCTCTGCCGACAAGGCTGAATGCTTTGCTCGGAAATTTTCATTCAACTCGATGCTCGACTCTTCCAGTGTACCCATACCCGACTTCCCTCTTAGAAGTGAGGCCCTATTGAGTGGGTTACACATAATCCCATCTTTGGTATTGGGCCTTATCTCCAATTTAGACCCCAACAAGGCTAGTGGTGGAGATGAAGAAATGCGCGCCTGAACTAGCGCCTGACCTTTCTAAACTATATAACTACTGCCTCAAGGAATCTTGTTTTCCTGACTGCTGGAAGTCCTCTTTGATTGTTCCTGTCTTCAAGAACTCTGGCGACCCCTCTGACCCTTCTAACTACCGTCCTATCAGTCTCCTACCCCTCTTGGCAAAGTCTTGAAGCCCCTAATCAATACCGGGTGGTTAACCACCACATCCCATGATCTGCTCTCAGACAAGCAATATGGCTTCGCTTTGCCCGATCTACAGCTGATGTGCTTACGGCCATCACTGAAAGTGTCTACCGAGCACTTCAAAATAACGGGGAAGCTCGTGCCATGGCCCTAGACATCTCCAAAGCATTTCATAGGGTTTGGCATGCCGGCCGTCTTTGCAAACTCCAGGGTTATGGCGCGGTCTCACATTGACAGCTGACCTGAGATGGAACAAATACATTGAGTCAATTGCTTCATCCACCGCAAGGAAAGTTGGCTCCCTGTGCTGTGCCAGGAAATTTTTCTCCCCGGAATCGATCCTCCAGATCTACAAATCAACAATTCGCCCTTGCATGGAGTATTGCTGCCATATATGGTCTGGAGCCCCTTCTGTTTACCTCGGGGTTCTTGATAGGCTCCAGAGGTGGATATGCAATATAATTGGCCCTACTCTGGCATCTCGTCTACAGTCACTTTCTCACAGACGCGTCATCGCCTCTCTCTGTCTGTTTTACAAATACTTTCATGGCAATTGCTCCGAGGAGCTGCATTCGCTGGTTCCCAGACTTCATGAGTTTAAGTGCCCTACAAGGCTGGCATCCCGCTCTCACCCCTTCACTGTCAAAACTCCTAAATGTAGCCGTCTCTTCTACTCCAATAGCTTCATGTCTCGCACCTCTCGCCTGTGGAATTCCTTTCCCTCTTCCAGTTTCCCTGAGAGCTATAATCTCCAGCTATTCAAATGTAATGTCAATCGACATCTTCAGTTGCCTTGATCTATCCACTACCCTTCTCCTCATTCTTTCTTCTATCACTCCTATCTGATCTTGCTCCAAATTTTCTGTAACCCCTTGCATCCTAGTGGCTTCCTGCCTTGCTTGGGGTGAAACACTTAAAAAAAAAAAAAAAAAAAAAAAATGTAAGTTACAAGTAAAATAATAGCTGCTTGGTTCTCCCAGGTAAAATTGTATCTTCCTAGTTTGGAGAGTGTCCAAGAGGAGCAACTTGTGTAGATTAACAATGGAAATCTGTAATATAAATTACTAGAAGCTGGATAAATTGTCACTGCACAGTGTTAGTGAGGAAGTGATTCTTTTCAATTATATGCACTGGAAGATAAAAGACATTTTTCTGGGTAATGAAGTCAACCAATGATTTTGTTGCATGACATCACAGGACATCAAATTGCAAATATGATGCAACAAATAATCATGGAGCTGGCAAAGGAAATCTTTTCATATGAAGCAAAGTCTCCAGATATCATCTTCAGACCATTTCTTGTTTCATGCCATACAATGCTCCTTGTCTGATCAGTGGTCTCAACAAATTTAGCATACTGAAAAATTCTTTGATCAAAATCATAATATTCAAGAGATATAATTGTAGTTGCTGATCCTTTGCCTCTTCTACAAGAAATGATTGATATTCTATACAAGAAGGGTATTGATGCTCTGAGACATAATATGCATAAAAATATTGTCTACTCCTTTAAGCTAGAGCAGATAATTCAAATGTTTTATCTCCTGTGTATTTGGCCCAAGTTGATTGGAATGCAGCCAGCAAGAATCAATTACAAAGTGAAAAGTGTGCCCCTCCAATAACTGGCAAAAATATTGTACTGCTGAATAAACTGGTAGCTTTCATGCAAAAGTTCTTTGCAGATGACAATTTCAATTTTCAAAAGGATTTAGTTTTTATGCGTTTACCTGAAGTGATATGTTTTGTAAAAAAATAAACAAACAAAAAAAACTATTCTGTTGGAGAGGATGCTTGTAATATTACAAAACAATCATATACCCTTGACTTGCCTATAATTTATGTATATGTCAAAGGGTAAGAAATCTGTCACATGACAGTCTGCCTACAGGCATAACATGTAAGTAGCCACACCAGTTGGTACCAATTTCTCAAAACAAAAGCACGTCTATTTTCAGATCTCCATATTCTTTCACCTTTTATGCCAAATTGATACAATGCCCAACCAAATTAACTATCAAGTAAGACCTTAATTCACTTCTCTTTTTCATGTGATACCACACACTCACACCCTGGTGTAACCAACTCAATCTGTGGCATACTTTCATCACATTGTGATTATCTAAGTAGGAAGAGGTACCTTATTTTCCCAGTTGAAACATTGCCCATAGAAACTGGCAGCTTGCAGAATCACAGGATGAATATCTCAGTTGATATTATCATAGCCCCTTCACAACTCCGATTACGTAATCATGGCCGACAATATTTCTTTAAGACCTTGACCTTTCCTTCATTGTATTACCCCACTCTCTTCAATTTAATATTGTCCTCATCTTTGTTGCCATGTTTATTACAACGTTTTGGCCGTTGTATGCTCTGGCCTTCTTCAGGTGGTTGGAATGTCGAACTGAACCCTTTATTTCACTCACTGGAGTAGACTGTTCTAGTGCCACATACCATGTTTTAATGGATGTCAGTTATCAGTTATCTCCTGTTAATTTTCCTCTCAAAGTTCTCCACTGCCTTAACCGTGTATTAGACTCACACTGTTTGGGTCCTGTCACTGGATCTAACCAAAGCCTTTATCCACTGTGCCATGTGTTCTTGAGGAAATCTGCATATGAATTTCTGGGTATTATAAACCTAATATCTCAGCAACCATTTTTACCAGTGCTCATATTGCAATTTTTCCTGTTATCATTTCATGTTTTTACCAGAGCTCATATTGCAACTTTTGTTGTTATTATTGCTTTTCTCTGGCACTCCTTATTACTGGTTCCTATATTGTATACATTTCTATGCTTGGTCGGCTAAGGAGATTTTTGTGGCCTAGCATATGTGCTGATTCCTTAAGTTTATGAATTTTCGAATGGTGTTCCTTGTCTATGATCTCAACCAGATACCACAGAGGGCAGTGATCTCCCTTCTCTCTCCATATGTGGTCAGCCATGCCAGATTTTTCCACTCGTGTTACAGCTTTCTGGTGTTCTTGAAGCCTTACCTTAAGGGGGTGGCCTATTTCCCCTTTATATTTCTTTCTGCAGCTGCACAGTGACAAAGATGAAGACAATAGTCCAAATAATGTAAATAATCCACTCTTGGATTTTCAGCAATATTGGCCCTACTACTTTCAGCTACTTCCTTTTGGCAATCCTGACCTAAACTAATTCCATCTACCACTGACCTTATCTTCTGGCATTCATGGCCTTTATTACTTCCATCTACCACTGACCCTTACCTTTTGGTATACTTGGCCTTTATTACTTCCAGCCCCTACTTCAACCTAACTCACCTGGTTGATCTGTGTTAATGGACCTGCTTATGACAGTTCTGAACTTCCGGCTACACATTGGTCCCTATTTCTGGTATTCCTACCTCAACTTAACTCACCTGGTTTCTTTAGGAAATTGCTGCATGCATATTACAGGTCTGTCATTGGATTTAACCCACAACTGCCTGGATACTAATGCAACATTGCCACTATTTTCTACTGTAATAATTAGTTAATTCATATAGTCAGATATTCCTTCTGATATCTTTCACAGTGGGTCAAACCGGAAGCTTATTCAACGGTCTGTCATGTCATTCTAGTGACCATCATTTCTCGCTGCTTCATCATGGATTTAATCAACGCCTGCACCGGACAGTACAGCTATTTTGACTAATCTCTCAATTATCAACTTCCAGCGTTTTCCTGTTAACTCATCTGGTTTAGGAAGCTGCATCTTTATCGTCCAGATTCAAACAACCTATTTCCATACACTTTGGTTAAATACTACAGAAGGTTCGTCATTGGACTTAACCAACACTTTCACAGAGCATTTAAACTGAACTTTCGAACTTTGCTTTGCCATTAACTTACCTGGACTCTACCTTTAACTTAGTCACAGCTATATTATCTAAGTTCTTCTATCCAGTCAGTATTCTTCAATTTACTTAATTTTGCCTCTATTTACTTCATTTCATTGTTTGTTCATGTTCCTTTAATTGAAACACTACTTTTGTATAAGACATAAATAAATTTTGTATTAATTTTGTCATTTATTGTCCTCTTGTTGACCTGTCAGAATTCATGTCTTTTATTTTTAAAATGTTAGTGGGCCTCCTGTAACATCTTTATTTGGGTGCACAGCCATATTATATCGCACCCCCTCCAGGAGTCCGCTACAGTATCACCCAATTGTGACTTTAACAAAATGATTGACTCAACTCACTTGCTAACAATTAACAAGATTTTAATGATTTCAGAGAAATGCAAAATTGTTGGTACTGCAAATCTTAAATTCTATTTTAGTAGCAAGAGAGATGGTAGTTTTTCATAACTGATACTTCCTTGGACCCAAAGCTCTCTGCTGCAATCTTTGCCTCTAACTCAACATTAGATAACAAAGGTCATCTCCTTCTCAACTTCCATCTCCAGGTCTGGATTATGACCTTTCGGGCCCCTAGGTTAATGAAATTTACGTCCCCCACCCCAGATGGAGCCACTCTCTAATTTGCACACACCCATCTTGAATATTTTTTACTTGTGATATATTTTAGCAACATTTACAAAGCTTGAAGTAAACTTATTGTAATTTCTTTAAACTAGAATAACTATCTTTTATCATTCTTTAAGAAATACCACTATTTTACTATTTATTTCAAACCAAATTAGCACATACTTCAATACAATTATAGCAAAAAAAGAAAAAATAGATTATTTTATAACCAGCATTATAACAATAAAACAATCAAAATAAATAAGTCTGTCATATTGATATCATTTCAGTTTATGAAACTATTTAGAAGTTATAACATCTAGAAAATTAAAATCATTGCTTTATAAAAGCTTGAGGGGTCCTAGGCTGCAGCCTGTATTGGTGTAAAGGATAATCTGACCCTGGATATCTCACTCAATAGAATCTCAGTAATATTTTTATCACAATCCAGAAAGTCTCAAGACTTATCAAAAGTCTTGATCCTAAGAAGGCTATTTTTCAATCCAAAAATTTGTTACCCAGAAAATCACTTGTCACTCTGATCTGTTTCAAAAAGTTTATTTTTCGCCATTTCCTCAATATCGACTTTTGTTAATCCAATTCTACTTTCATTGTCCCATCTTTCACTTGTCATTTCTGTATGCAAATAAAGCACTTTCAATTTGATTCCAACAATCATTTTTCAACTTACTTTTCTGTAAAAAAAAAAAAAAAAAAAAAAAAAAAAAAAAAAAAAAAAAAAAAAGAAAGATTTTTAAAAATCTTCAACAGCTTCTAAAATTCACAATTACCATACTATTGTTATATTCAGGTTCTGTAAATCTGTAGATAAATTGTTTTCTCTCAAATGTTATACACATGTCCTTGTGTAAACATACAACTGACCAGCCAGTGATTACCCCTGTTGCATTTTGATTCTTGATCTCATTGATTTGCACCAAAAACTAGGAAAAGGCCTGCTGCATGCTCACAAGATGAAAAAATAATAACACAAACTGTTTCACATACTATAAAAGGCATTTTTATTTAGGGCTTTCATTGTTCGTTTGGGTAGGTAGGTAGGTGATACTTGGGACAACTTTTGCTCTTCCCTCTACCAACTTCTCACTCGTCTACACATCCCAACATGTGGCTCACAATATGAATGGACAGCATTGGAACCACACAACAGAGAAGCTTGTCTTCCACCAAGGGCTGACCTGAACTGACTCTTTGATTCTGAGCATGAATGTTAATATAGACCAGCACTAAAAATAATCAATGTTTGGTGCTGTTTGATCTTCAAAAAACCTCTCATGCCCTCCTTTTCTTCCCGGTTTCTCTTCAGTTAAAATGGATTCTGCTTAGAAAGCTAGACTTTAAAAAGTACCACCTGCTCGCTATAAAACAGAAACACTTGTGATAGGGACAAAACCATATCTTCCTTTTCTACATGGAGGTCCATAGTATCACACTTGTTTTTATTCATTCATATAGATGCATGTTACAATATCATAAGTATAATAATGCTATTGGGATGATAAGATACATTTATCTCCACTAGTCATTCCAAGATGATGGAATACACAATTTAGCTGAAAGGTAGTTTGGTTACAGAAAACCAATGAAAATAATTTAATCAACAATTAATAATACTTTAAAGGAATTTTTTTTTACATCAATTTTTAAGAATGATTACATATAAATTTAACAAGTCTTAGTTTTATTATTTACTAGCTTAAAAGCTGCCCTATTTGGGTGGCATTTAAGCTAGCTCCTGCAGAGGGCTCTTGATCCAGCCTTCAAATTGTTCAGGAGTTTGAGAGTCTCTAAGTCTGCATATTCTCAGCATTAGAAGCTCTTCTGGCTACTGTTTGATCTGGGTTTTCATTTGCATGGGATTTTCTTTTCCTTGCTGCAGTTTTGGCTCTTTTGATTGCAGCATGGTCTTCTGCTGGCAGAGATTTCTTTTTGGGAGGCATACTGCTGCCGAAAATAGGCAACAATAAACTACAGAAGAACTCAAAATTGATTGCTGCATTTAAGTATTGCATTAATATTTAAGCTTACCTTTTAAAAGTTTAACGATAATTCTTTTGCTACCACTTAATTTAAAGACAATTTCATGTATGTAGGTTCTTACTTTCCGTACAAACAATTATTTTTATTTCATGGGTGACTTTCGCTGGATTTTGCAATTACTTTATTGTTACTGCACAAAACATCATGTAAAAAAAAGTCAACAGAAACAAATGCGGTAATGAAAACTTGTGAATCCAGAATTTCAGGATTGCGGGTCTGAATCCGGCCCAGAATGTTTTTAATTTGCTCATGGAGTCAGCCTGATTCCAAAATAGTATGATATGTTGGGCTACGGTCTCTAGTAGTAAAGTTGAAAGAGTGTGACAAACTGACATTTGCATTTATTTATATAAGATATATAACTAATGTACCCGAGGTGTTAAAAATGATGGTTTTAATAGTGAGATGCAATGAAACAAAAGTCTTGAAACAGTCTATTAATATTCAATAAAGCAGAAATAAAATAAAGGTCAATGAACCTTTTAATTAATCTGTTCCCTTTATATTTTTTAGACGTTCAATAGCATTTATAATTCATTGATTACTCCTGGTATTATATAAATTGCTCTTTGCTCAATATCTTTTTATGATAAAAATTTTGTTTAATATAACAGT
This sequence comes from Acanthosepion pharaonis, assembly GCA_903632075.3. Classification (NCBI taxonomy): domain Eukaryota; kingdom Metazoa; phylum Mollusca; class Cephalopoda; order Sepiida; family Sepiidae; genus Acanthosepion; species Acanthosepion pharaonis. The sequence continues at coordinate 113,022 of CAHIKZ030000787.1, read as the reverse complement.
GGAATGGAAATATATCTCAGAAGAAAAAGATTAGCAAGAGGACGGCAAGGACAAAGCTGATTTCAAGATCAAGTTGAAACAAGATCATCGCTTAATAAACAAATGTATTGGAGTACCTCACATGAAAGCCTTGAAAAAATAAGACTACAATCTGAAAAACAGAAATAAAGGAACTATTTAATTAAACAGTTCATTTTGTTTGGTAACTCATTTTGTCTAAATGCAGATATTTTATTTGCATAGATTATTAAAATGAATAAGGAGAGTAATCAATCATAAATTTACTGACTTAAGTTGATTTACCTCCCTTACCACTACAGATAGGACAGGAAATATATAAATACACAGGAAATATGTAAATAAATACACATTGATAATAATTATTATATGGTTTGATAATTATATAGATAAAAAAGTTCACAATACTTATCTAAATAAAACACTGATCAGGGTCAAGATAAGAATAAAGGTATTATTGATAAAGTATATATTTTTATAAATAGTTATTAAATACAATAACTAAATTTTCAAAGTTAAAATTTTCTCTACAGACAACTTTTAGTTGGTTTAGATAATAAATAGAAAAAAATCCTGATTCTTGATAATAATTATTGCTCTATATATCTATTGAGCACTCTTATTGACAAAATTCTCTAAATATGTTAAATTATATATATATATATATATATATATATATATATATATATATATATGTGTGTGTGTGTGAACATTGAAGTCAACTCTCAGAGGTGACAGGCTATTTCATGTGAGATGCAATCATCAGGCTACATGTATTAGGTTTTTCTCGACTATATATATGGGTCAGTGGTGCATTGTGGGTAATCCATTCTGACGGTTATTTTGGCATGAGAGGTTTGTTTATTTATTTGGCTTAATTTATTTTACTTGTTTTTTTATTTATTCTTATTTTATATATTTATTTATTCTTTTCAGTTTTTGATGTTTTAGTAACGTAGTAAAAAAATTTTGAGATTAGTTCAGATCATTTATTTAATAGTTTGTTTTGGCCTGGGGAAGTTAATTAAAGCTATTTTTTTGTCCAATTTTTGGATTGATTGCTGTAGTCTATTCTGTTATTTTGACGGGTTAGGGGCAGTTTTACAAACCTGCCAGAATAACCATTAGAATAGACTACAACAATCAATCCAAAAATTGGACGAAAAATAGCTATAACTGCTATATAAACAATCAAAAAATTTTTTACTATGTTATTTAAAAATTGAAAACAGAAAAGAATAAATAAAAATATACAAAAAAAAAAATAAATAAGAAAAAACAAGTAAAATAAATTAATCCAAATTAAATAAATAAACAAATTAACAAACCGCTCCTGCTAAAATAATTGTTAGAATAAATAAAAATAAAAAATAAATAAGCAAAAACAAGTAAAAACGATCAGTCCAAATAAATAAATAAAATAATAAACATTAATAAACTGCCTCCCATTAAAATAACATAATTTTGAAGCGCATCCATCCTGTACTGCAGAACTTCATCTACATCAATGATGTATAACTGGCCATATTGCGGTTGATCATTAGCAGGATGCAGGTTTGTCGTCGTATAGTAAATGCGGAATAAATATGGACCCCTTCTTGGAGGTGCTGTCAGTCTGATGCCAAATGAAGCAAAGCAGAAGGCACAATTGTAATTTTTGATACTTCTATGGAATGAAATGGACTCTTGATCGTTTCCCTCAAATTTTTAGTGTCTTTGGATAAGGTTGCAATGCAGGCACATTCATTTTGCCATTGTGGCAACAATTGTTATTTTCATTTCCAAACCTAAGTGCACCACAGTATTCACATATAATGTTTATTTACAATTTTCTGAAAAACAAAGAACACAAAAATAATTTCATTCATTTCCAAATAAGTCCTGAAAGTTTCATTAAAATCAGACAATTATTTGATTTTTGCAAAAATTTCCAAATCAATGTTTTTCACCTGAAAAATAAGCACAAAAACACTAACATAAATATGACCTGGGTTGCCGTTTATAAAAAACAAAAAAAAAAAAAAAAACGATTTTACCAAAATTTTGAACATGCTGGAATGGATTAAAATTTAATAAAATGATCAAAAAATACTTTGGTCTCCTCTTAATAATAATAACAAAGAATTTGACAAAAAAAATTTAGTTTTAACTAAGTTTGGGCCTTTTTCACCATCCTATGTTGTTTTGGGGGGAAAAAGTGGAAGTACATACACAAAAGAAATAATATATATATATATATATATATATATATATACACACAAAAAACACGGGAAAAAAACTGATAAAAATGGACTGTTATAGGCATCCTCCATTGCCACTCATCTAACTACTTTGGAGTGGGTGAGAGTGAAGTGGTTCTTTGAAAATCACCTGCATTTGTTGATGGCAAGAGTGAGATGGAGTGGGTGAGAGTGTTTCTTTGAAAATCGCTGCCAGTGAGACACTGAATACAGATCAGTACTGAAGAGAGTAACAGATGGACAAACTAAGTAACTAAGGAAGGAACAAGCACAATTATAACAAGATAACTTTACTGTTCATCATAACTAATAACATATCAATTATCATTAATATATCAATAACAATATCACAGCTAATATTACCATTAACATAATTACAATCATTAATAGCACAGCCACAGTTGTTATTGTTAAAAAAAAATACAAACACCATCGCCATGTCTACAGATAGAACCCAACTTAACCCATGTGGTGGTAATAGATCCAAATGAGTGTGGGTGTGCCTTTACATATGTGAGTGCATATGAGCATGTCTGCTGGTGCAAACAGCTGACCTGAAAAATGTCAAAGCCACCCCCACCTATTCGCTACTAAGAAAATATTGCTACATATGAAATGCTACAATCTTAACATCAAAATAGACAGAATGAAAATTGCATACATACAAGTGTTTGAACGCATGAATGTGTAACTGTGCGTAACCCAAGATTATGTATATGGGTGTGTATGTATGAACTAACACGTGTACGCCTGTATGCATGTGTATCTATGTATATGTGAGTGTCATCCTAAACAAACACAAGAACATTTTCCCCCTCCCACCACCACACACAAATAATCAAACACAAATAAAACATAAATAGATCCACTTTTGAAAAAAATAAACCAATTTTTCTGAAGATCATGAAAGCATGAAAGCTAAGGCCACAAACAACTCTCTATGAAACCAAAACATATATTGGTGTCAAGTTTTAGTTTCGAACAACTGGTGGTCTCTTCAATCATCAGCACTTCAAAGCCAAGACCCACCTTGTACACAAATTATTTGTGATTTGTTGTTTGCTGATGATGCTGCTTTTGTTGCAACATCTTTTGAGGAGGCCCAACATCTAATAAATCGTTTCTCTGCTGCAGGTAAAGCCTTTGGTCTTACACTTAGCATAAAGAAAACTGAAGTAGTGCACCAACCTTGTCCTACTCTGAAGCAATTCTGTGGTGAGAAACAAAAACCACAAGTCTACAAATTTCCAGAGAGACCATTGAAAGTAGAAGACAAAGCCCTGAACTATGTAAAGTCTATCACCTATCTTGGTAGTAAAGTTAACTACAGTGGAACTTTAGATGATGAAATCATGCATCGGATTGTTAAGGCTACCAGTGCTTTTGGTAAACTTCGCCATCGCTTGTGGAATGAGCAGGGTGTTCAACTGGATACGAAAATTCGGGTTTACAGAGCTGTTGTCCTTGACATCATTTTGTACAGTTAAAAGTCGTGGACTCAATACAGGTACCATATACGCCAGCTGGATGTTTTCCATAAAAGCTGTCTGCATGCCATCTGTGGAGTTAACCTTCAAGATAGGACATCTAATCGAGACCTGTTTAACAGGTGTAATATTGGAGGAATTGAAACTTTTCTCATACAGTCTCAGTTATGATGGACTGGTCATGTCTTCAGCATGTCTGACAACAGGATACCCAAGATCCTAATGTACAGCCAGTAAGATCAGGACTACAGGAATGTAGGACACCCATGGCTAAGATACAAAGACATGCTGAAGAGCAACTTGTCAGCTGTCAATATACCTCACAACACTCTCGAGTGCTTAGCCTTGGAATGAGTAGAATGGAGATCAATGTGTTTTAGTGGACTCAGCAGTTTTTAATCAGCTTGTCTGAATTGTCTTCAAGAAGCAAGAGCAAGATCTAAGAGGTCAGCCAATCTAACATCTAATCCCACAATCCTTACTCTTGCTCCATATGTGGCCTCCTTTGTAAATCACTAGCAATTCTTAAGGGTCACTTAAGATTATTGCACAAAATTTCATAACTGAATCAATTAAGTTGTCAGATCCTCATACATCAAAACCGATGGGAAAGTCCATTATATATATATATATATATATATATATATATATATATGAATTATTCATACAAAAACAAATGCAAAGGTTAATGATTTAATTGGCGAGAAATCCATCGTCGCAAACAATTCAAATAATATACAAAAACCCCCAAACCTGTTATGAATGAAAAGATCCTTGTTTCTATAAATTTCTGCTGCATTAGTTCTTATTTTTACTACAAGCTTTTGTCTGTTCCTACAGACATCTTCAGGTATGGAATAGATGTTGTTCTTGTTTTTTCTCTCAGTAATAAGAGGACAACGAAAATGACTAGCGTGGTTTGGACAGGGGCAAAAAGGAGGTACTCTGTTTGAAACAGGAAAGAGTTATTTCCCTTGGAATCTATTTTTTATTCGTGCTAACAGTCTTATACCAAAAAGTATGGTGAGCTGGCCATGGGACACTGTTCAGTAATTTGCCCTGCATTACATTTCAATGCAGTTGGTAAAAAGGATCTAAAACTCACAGGCACTGATTCTAGTAGCTGGGAATTGGCACTGTGTTGTTCAAGGCAGAGTTGAAAGGTGAGAAAAAGCAAGACCAACTGCTAGACATCAGAAGACGATGCAGGAAGCAAAGAGAACTTTCCATCTTCATCTATCATACTTCCAAAAGAAACTGCAATGCAAAGATCAGACTATTACACCACTCCAGGCTGCTTACAAAAAGGACAGAATTATGACCAAACAGGACACTATTATCTCACAAGATAAATTGATCCATGCTACAGTATAATTCACTTTATTATCCATGTACTTAATTCAGGTGAATATTAATTACATAAATTGATTATAGTCAAATTTTCAAATTAAAATTCAGCTAATAAATACATGTCAGGCTCCAAACTTAATGATTTTTCTGCATTTCATATAAAAGTCCATAGCCTAATGATGTAAAAAAAAAAAAAAAAATTGCACAAATATTTATTTTTCAGTAGTGTCTCCTTTGTCAATACACTGTCTTTCTTGATATTGAATACAATATTTTCCCTCCAGGAATAAGTCTCTAAAAATTACTCTGTCTCCTCCAAGCTGAAGTTTACCTTCCTTTTAGGTTTCTTTTTCCTCCCCTCATCCACCAAATTGTGGTAGGCTTTGAATTGGGAAATATGGTAATTCACTGGCGACTATTAATCACAGAGATCAAGAATAATGTTATTTGTTACTGGTATTTCTGGCACATGATGATCTTTCTTAACAGCACCCATATTGTATTTATATCTATGCAAGGCCTACTGAGGAGGCTGTCATAGATTAACATAAGTGCTAATTCCTTCAGACATCTCATTTTCCAGTGTTTCTTTCCTTCATTTCATTTCCATACATGATCATCCATGCCTGATTCCATTGTTTCACCACTAATTATGACTTTTCAGTGTTTACCTAGTCATACTTTTAGGCAATGCAGCCATATACCAACAGTTACTGATCAGTATCAAACATCCCTTTCAGAGTAACAACTGAAATTCAATAAATCTGGTTTTACTTTTATATTCAAAAGTGAAATCAAAGATGAAATTTAAAAAGTGAAACCAACTGATCCGTAAAAGTAAGGTTGAAGAAATATCAAAAAGCTGTAATTAAGAGTGAGACAATGAAATCAGGCATATCTGATCATGGCAAAAAGACTGCAGTAGCAAAGAAAAGTAAAACAAATGAAAGAGAAGAAGCAGCAGAGAGAACCAAGCTTGATAACAATGCAGCAGCAGCAGCAGCAGCAGAGGAAGTTAGAAGAATGTTAAATTTAAGGCTCAAAATTCTAACTTCAAGAATGTTCCACGGGACAATGTCTTAGAGGATTATGATAACATAGTAATCATAAGTTCAATTCCTAGGTTGGATAGTACATATTTTACTCAGATACTGTAGAAACAGTACTAGCAATAAACCAAAACAAAATACCCCTAGACATCGACAGCAAAATGAGAACGTACTCCCATAGATTGAATAAAGGGTTTATAGTAATCCCTTGACTATTGTAGGTGTTACATTCCAGAACCCCCTGCGATAGGTGAAAATCCATGAAGTAGAAACAGGATTAGTTAAAGTGATTCATCAGGGTATTATAATGTATATATTTTAAATATTTTTATATATTAAAGCTTTTATAAAACCGCCACACACTCTTATAAACATTTTCTACACTCTTAAACACTTTTTAAACATTTTAAAAATCAAACTTACCTTTAGAAACATCCTTATGTATTAAAAAAAAATACATTCATTTAAAAACAAAGAGCATTACAGCTCTTCTAAAGGTACCACTTTAGCAGGTGATGCAGTATCTTCATCTTTATCCTCCTCTGTAACTTCAATTACCACAGAAGCAGTAGCTGCCATTTCTGGTTTTTGCAAATGAGGCTCTGTCGATTGCATTTCTGAACTGCAACACATAAATAATCTGGGGGTTCCATTCTTCCGCCGTTCTCTGCATTTCTTTTCCTGTTCTTTTTAAGGTTGAGAGACATTCCAGTGACAAGCCAACTTCTTTCCCTAGATCCTCTTATTCTTTACTTGCTGACTTTGTCATCTCCCTAAGATCTTCTGTTAACAGATCTGAGTGGGCCTCGATTAGGTTATTAATGTCCTCAGAAGTCAAATCTCTAAAGCCATCTCCTCCTAGAAATTTTAACAGCTTCACTGCCTTATCTACTGGGAAGTGGGGGCTTTTGTCAGGACAGAATCCTTTATAGTCATGGGCGTCTGCTTCTGGATACAATTTTTTCCAGCTGGCATTCAAAGTCTCAGTCTTCATCTCCTTTATGACCTTCTGAATATTTTGGAAACACATTGCAATTGTGTACCTATGCCAGTACTCCATCAGTGAGAAGTTATCATCCAAGTCCATAGCTTACTGGGGGTGTTGCAGGGAATTTCACATGTAGAGCACCTTAAAAGCGTAAATGATGCCTTGATCCACGGGCTGGATAAACAATGTGATGTTTGGTGGTAAGAATTCAATCTGTACACTATTGTATGACAGGTCGAGCACATGACCTACAGCATTGTCCACGAGGAGAAGCACTTTGAATTTGAGTCCTTTTTCAGTGAGATAAAGCTTGACTTCGGGGTTGAACTTTGGTGAAACCAGTCGTTTCATTATCCAAGCCTTCTGGCTGTGCATCCACTGGACTGGCAGAAGATTCTTATTTGGTTTTTGTCGTTGACCTTATATTCTTTTCGTCCTTTTGATGTAGCGAACATTGGATTCGTTGCGCAGCCAACAGCCACATAGCTTCTCTCTTCCTTCAGCATATCAAGGAGTTTCACGTTCTCCACTACAGTAAGCATCCTCCTCTGGCACTTGGATTTACTGCCAGAAGGCTTAGAAGGTGCAGAACATTTGGGCGACATCATAGTCCTTGAAATAACTGAGTGATGTGAGATGACAAAAGATAAGATGCTGGGAACTGAGGCTGTGGTCATTAAGTCAATCAGCTAGGATACTGAACAAGCATGCTCTCATTGGTCATGTCTCCTCTATCGGTAAATATTGTTGCATGTACAAAATCATCTGGGAAAACTAAGCCAAATTTTGATCAGTCACAGAAACCTGTGATGTATCAAGGGAACCGCAATATTAATTTACATTGAATATTTTTAAAAATCCATGATACACTGAGACCACAAAAGGTGAACCACAAGACAGTAAGGGATTACTGTAGTTCAAAATTCCCTGAAGGGTACCTGGATTGACAGACACCTGAAAAAGGTCTGAGGGCACAACAGCTGAAAGTTTTTGATAGTAAAAACAAAAGACGAGGACATTAGTCCAAAGGTAAATAATGATAACTGCTCGTCTCAGCAATTCAAACAGAAATAATTTATTTTTTAATGAATTGTTACATAAAATAAGTTAAAACTTTTCAAATATTAACAACTCAGCTTAAAATATTCAAAACATAAAATTTCTTCTTTTTTAAACAAATGTAAAATGTCAACTTCAAGCAATTGTAGTTAATTTTCATTGAATGAATTATGGTTTGTCTGATCATACTTCAGTTAAATTTTGAGAATTAATATGCATCATTGTCAGGTTCAATGGTTTATATAAGAACTCTTTTCAGACAAAAGGGTCTTTTATTGCTAAAATCCTGAGATGAAATATTTCATAACTCTAGAAATTTTTCAAACTGGTATCCTCGTCTTTATTATTTCAGATAATGAGTTCGCTCGTCCTTTCCAAGTATGCTACATTTAGTAATCTTTGAAGTAAACTTTTTATGTTAAGGACATAAAAATGTTTTATTCTTGGATTTTTTTTTTATAGAGGAATATTGGGGGGGGGGGGTCAAATCAGGTCAGGTCTGCTACTGGTAACATGTAAGCCCGTACAACCTGCTGCATGGATGGGTGGTTGTCATCTAAAGCAGCTCCCCACTAAGTTTTCTGCAGTGAGGAGGGTGGCATGTCGCCCCACATATGAAAACAAAATCTGTGAAAGGGCAGATGAGGTTCTTATAGGAGCCAATGGCCAACGTTTGTGTGTGTGTGTCTCTCTGTCTCATATATATATATATATATATATATATATATATATATATATATATATATATATATATATATATATATATATATAGCTAGGATGTGGGTTTCAAGCCTTGAATAGCAACCTTACAAGAAATGGTGTACTTGGACTACCATGAGAGTCTGAGTTTGGCATTTGGCATCAGGAAGAGCATCCAACCTTGCAAAAACTTGCCTCAAATCATTATGACAAATCCTCTGTCAGGCAGGACCCACCATGTTTTGTGCAAGATTAATCCTGGTCCAGTCTCAACAAAGCAAAAACATGGCTATATATAATGTATATATGCATATAAATCAAAGACAAGTTCACCACACAGATTTGCGAATGCTTGTAAACAGATTGATGTTGAATGTTAGTGGAAAAAATCTGAATGAGAAGACATTCTATTCAAAGATTAGTAGATGTCACATACACCTGAGAAAGGTTGGGGAACCAACCAGTAGAAATTTAGGGATTGAAACAATAATGATGAGGATATTAGTCTAAATAATTCATAAGCTAAAAGGAACTTTGGACTGCTTGGAGCTTGCCACAAAATGGTTCAGTAATCCACAACTTGCAGTTGATATACTTTGGGTCCTTTTTTGAGTAAATAACCTTGGTTGTTCAGGGAACTGATGAAGGTTTCAAAGTTGATTGTAGGAATGTTGATCTCCTGAAATGAAAAAACAAAGTAATCAAGCAAAGATATTTATAGTCCCTCCCTAACAATCAAATGTGGTTTTGCTTCGCTCTCAGTTTTGGTTACCTGTGGTCAACCCCAGAGATAAACAATAAGTTTTGCTCAAAAAATAGTCCCAAATTACAACAGTTATGTTGACAATTCAGATATGCTAAGGAGAAAACATAAAATGCTTCTTTTAAGTAGGAATTTGAAATCTGTCTATATTTCTTAGATGAAGTATTATGTAAACTATTTACATTATTCGGACTATTGTCCTCATCTTTGTCACCACATTTATTACGTTTCAGCCGTTGTAATCTCTAACCTTCTTCAGGTGGTTGGAATGTTGAACTGAACCCTTTATTTCGCTTACTGGGGTAGACTGTTCTAGTTCCACGTGCCGTGGAGAATGGAATTAACAGGGGATAACTGACATCCATTAAACATGGCACGTGGAACTAGAACAGTCTATAGATGAGGACAATAGCCCGAATAATGTAAATAGTGTAGAAATTTGAAAGTTCTCAACTTAATAAGGAAGGGAGAAAGGGTAGAGTTGTACAATAGGCACTGTCACCAGAAATAATCATTTTTCCAATTTTTTTTCCTATTACTATAGATTAAGTACTCCATAGAATATTCAACATGAATACCAGAGAAATTTTTTTTATTAAATTTTATAAAACTTAATAAAGAGGCTTAAAAGCTACAAAAGCCATAATAAATATGCACATATGTGATTTCTTAAAATTAAGGTTCCTTTATGATCGCAGAACTTAAGCAATGTTGAGCCTGGTCAGTACCTTGATGGGTGGCTGCTTGGAAATACCAGATGCTGTAAGGGATAATGGCTTGGAACTGTTAATCAGAGAGCTCATTTCAAATTCCAGTTAGGCACATTATACAATTACATTCATTGTTGTTAATCACTTATTGTTCCTAATTTATAAATTAACCTTAGTAAAAAGCTAGGATTTTAAATATTCATTCTAAAGGTAATCAGTCCCTCCTCACTTGGAAAATTGGTGCAATACATACTTTCAACAGTGATAATAATAAGCTTTGTATCCACAATGGTACCTGTTACCACTGGTTTCAGTTACCAGTGGTCAACCCTAAATAATTTATAAGTTTTACTTAACAATGGTCTCAAAACACAGGAGTAGGGATACTGGTAATTCACATATGGCAAAGAGAAACTATAAAGATTGAGCATTTTCAATAAGGAAATAAAATATTGTATGCTGAGGTTGCTAAGATCTCTATCTATAAAAGGCAGGATGTGTGGGTGTGCGTGTGTGTAACGAATGCATAGCCGCAATTTTTGATGGCGGATTTGCACCAAAATTTACATGCACATGCTCCAAGTTAGTGGGAAGGCCAAGACCGACTTTGCATTTCCCAACTCCCATCGATAGTGGAAATAATCGATTTTTTCATGCTTCTCTGGCATTTTTCATGTAGTTTGTGGCCATTTTCTACTGGCCAGAGTGAGAGCCTATAGCTGGCTGCCACAAGTAGGCAGGAAGATTCTATTGGCCAGCATGAGAGCCAACAGCTGACTGACACGAATGTTAACTAGCATGCTAGCATGCAAAAAAAAAAAAAAAATATCGATAGCTGCATTCGTCATAAGTGGGAAAAATTTAAATCTGCATGGCACTTTACTCCAATTGGCTCATTCGCTTGCTTAAACTCAATATTGATTCTGATTCCGCAGAGCTGGGTTGGGTGTGAAAAAGTATTTGTTGTTAACATTCTTTTTTCATTCAGTTTTTCTAGTTATAAGTCCTTTTTTAAAGCTGATTGTTTTGTGTTCATTTTGTTTAGTTCTTTTTTCGTAATAGATTTAATGTTTAGTATAGAGCTTAGAAAAAATTCGCAGTAAGGCATGTAGCAATATCAGCACGGCAAAGGGCACTCCTTTAAAGGCAAGGAAGGGCAAAAATATTTTAAGTCAAGTGATAGCGATTGCTGTATAAGTTGTACGATTTTTGAATCAAGCACGGGCATTGTCAGGCCATGCTGCTAGTCTATAATAAAAGGAACTCATCTGTCATAAAATATATAACTATATATTGTTATAATTGTTATATTTTATTATTAGTTATTGTGGTTAATCTCTTATTGTGTCTAATAAGTTCTATGGTAAGAACAAATCTTCCATCACCTAAGTTTTATTAGAACATATTATAATTCTGCTTGGCCCTCCCTTAGCATGACTGTTATATCCAGTTAATACCTCATAAATAATGGACTACTCTGTTTTGATCATGTGTAAAGATGGAAAAGATATATCAGAGATTCTACTTGGTTTCAGTGAGCAAAAGAAAGAGAGGAAAAAAGAAATGCCCTGCCAATACCTTGTAAATAATGGACTGTTCCATTTTGATTGTGTGGAAAGACGGAAAAGACAAACCCAGAGACACTGTTTGATTTCAGTGAGAAAAAAAAAGAAAGGAAACAAAATTTAAACAGCAAAGCCATGAAATTTTCATGCGTACTACTAGTGACTTTTAAAAATTATTAATAAACTAGAACATTTTTTTTTATTATCATGATGCTCATTGTAGCTATATATATATATATATATATATATATATATAAAGGTTGGTTTGTTTTGATTCCATGATGGGGTATTCATTTACAATGAATTTCTATTGTACCAATTTTAACATGTGAACTACTTGGCTGAAATTGATCTTTCTATGATTTTACACATCTTCAGGCACAAATTAATGTAATCCATAGTTATTTTTCAAATAAAATGTTTATTTAAGCCCGTATATCAGCCTACTTCTTTCTTGTATATGATCTATGTCATTTGCTTATATACTAGAAATATTATGTATACTGAAGTAATATGATACAAATTACTATAGCCGCACTAGGGGAACAGTCAAGCTTGCATAGTTTTGCATTTTCAGAGTTTACCATAATGCCTGGGCACTGGACCTGAGTTTATCCCACTACCACTATTGGTGTAGTAACTTTTACCATCATTTCCTTTTAAATATTTATGGATGTATTAAAAATTCCATTAAAAAAATCCCATTCTTTTGCTGATGTTCACGTGTGACCTAAGCATGTGTCCATATGTATGTAATATCGGCCAACATTAGAATATATTCATTTGTGAGTAACTTGATCGCACTTCATGTTTCTATCATCATGTATAAATAGATATATTTTGTGTTTCTTTGGCATGACTGATATTCTAAAACTTATTGTAATTTATTAAAATCTTTATAAAAAACATTAATAATGCAACAATCTTTGGAATAAAACTAGATAAATCACAAAAAAACATTTTTATTGCTATCTCTAATGCACACATACATCTCCAGATTAGACAATGATCCATGCCTCAGTTGAGAAAAATTAAAACAATTCTAATATTATGTTTCATGTGTGGAGAATGTATATAATCTATATTTATTACATTGAATTTTATGGAAAGTTTATTAAAGAAGCTGTGTGTCATACAACATTTCAGTATTTTAAGAGAGTGTGTCACTTTTCTTATAACTATTTGGGAATGGTTGAGTTGAAAATTGCAGCATTACAAAATTTATTAGTAAATCCATGTAACTTACATAGGTCCTGCAAGTAACTAATAATAAAATAGAATAATTATAATATTATACTTTAATATAAAAGTTATGTGATGGATTGGAGATTTGTTCTTACTGCTTTTAAATCAATTTTAATTTTAAATCAATCTTCCATCACGGAACAAAAAAAAAATCCTTATTATTCATCTATTTATTTATTTTTTTGTTTAGATGATGCTTTCAAAAAAACCCCCCAAAAAACAAAACTCATATTACTCTTATATCATGATAAAATAAATTTTTCTGGTTTATTAATAGTTTTAAAAAATAATGAGTAGTACCTGTTCGAATTTCATGGCTTCCCTGTTTGAATTTTGTTTTCTTTCTTTCATTTTCTCACTGAAATCAAACAGCATCTCTGATATATCTTTGCTGTCATTCCTCACAATCAAAATGGAAGAGGTCATTATTTATAAGGTATTGGCAGGGCGTTTCTTTCTTTTTCTCACTGAAACCAAGTAGCATCTCTGATGTCTTTTCTGTCTTTCCACATGATAAAATGGAATAGTCCAATATTTATGAGGTATTGGCAGGGTGTAACAATTGTGTTAACTAAGGGGAAGGGGGGCAAGCAGAATTATAATAAGATTGCTGTTAATCTCTTATTGTGTCATAAGATCTCTGATAAGAATATTCTATTCATTACACAACATTTATTTCAATATTATTATAATTGGTTAGTTATTAGATATTTTTCTTAATAGTTTACTGTGCCTAATTTATAAATCAAACTTTATCATAGGTATATACAGGGTGCAATGGATAAATTGTCGTCTAAATTATGCAAAAATGAAAATAACACCGACATCTCATTTTAACAACTATATTTACCAAAATTACACAAAGATATCTTAAAATACTAAAGAGTAAATTTATTCATAAAATCACCAACGCCTCTACACTTTGGAATCTCCTGTAACTCTTCTGGATGGTCTCCTTGTTTAAGTTGGTGAATACTGCCATAATCCTTGCTTTCATCTTTGGTGTTAAAAGGAGTTTTGTTGGTCTCTTGCTCAACTGCACCCCACACATATTAATCAAGGTGGTTGCAGTCTAGGGAGTTAGCTGGCCAGATGTAATGGGTGATGTGGTTGCAGAAATTGTCTGGCTGCCATGACTGGGTTCTCCTGCTTGTGTGGCATGGTGCAGAGTCCCATTGCCAGACATAGGGTCTTCCAGCAGCTACCCTCTTGACCCAGGGCAGCACTACCTTCTCAAGGCACTTGATGTAGGCCTCCATGTTGAATCTGAAGCCCTGTGGGAAGATGAATGGAGGTACAACATTGCCATCACTAGTCATTACTCCAAACACCATGATGTTGATGGGATATATCATCTAACTCTTTCTGAATCATCTGCACTGTCCTCAAATTGAAACCCCAAAACTCTGAAAGCTATTGGAGCTTCTGGCACAAATGTCAAGCAGTACAGCATTCCATTTCCAAATTTCTGGTGGAGTGAATTGCATTATGGTACTCTTTTTTTCACACAGACGGTGCCCAAGTGACTGTACTATACTGTGCAGTCGCTAAAATCAAAAACAATGTGCAAGTGTGAAATTAAAAATATAAAATGGCAACAATTTACCGATCGCACCCTGTGTAGACTGTGTGTGTGTATATATATATATATGTTATGGTCCGGTTCCTTGTACCACGGTGATAGTCCAAGGTAGAACCAATAAAGAAGAACTCGGACACAGGTATGGAATAACACAGATATATTACAAACAGGAACAGACCGGGTTCTACAGCCTTGGATGGCAGCTGGTCTACCACAGAAAGTGTAATGGCAACCTACTGTGGGAAAAAAAAATCTGCCTTGTCAGTCATGTATCGAAAGATACATGATCACCTATGTGTGTATCACGCATGTCACATAACTGACTGATGATGGTGTGATTAATTGGTTAAGTGTCTTAGTTGGTAGATAGTAGTGGGAATTTGGGATACAATAGGGTAGAGTGGAAAATTAGGCTTGTGTGTTTTAATAGAACCATAAATGTATCCTGGTTTATAGTCTCTGATTATTTTGGAAAGTTTTAGATGGTCTTGTTCTGCATTGTTAGTTGTGATTAATCTATTAATTTTCACTTTTAGCTGAGTAGGAGGATTATTAGTAAGTTTTCTAAGTTTAGTGTGATCGTCGAGTAACTATTTAATTTTTGAGTTGTAGTCAGACTTGTTTAAAACAACAAAGATGTTTGATTTATCAGCTTTCTTAATTACTATTTCTGGATGGTTGTGTAATTCTTTTGCAGTAAATTTTAGTGATTTATTTAGGAGGTTTGAATATCATGTGAGTACCAGTGGTGTGTGTAAATGTTGTCAGTGATGGTGTTTGCAGACCAGGCATCGAGATTTGTTGCAGGTGACATTCCCTTGGTGAGGTGATGTGTTGCAGATATTGGATGATGTTAAAAGTCTGAAAAGGTTAGGGGGCTGTTGCTTCGCATGTAGTGGGGGAGGGGTTATCACTAAATAATTTACTAATAGTATTGTCTAGTTTTAAATGTTGGAAATCTTTAGTTAAGGTGTGGGAAAGTCTGTGGATGTTATAATTTGTTAGCTTAGAGGGATTTTATGGCTGTCCGTTCCTGTCTGGTGAATTTGTCTATTTTAAATTTAAGTTTATTTTCATAAAAAGTTCTGCTCATCAAGGAATCAGACAGAGGTTTTTGCTAACAATATGATTTCCATCAGAAAATACACCATCTGAAAAAACAATCGGTGAGTAATTCCCATTTTTCTGTTTATTCCTCAGTCCGAAAATTCCGAACTTAAAACCTTTCTCTCTGTGCTTCATTTCCGTCATATGGTTAATAATTAATATTTAATAAATGTGTACTGATTATATTGGTTCCCTTTCATTTGTCTTTGTTTTATTAACTAATGTATCTATTTTACATATATAACAGTATACATATATACTGCATAAGCAGTAAAAACAAACAGTTGAAATGTTATGAATTTGCAAAAACACATATACAAACTCAAAGACAACTTAACCACCTGAAGATGGTCTCAGATGTGATTGAAAGTACTTTGGAAAATAAAAACTATTTGAAAGAAAATTTTGGCATTTTTCTAAATCAATTTTCCAAGAAATTAATCCGTGAACTTGAAGGGATCACAACAAAAATTAATCGACATATGTTTAAATTATTTAACAACCTGTTTGAATGAAAATAAGCTGCCTATACATATATATATATATAGTGCTTGGCTCTAGGCATGGTTTCAGATATCTTCTGAAAGTCTTAGTAAATGTCCTCTGAAGAAACTGGTGCATGAGTATAATAACAATCAAGTTACAAAAAGTAAACTTCATGGCATGACTCAAAGTGAAACATTCCTCACACAGACCTGCTTGTTTTTCCAACCATTTAACATTCTTGTGTAGATTCAAATGTCTGAACAATGCTGGATATATTACATGAGCTGTGATGACATCAACATGGGTTTATGTTTCAATTTGATACAGCATTTAAAAAAACATGGTCATAATAAAAGGCATCTGGCCAATATGCTTAAAACATCAAGTTTATAACGAATGTAGAAGAAACTAGATGTGTGGGTATGAGACATGGAAAGTAACAAAATTGCTTGATAAACTTAGAAAGGCACAGAGATCAATGAAAGAAAAATGCTAGGAATAACTAAGAGATAAAAAAAAGTTTATCATGGATCAGAGACCAGACTAAGAGATAAACAAGTGATTAAGCAAGGTGTGTGTGTGGGACACAATAAAAAGGGCAAAAGGTTGGTAGGCAGAAAATAATAGAAAGATTAACTAGAGGGATTTGCTGGTAAGACATGGCAGAGATCAGCTGGAAGAATTTGGAAAAGTCCTTTGTTCAGCAGTGGACTTGCATGGCTGACAACAAACCTTCAAGAGAAGAAACAGATAAATGTTTCGATATGAACATTTTTATATAGGCACCTCCACTGAATTTTCAATACCTAAAGTTTAAAATGAATTTTTAAAAATGTAAAAACATTCTTGAAGATTTGATTTTAGCTTTAACTGAAAGCTAAAATATTCTGGTGTATTTCAAATAGATTAGAATGTCAATTTTTTGCTCACTTTCACAAAATCGGTTACAAGTGGCCATTTTCTCACATTTTAAGACATTTGTAAACAAAATTTAATTATTGGTTTTAAAAATCTTCCATAAATAAAATATATATTTGTGACACATTATTTGAGGAAAATTAGCAAATTTAAAATTAAATTAATCTGATTTGAAACAAATATTACTTACTTATAGCATAAAAAATGTAGCATACAAGCATTTCTTAACCACAGGTCCTGTTTTTCTAACATATTGTTTGATGGTTTGACAGCTAAGTATGGATGACCAGAATTGATGTTTGACAGCTAAGTATGGATGACCAGAATTGACATAAATTTACGAAATCTAAGTGAATGCATTTTTTGGAGGTTTTTAACTACCTAGTAATTTTTTACAAATTAACATAATATTTTCAGTAATTATCTAAAATTTTATTGACTTTTAGTTACTATAAAAAAGAATAAACTGAAAAAAAGTAAAAAAACTACTATGAAAAAAAAAAAAAAAAACATTTCTTCTAGGTTGTTTCTTCTTAAAAAAAAAATTACTCAATTCTGCACTAGAATAAATATGTAAAATAAAAATATTTAGTGAAATAGAAATTAAAAAAAGGTAAAACTTATTTTAAAATTTTAAAACTTTGAAGGGATGATGTGCAAAGCCTGTTGAGACGTAAACACGAAATGAATATAGAATTACAGACAAGCGCATTTCTCAGTAAAGTTAGGACAACTCTTACATGTGAATTTTTAATAATAGTGTCATGTATAGAATACCATACATAAAAAAAAAAAATGGAAATGTTTAAACTAAAATAAAAAATTAAAATTGTTCTAAAAATATTGAAGGTAAACAACTTTTATTAAGCTTTTCAATATTTGATTTGTAAGTATAGTTTCCACTTAATTACAATATGACCTAAAAGAAAGTAATGCAAAATTTTAAATGATTTTTAAATTATTATAATTAAAATTTAAAAAAATGAAAACAATTCTTGTAAAAATTCATTATTCGTAGAAAGAAATTATTTTCTTAAGAAAATAGTGTCCTTAATATATCTTATAAAAGCAATTAAAAGCTTTTTTAATTGAATAATGTCAGAGTTTGATTTCATTTTTTTTAGCTTACGGTTTGAAGCAGATTTTCAGTAACTGGGGGCCCAGTTTAAAAAAAATATTTGATGATTTACATTCTCCAAGGAGTCCTACTTTTAACTAATAAAATTTTTGGAAAGAATATTTAATTTCTTGAAATTTCATAAAATTAAGTAAGTGGGGAGGAGATAACATATGTAAAAATTAAAAATTTTTTTACCAAGATTTTGTAAAAAAAAAAATTTAAAAAATAATTTCATTCATTTGTGAATAAGTTCTGAAAGTTTCATTAAAATATGACAATTATTTGATTTTTGCAAGAATTTCCAAATCAATGTGCTGTTCACCAGAAAAAAGTGAAAAAACACTAATTGTAAATATTATGTCAACTGCTGACATGAAAAAAGAAGATTATTAACCAAAATTTCGAACATGCTAGAAAGGATTAAAAAAATTTGATAAAATAATCAAAAAATACTTTGGTCTTTCCTCTTAATAATAAACATTTTGACGATAAAACTTTGTTTTTATTAATTTTGGGGCCTTTTTCATCATGCTATGCTTTTTTTCTGTGAAAAAAGTGGAGGTACCTATTTTTATAGGTTTTTAAGTTTGAAGATGCACATAAAATGATGACATTTTAATGCTTATTTTTAAGACTTACGATTTACTTTAACTCTTGGAAAAATCTATAAATTACCATATATACTCCATATATAAGCTAACTTCATGTATAGTGCAACCCCTTAAGTTTTTTGAATGAGTTTTAATGCTTCATATATATATATATATATATATATATATATATATATATGAAGCATTAAAACTCATATATATAAAATTCTGCTTGTTCCTTAAGTTAGCATGTGTATTATGCCTTGTAATAGCTTGCCTGTCCTTTGCCCACAAATTCTTGGTACAGCAGTAGCAAACACAAAAAAAAATCCTTAACCCTTATGTTTACTTCCAGCTAGACTAACTCTGGGATACAGCCATTAACCCATGTTGAAATATTGTGGTTAGTATGTGCTTATTTCTCACACTGCCATTACCTCAGATAAATAATGAACCATTTTGTTTTGATTGTGAAGAAAGATGGAAGCAAAAGATATATCAGAAATGGGGTTTGGATTTAGTGAAAGAAAAAGAGTGATAATGCTCTCATACATTTAATTTAATGCTTCAATGAAATGGAACACCTTGTCAATTTTTAATCTTTTCATTTGTACCCTCTTACTTCTGCATTCATGATCAGTGGAATTTCCATGGGTATTTTATAGTTGTTTATCTCACAATGAGTTTATTCAATCATTAAATTATGTACTATGATTCAACAGAAAATAAGAAAGATGGAAACTTTTCACAAGTACTGCAAGTGTGTGTCTGTGTGTGTATATATATATATATATATATATATAAAAATAATGAAATAAACTTTTTTTTGAACAGCCAAATTTTATAACCTTAAATTTTTTTCTTTCCAATTTAAATTTAACATTTTTTCTTATCTTTCATTAAAATATTTTCTGTCTATATTTCTGAGATGAGGTATTATGTACACTATTTACATTGCTCAGACTATCATGAGGACACATGGCACAGTGGATAAAGGCGTTAGTTAGATCCAGTGACAGGACCCAAAAAGTGTGTGTTCAATACCTGGTTAAGGCGGTGGAGAACTTGGAGAGGGGAATTAACAGGAGATAACTGATAACTGACATCCATTAGACATGGCATGTGGAACTAGAACAGTCTTCTACACTAGCAAGCAAAATATGTCGAACTGGAGCGTATAACAGCCAAAACATTGTGATAAATATGACAAATATGAGGATGATAGTCCGAGCAATGTAAATAGTTAAAATATTTTTATTTTAGCTTTAAAATGAGGAGGGAAGTTAAAATGAGGAGGGTTTTCCCCCATTAGAATGTTATAATGGAGTTCTTCTTTCTCCCTTGCATCCCCCAAACACCAGAAAGGTTTGGCAGAGGGGATTAAGAACCAACCTTGTGTCACAACCTGTGGGGCATTAAATCTCAGGAAGTTATATTGCATAAAAAATTTTGTTTCTTTTTTTAGCTTAAATATTGGGGGTCAGTTTATAGTGTGAAGTGTGGTATATCAAATGACCTTTTATATTACTTACCTGCAAGATGGTGTAACGGACAGTGGCTAGGAATGAGAAATTGGAGAACAGAGTTCAAATTCCAACGAAGTCCATTACATTCACTTATGTGGGAAAAATATGAATCCCTCTCTTTCACCTAGTTATAGGTTAAACAGAAGAACTTGTAACTGGAAAAATCATCGTTATCTCCAAAATATTCACTTGTATAAAATCAGTTATTTTTACAATCTAAAATATATTTAGGATTTAAATAACTCACAATTTAAAATCTGTTTAGGATTTAAATAACTCAAAAAAAAAAAAAACAGGTCTATCTATCTACTTACCTGAGCTAACTGCTTCATTTCTTGAACAGTAAACAGTGAGTTGTACGTGTGCTCAGCTCTTTGTTGCAGGAGGCTAATAAATTTTTTTGGCTGCATTCAGGAAAAAACAAGAAATAAATTCAGAAATTTTGGGTATAAAAATTATACAAATTTTTACAATCTTTAATCTGTTTGCTGCCAAATATATTTGTTCAATCAGGTTTCCCCATTTAAAAAATTGATGAAAATAGCAAGTTCTCATTATATGTTTAAAATTGTTTTATTTTATACAAATCAAATCAAATAAATTATATATATATATATATATATATATATATATATATAGTTGTAGAGTGGTTAAATGAAATGGCCAAATATAAGCAGGTATGTGCTGGTGTGCATATGCAGGCAAACAAATAAATAATCGTTAAATTTATGCATGAGGTGTAAACATAATAGTACTCAATGCGGTTATACAGAGGAAAGGTATGTGTTGTTAATTAGTACATATATGTGTACCTATGTTTTTGTCATTTATATATACATATATAAGAAAAGACTAAAATGCCAACCAACCTCACAACCCGGGTTTTGACCATAAGGTCTCTTCAGGGAAGTGGAGCCTGAGGAGACCTTATGGCCGAAACTCAGCTTGTGAGGTTGGTTGGCATTTTAGCCTTTTCTTAAATGTTTTAGTATTGAGCACTTTTTTGTTGTCTATACCTTTTAGGTGTGGCTGTTTTCAGCCTTCCTTTTACATTTCTATCCGTATATATATTTTAATTTATTGCTTAAACATGTAAATAGCATGTGTATCAGACCATATGTAGCAGCAATATTCTAAACATGGACGAATGGTAGACTTATAGATGTTTAAGATAGATTCTAGAGAGAAAAATTGTCTCGCATAGCACAGTGAACAAACTTTCTTAGCAGCTGACCTAACAATGGATTCAATATATTCTTTCTACTTCATATCAACTGAGAACATTAAGCTAAGAAGAGGCAATGATTCAATTTCCTGGAAGTTAGCATCAGCCATACTGATGGAAGTCAGGGTCTCTCAGATCTAATGATGGTTTCCCCCTAGGAGATGCAGGTTCATATCTTTCCAGAGGTTTGCCTATTTTTTTAATAAGATTTATCAAATATTCAGGCTGGTGGATGGAAATAAATAAATAAATATACTGTTCACTAAATAAATAAATAACAAAGCATCTACTCAAATATGGGTAATAAATTAAAATATGTCAGAGTAATAAATGAAAAAAATCCATTCCAAATATATATATATATATATATATATGCTTATTTTTATCATAATCCTTTCATATTTATGATTTTGTAAATATGAAAGGATTATGATGAGAACATGCAGACATAATGTCTGTAATTTATTCAATCAGACATGCCTAAAAGAGAATTTGCTTTCTAAATACTCACACACACATATATATATATACATATATATATATATATATATATATATATATATATATATATATATATATATATGTGTGTGTGTGTATTTAGGCAGCAAGAATTCTTTCAAACAATTAACAAGTTTTATTAAATAATACTGACAAGTTCTTTCTGTCTGCCCAACATTTTATTTAGTTTTTCTAACTTCCGACAAAGTTGTTTTATATCAGAATTAACTTTGACTGTCTCTATAGATAAAAATAACATCCTGTCTTTTCTGATCTAAAAGGTTTACTTTTATCATTATTCAATTACTAGTCATATTGTGCTTATCACTGTCATGCCACTATAGTATATAAAAAAAAGGTGTTGGCAGATTGGGTGCATCAGCAATAAACACTCTCATGATTAGTAGACTTACCCAAGAAATGAGAGCAAAATGGATGTATCCATGAACAATATATTCTATGATTTAGATACTTACTCAAGTTATACAGCAGGATGGTTACTATATCCATTATCAGTGCTAACAGATGTGGCCTCAAGATTATTAGACACATGAGTTTGTATGTATATATATATATATATATATATATATATATAGAGAGAGAGAGAGAGAGAGAGAGAGATTCTTGTACTGTGAATAGTCTCTCTGCAAGTTCCAACTTTTAATGCTACAATGCAATAACAAATTTCCAGAAAATCTAAGTCTGGTTACAAAATCAGGCAAACATAGAAATGACAGAAAAGAAACAAGCACAAAATAACGGAAGATATCCTGAAGCTGCCCAGTCTTGACTGAGTTCAAATAGTCTACATAGCCTTGTGGGTGATGAATTATTTTCCACCTACAACCCCTTTCCCCACAGACATGTTGCTAGCCTCTTGCTATTCTATCACTATTTTCATGGTAGATATTCAAATGAGCTACATTCCTTGGTTCCATGCTACATACACAAAAGTGACTCATCCTCATTCTTTTTGTATTCCATTGGTAGGGAAGAAGTTCCACTCAGATAGCTTCTTCACCAAAACTGTTACAATGTGAAACAAACTTCTGAAAGGATGCTTCTATGATCATTACAATCTTAACCTCAAAGTCTAGGGACAACCATGTCTCTTACATATCCTCATAATATTCACCTCCTTGTACACCCTTACAATAACTTCATTCAACACCCCTTTACCTTGAATAGCTTTTGGGCCTTATATCAGGTGAACAATAGTATATAAAAAAATCATAATTGCTTCAGGTGTGATGTAGTAAAAAGAAGAAAGCTATTACAAACCCCTGAACGTGCACTCATTCCAGAGCCGTGCTGCGAGCGACGAAAATCAAGTAAACCGAATTCATCGGAATAAGTTTCTTTCATACTGAAAGGTAAAAGAAATAAATATAAATAAATAAAAAGAGGTAAAAATTAAGTTTGAAGGAGAAATAAAAATTAGGGCAAAGTTTAACATTCATACCTGCAAAAAAACTGTGTCAAGTAGAATGTTTTCCCTTGACAGTAAAGGATTTTTATTTGGAAAAAACCCTACAAAAAATAGTTCAAACAAATGTTTCAGGTAACATTTAATTTATAAGGCACACAACAAAGATGACACAAGCTGAGTTTAAAAAAAAAAACAGATGATAAATTTATTGTTAACACACAAAAATGAAAGACTTACACAAATTAAGTGTTTTGTGTGCCAAATGATGGCCAATAACATGTATGTAAAAATAATCAATGAAAATGAAATATGCCTTTTTTACAATAAAAATTACAATGCTGTATAAAGTTCTCAGAAAAGGTAAACAACATAAGAATAAATGAAGAAAAGGGAAAATACTTCTCTGAATAGTTTTCAAAGAAGAGGTATAAATTTCAAAGCAAAGTCTGTGGTAAAAGAACAGAACTATCACACCAGCTGAAGAATTTTCTTTGATGTGGGAGTGACTTTGATGTTCCTTTCAATTCTTGTCTGGTGGTCATCAAATTTCTTTCATGCTGTTTTTCTTCCTTGACCAAGACAACCTGGGTTCATGCATCAGCTTTCTATCAAATCCTTGAATTCAATCCCTGGCCCTCTATTTATTCATCCAGATAGACTCCAGATTCACTTTTCGGAATTTGGAGGGAAACCTTTTGATTGGTTCCAAATGAAAAACAAATGCAGCTATTTTCTCTCAAATCAAAATGTATCTGTTTATATTTCTGAGATGAGGTATTATGTACACTATTGTTATAAAATAAAATAAGACATATCTCAGCTGATTTACAGGCAAATACTCAAGAGCGAGAACCGGATGTGAACGGGACAAAGTCCCGTAACAAAATGACCATTATCTTTCTTTACAAATGTTCCCGACACACGTGTTCCGGTCGAAAAATAAAATAATATTTAAAGTGCTCTATTTTTCGTCCAATAAAAATGCTTCCCTCCTAATTATACTTGCTTCGTTTCTCGAGCCTGTTAAGCCATAAAAAAACACTATAAAAGGGGTCACATGGAAGTTCAACAGGCAGTCCACAGGTGGCCACAAAACAGACCGTCATGGTCAGGCTGAGCGATCAGCAGCAGGAGAGCATCAACCACCGTCAACATGTGTGAACTACTATGAGAGATCGACCTAGATCCGAAGCCAGCTTATGAACTTTACCACAAGGTAGCTGTCCCAAACCCACACGTTCCTGTTGAAATAAACCACGTAAATCTATTTCTGCTGTTGTCGTATTTCTTTCTTGCAACCATATGCTTGTCTATAACACTATTTACATTATTTGGACTACTGTCCTCATCTTTGTTGCCATATTTATTACAATGTTTCGGCTGTTGTATGCTTTGGCCTTCTTCAGGTGGTTGGGATGTCGAACTGAAATAAATATGGCGACAAAGATGAGGACAATAGTCCAAATAATATAAATAGTGTAAATCAAAATGTACCAAAAATATTTTTGAAATTCAAAAGTTTATGCAAGAGCCCAATACAGCATCAGTTTTCTGTCAGAAAAGCAGACAATACATGTTCAAGAAGCTTAAATTTCTTATAACACTGCTATTACTGCATACACCTTTGGCAATTTTTATTGCTTTAAAAAACTATTTTTAGAATTTTAATAAAATCTCAACATATGAAACGGGATTTATACATTCTCTTTTTTCTTGAGAATTGATAACAAATGTATTAAATACTATTCTTGTAAATAAACAGTCTAATAAATAAATAAAATGCATTTTTTCAAAATTTATAGGCTACAGTTATGCTTATAGTTATGTATTTATTTAAATTTTCTTGTTCAGACATTTTTATAAATTTATGAATAAAAAACATTGTTTTCATATTTATTTCTTTATAATATGGCAAATAATAAATATTGCATTGTAATTGGTTCACATATTTTTATAATCTTGTGAATAAAAATTTATACTTCTAAATAAACAATTTAATAAAATGATTTACAATGCTCACATTTCATTATTCCATATTTCCGTAAATGAAACAGATGATTTTCTTACCAGCGATGGACTTCTCCCCAGAAATCCAAAATAATTATAATTATAAAAATTGTAGGTGATTGTCACAAAAAAGGGATATCTGTGTACTAACCCTTTTCAAACAAACACTGCGACCATCCATATGAAGTTCATAAACAAACATATCTAAGTGTTGCCTATTTGCACACCAACCCGGTTCTGGCTGAAAAGCATTTCACACTGATACCTGCACTTGAAAATACATTCATCTTACTTTATCAGCAATCTACATAACTTCTCATTTCCTTCTTCCAATTTCTGGTCCAGAGTTTGTGCCCTCCTGAAGCCAGAATTGAATTTGCCAAACCATGTTTTAATTTTCTGTTTATTTAAATTTTAACCTTCAAATCCCATTTTTACATTTCTACTTATAAAACATCAATTTCAGGGTTGTTACCCTGTTACACAAGTGAATCCTTCACTTCATAAACTTAATATTGACAGCAGTTTGAGAAGCATTATGCCCTAAAAAAATGTAAATGCTTCTCTTCTATTTTCATATAATGTTTTAAGTTAAATTCTGAAAGAGATTGATATAAAATTAACAAAGAGGACACTTTAATCATTAGGAATAAGTAATATATTTTTGTGCAACTATTATGATAATATATCAAAACTCAAAACGTTTATTCTGAAATCAGACATTATTTTCCAAACAACATAATACTATTTTGCAATGTACACACAAAATGCGTCACATATTTGAGAACAAAATTCTTAAAGCAATTGATATAAAATTAACAAAGAGGACACTTTAATCATTAGGAATGAGTAATATATTTTTGTGAAACTATTATAAGAATATATTTGGACACAGTTAAAATGTTTATTCTAAAAGCTGACTTATTTACCAAACAACCTTATATATATATATATATATATATCTTTGCTTCAAGGATGTCTGCAAAAGAGTGATGAAGACAATGGACATAGACATCAAGATGTGGGAAGACATTGCCAATGATTGATCATGCTGGAGACACAATTTACATTGAGGGCTGTAGCAAGGAGAAACTAAAACTTGTCACCGAGGAGAAGTGTGCTTGATGGAATGAAAGCAACAAGACAACACCAGGGAAGAGCATCTTCACATGCATTCACTGCAATGAAAACTGCCACTCTCATGTGGACAAGTACAGCCATAACAGATGGTGCACCATTTTCATCAGCTGAGGCAAAACTCTTTGGATGCAGATCCAAGATCTCTTGAGACCGATGGATGCCATGCACTTATATATATATATATATATTATACATTACCTATATTTCATAATGGCCACCACATCTTCTGCGTCTTCTTTTGATGCTTCTTCTCGAAGTTCCACTCTTGCTCGAGCTTCTGTGAGACGAATAAGTGATTCTAGTTGTCTTGTTGTGATGGGGGTACAATCTTGTGTTTGATGCTGGCGACGCAAATCCAAATAGAATTTCTAAACAAAAAAAAAAAAAACTTTTAGTATCTATTAAAATTGCTTGGCCTTATCATTTACATCTAATAATAATTCACTCTGTTTTATTTTAAAACAACAAATTTCAGAATTATTTAAACTAGTTTGCAAAATCAGTGATATTAATTTTTAATTTCTTACCTGAAGTGTTGTCAATTATATTTTTTTGCTCACTCTTGTTATAATAAGCATATAGTAGCAGAACAAAGAAGAAACAACAAAGGTTTAAAGAAATAAACAATTATATTAATGTAAACTACAAATACTAAATCAGTGTAAATATCTCTCATTGAAAAAAGTGGGGTTGTAAAAGGTGTCTGAAGTAGAGGGTGGAGGAGTTATGACTTACTGGGGTGATGATATTTGGCGTGCTCTCTCTTGGAGATGGGAGGTCACTTTCTGAGAAAGTCTGTGAACCTGGGCCAAGATGTCATCCAACTGCCGAAAATGATGGGCTTTTATGTCCCTTTTAGGCTAAAATTGGCCCCAGTTTTTATTTTGTTTCTTTAGGCAGGAGTGGCTGCTATTGGTTGGAAATTCTGGATTGTATTGCTTATTTTTTCTTTGAGTGCGTGAGTAAAAATGGAAGGCATGTGTAGAGCCTTGCACAGTTGACAGAATTTTAGTTCAGTTTTGGGTGTTTGGAGGGTTTACATCTGGCCAGTGGTGGAAATTAGTGTAGCAAAATCAGAAGATCTGATTTTATGAAGAATATAATACTTTTAATTTTAGTTGCTTTCATGCTTTCATTTTCTGGTTCCTTATCAGTAACACAAATTGCATATCAAGAATATAAACACACTCTTACAAATATACATCTGAATCCCACATAGGCAAACTAGAATTATTATACATTTACATAATTAAAGCAACATTTACATTGGTTTAACAATTTAAATGCATATGAAACATGATTAACCAATGAAAATCAAACAACACAAAAATAAAGCTACCAGAATTTATTTCTTTTTCTCCATATTTAATTTTCTGATGAAGCTTTAATGAAAGTTAGATTGATAAATGTTTCTTATTTGTTCTTTATTTTATCAAAGAATAAACTATAATATCCCTTTTTATTTGTATTAGTTAGCAGTGGTGATGATGTCAGCAGTGGTTGTGCCCTGTGTGCCAACCGATGGCCTTCCAGGCCACAACTATCTTGGTCATTCTCAGTGACCTGAGACATCTTTTTTTCTGGTGGGAACATTTGTGATTAGCCAGTGTTGCTTTCATTGCCAGCATTTGCCTTGTAAACTGGATGTGATGTGTGGAGCCTATACACAGAAAACAACTTTTTTTTATTTTATTCCCCGCCTTCATGTCTTTCACATCCGGCCAACATGCAGAATGAATCAGAAAGAGATCTAATTGCAACAGAGTATAGCAAAATGTTGCTCTTTGTATCTGCATAATTTTTATAATTTTGTTAATTTATGTAAATTTTTGTTCTTTAATTAAAAATGAAAAGAAATCTGTTTTTGTATACAGATATCAATCACATAAGTACAGTTTCAAGCTTGAAATTTGTAGGCAAACAACTAAATACAAATAATTATGTCAAAATTAGTGATCTATTTACACTGTATTGAGAATCACATTGCATGTTTGCATCCTGTTTATAATAAACACGATGCAAACATGCAATGTGACCCTCATCAAAGTTTTCTACTGATTGGCCAATGTTCACCCCCCACATTGCATTCTGATTCTTGATCTCGTCAGTGCGCACCAAGCTAACACAATGAAAGAAATGCCATGTTGAGAAATAAGAACGTGAACACTGTTTTCCATATTATATGTAGGCATTTATTCAGGACTTTGCCTGCTTGTGTAGGTGGGTAGGTAGGTAAGTAATACTTGGGACAACTTCTGCCATGTCAATTCTTTCCTTTACCAACTTCTCATCTATCTACTCTTTTCAATGTGGTGGCTGGCAGTACAAAATGGATGCTTTGGAATTGGTCAACCAGAATTCTTCCTGATCCCAAGCATGACTGTTAATATAGACCAGCACTTGGATATACCTTATTTCCAGTTTTGTTGTCACTTGATTTCTAAAAAACCCTCATCTATCTCTTTACTTCTGTGTTACTCTTCAGTCAAAGTGGATGCCACTTAGAAGACTGAACTTCTATAGGAACTATCTACTGGCCCATCAAACAAATGCCTGAGATTGAGATAGAACCACCTCTCTCTTTTCTATAAGGATGTCTATAGTATCACAAGGACTCACCTTCTAAAAGGTTTTTTTTTTTTTTTTAAAAAGTCAATATTTTTTGATTCTGATAAGTGTCACGGTATAAGGAGGGTCTAAAGTAATCATGGGCAAACTACATCCTGTGGACCACATGTAGCTTGTTTAGCTTTCTGAATGGCATGCCTAATTTTATTCTTTTATTTTGTTCTCACTTGTTCACTTAAACTTTCTGAAAGAATGTTTAAGTACAATGTTTATTGAATTTTGTAACTTTTTGTTGACGGTAACATTTTTATCATTTTAAACCATTGGCAATTTTCACTGTAAACATCTTTTGCTTCAGAAACAGGAAATATCCACAATAATTTTTTTTCTCTCCAAGGAATAAATATACTTTTACTTTAAAAAAAATATTTTTGTCTAATCAAATAAATTAGAAATGAATTACACACAACAGTGTGTACTAATCAGACTTTCATTAGTGATAAGATTATAACAAGACTTCAATTTTTTAATTATAGAAAGAATCTATTCTCTAGAGAAAAAAAAGGGGATTTTTCCCCATTTCCAAGGTAGATGTTTATGCATATGGTCTTCTGCAGTGAAAATGACCAAGGTACCTTCAATGAAAAGTTACCTTGAACATTTTTAAAGTGGTGTGGCCTGCCTTATGGTGAACTATATCTCATGCAGTCTATTATTTGAAAAAGGTTGCCCATGACTGGACTAAAGAATACTAATCTACAAGAATTATTCCCATCAAAATTTTTCCTTATTTTTACAAGTGAACTAGTTTACTTAGATAGTTCTAATCTATGAAAATAAGATGAAAAAAAATAGTGTAAAATTCATATTTGAAAACATTGACAAATTCTTCAAATACTTGAAATTCAAGTAATATACTCACAAGAATTCTACTTAAGAAAAGTTTCTTGTGCATACATTTTTGACAATAATTTTAAATCATCCAAAAGTTTATAAAATATATAATTTCATTCATGATGAAAAAAAAAAAAAAGAATAATGTTACTTATTTGCATTGTATAGCACACCTCATCAAGTTAATGAAAAGAATTTCTCACTACCTAAATTTCAACTTTATTTCATCAGTATTAACAAGGGGAGGTAACTACCGAATTTTATTTCAATCCCACATGAAGAAGCGAGCCATATTTCCAGTGTGACTTCCTACGGTATTGACAGAGTTAGTTGTTTGATTGTTTTTTTGAGCGGCATATCAACCCGTATAGGTTATTTAATGCCAAAATCTAATTATGAAAATTCAACCTTTATAATTAATTCAAGAGAATGACATTATTTCATGAATAAATTATAATTACTTAGCTGCATTTTTTTTATACCAATCGTACAAAATGAAACGGGAAGTGACAACTTGTTTCTCCTTGCAAGAAATGATCTTAAAGCAAATTATTTAAAAAAAAATTTTTTTTGATAAGATATGGTATGTCTTCAATTTTACTATAAAATGCATTGTCAGTTTGTTATAAAAATATATTGTTGGTAATTCTAGTATAAAATGTATTGTTGGTAATTCTAGTATAAAATGTATTGTTGGTAATTCTACTGTAAAATGTATTGTTGGTAATTCTACTGTAAAATGTATTGTTGGTAATTCTAGTAAAAATGTAAAATGTATTGTTGGTAATTCTACTGTAAAATGTATTGTTGGTAATTCTACTGTAAAATGTATTGTTGGTAATTCTACTGTAAAATGTATTGTTGGTAATTCTACTGTAAAATGTATTGTTGGTAATTCTAGTATAAAATGTATTGTTGGTAATTCTAGTATAAAATGTATTGTTGGTAATTCTACTGTAAAATGTATTGTTGGTAATTCTACTGTAAAATGTATTGTTGGTAATTCTACTGTAAAATGTATTGTTGGTAATTCTACTGCAAAATGTATTGTTGGTAATTCTAGTATAAAATGTATTGTTGGTAATTCTACTATAAAATGTGTTACTGATTGTGTAGCTTTAAAATGTATTGTTAGTGATATTTTTTATGAAATTGTATTGCTGATATTTTTATCATAAAAATGCATTTTTTTTCTCTAGTATTTTGATTTCTGTTTGAGAATTCACTATTTGCCTATAGTTACTACTCCAGGTTAAAAATAGAAGTGAGAACGACAACAATTAAGAGATGGTTCCACACTCATCAAAATCTCCAATCTCCTGATCTCTTGCTGCTGGACGTAGTTTATTGTCATACTAAGGACTTTTAAGGAATTGTTCCTCATGGTTAACAGCATTGGAAATAGTAAACAGGGTTCTAATTCTGAATGAGGTATTGGTGAGATTAAAAATGCTTTTATCATGATACAGCATTAGGAACATTTAGCTTGAACTAATTTATTCAAAATGATTGATTTTGATTGTGTTGTAACAAATATCATATAAGATTGCATTTTTAAAGGGTAATATTAGTCATTTCGTTATTAGAAAACATTCAGCATTGGTTGGCTGAGCAGTCAGTGCTATTTTCAGTTGAAATTTATAAAATCTTTCTGCTAAAACAATTTTTCAGGAAAATAGGTTTCTCAAGTCCAGTAATTGTTATTGCTCTTTCCAGTACTAAGGGGATATTCTTTCCTAACATTTTATTTGTAGTAGTTTGGAAAGTCAACATCTTGATTATGTCATTAATTTCTCTTTGAGCTACATGTGCTATCCATTTTAGTTGTTACTGTTGTCGAAAATCTTCAAGTGATGTGGTTTAGTATTTACTAATACCACATGTTGAATTGTTATGAAGGATTCAGGGTAGCTGCTACTCATTATCGTGCAGATTGTTTAGACTCTGACATCTTGATACACTGTCCTTATATTTATACCTCACATGTGGATGTCATAGTAAACCCAAAAGGCACACACATAGATAACAGAAAATGGTCAGCTCAATTTTAAAGTGTGTTACTTGAAGAGTATAAATCTTCTAACTTACTAACTATACAAACTTCAAATTTTGTAGATTATTAATTTGATATATGTTGTAAATGTGTAAATTTTATCTTCACCATCAATCCTAAGTTAATTAAATTTTAAGTTGGTACCCATTCAGCATGTATATCATATCTTATTAATAATTTTCATTAAAAAATTTTTTATTTTGTCTGAAACTGATTAATAGAATGTTTTAATAATGTGCCTGCTATAATTCAGATCCATTTAATTTGTTAGTTTTATTACATCTTAATTTACACATATTTTTTTTTGTTTTTCTTCACAAACAATACACACTGATGTATTTTGAGAAGCAGTGTTTACATCTGAGAGTATACATTTTTGTAATTTTATTTTTGTCATCCTGTTTAAAGACAAACTTTGAATTAATTACAGCTGATAATTCAAATACCTGCAATACTTGAGCAGCTTCTTTTCCAATTCGAGGATGAACATATTTCCGTGCATAAGCAACATACTACAATAGAAAAAAAACAGATTACTTTATTTGGAGAAGTTGTAAAAAAGGCACAATCTATATTACTAAAGATTACCCAATCCAGATCATGAATATTAAAAGAAAATATTTTTATTAAATTTTATAAAGGTTAATAAGGCGTCTTTTACAAAAATGTATTGTTAATTTTTCTTTTTATTTACAATGTATTGCTGCTAATTTTTTTTTTTGTCACAAAAATGTATTGATGTTAATTTTTTTTCTTTTTAATTACAATGTATTGCTGCTAAATTTTTTTTGTTACAAAAATTTATTGCTGGTATTTTTTTTTTCCTTACAGAAATGTATTATGTGTAATTTCTTTTATTATAAAAATGTATTACTGGTATTTTTACAATAAAAGTTTTTATACTTTCACAGTGTTTTGATCCCAGTTTGGGGGTTAACTATTTGCTCATAGCTGAGACCCTAACAGGTGCTATCACCCCAGGTCAGAGTAGAACTGGGAACAATAGTAATTAAGAGGTGGTTCTACACTCCTCAAAACCTCCTGATCAGACGCCTTGCTGCTAGATGTAGTTTATTGTCATACCCAGGAAAGACAAGAAGTGTGATAGAAGAAACTGTTAGCATAGAACTTACATTTACATCTAGCCATTTCAACTGTAAAATGAAGAGACCTTGATGCTAATCTATTACTGCATTTAAATTCATAAAGTCTAGGTACCTTAGCAGAAAGTTCATCAGAACAATTACCATGAAAGTATTTATAGAAAAAGTTCAGGGAAGCTACATTACAGTGGTGCGAAAGTGACAGAATCCAAGATACCAAGTAAGGACATTAACAATGCATATTCTTCTTTGGGTTTTATCAAGTATCTTTAAAATATATAGCAGGAACACCAGACCAGATGCGGCAGTAGCGTTAAAAATAAGTCAAGCATAATTATAAACAATTTTAGTTACCCGAGTAAAATTATTGACAAAATTGAGAAATATTTTCAGTTGTAAGTTTGGTCGTGAGGAGCAAAGAATCATGAAACTCTGAGTTGACTTCCGATAAGCCACAAATAAAGTTGTATCATTCTTATAGGTATTGGTTTAAAGAAATATGCAAGGATTAAGGCATCATATTAAGAATTTATCATGAAAAGAATATGAAAATAGGAAATGTTTGCAATTTGTGTCTTTAGACTCATGAAATACTTCTGTAAGAGAAAGTAGAGTTGAGTGCCATCACCTTTCTGAAAAGTTGAGCAGGAATAAAGTCCATTGGTTCTTTAATCATTAATCGTTCTTGTAGGGTTTGATGACATTCTTTCTGAAAAAGATAAAATATCATTACAATATAAAAAATATTAAATAAAAACAGAATCTGTATTGGCTTTAATCTTTGTTGGAATGACTGCAAAAAATCCCTCTCCCCAAATTTATAAACAAAGCATACAGACGCATGCTAGGATTTATTCTTAGCCAATAAGATAGGACACTTCTTGGTCTCATCAAACTTCATTCTATTCTTTCTTCACGCTGTGATTGCTTGTGAAAGTCAAAAGTGCTAGAACAAAAATAACAAAATATGAACTTCAGACAGTTTATCCACAACTTCAAGCACAATATTTAATACCTTATCTGAAAATTGGAAAAATATAATAAAAAATTAAATAGACCATGTTGGTTCTTTTTATTCAAACTTGTTTTGATGAATACTTGCTGCCTAAATATACATTATATATATATATATATATATAATATATAAAAAACACACAGGGTTGGTCCAGAAAGTATCTGATCAATTTAAATATCTTGAGAACCAAATGCATGGACTAGGTGAGACTTATTAACCAATAAGAGGCAATGTTACTGTGGTAAACCACTGCATTACCTATTTCTGTCAGCCCCCAACTGCTGTCTTGATTCACCTCCCATTGACTTCTAGGATAGTTAAGGAAAACAAGATTTCAGACTAAAGATACAAATACAATTAGGAAATCAAGACAGTTAATGAACACCAAAAGAGGGCATTGCAGACTGCTTTGAAAAGAAGTGGGAAGGATGTGACAATAAGTGTATGACAGGAGAGGGAAAAAACTTTTCATGGAAGGCTGCATCAATACTGGTCCTGCATAAAGTGAGCCACATCACAATGACAACACAAGTAACAATCCTACATTCACATGTTACTTATACATTTGTGTTCTCAGTTTTGAACAGATTACTATTTTGTGTAAGATGTAACCAAAAAAATATCAGATATATGAAGAATTCCCTGTAGGTTACACGGATCAATGTACACCTGATAAAGGCTGAAGGACATAACAACAACAACAAAGATGAAGACAATAATCCAAATGTAAATAGTGTAATTAATAACTCTTCATCCCAGAAATTCAAACAGAAATTTGTGCAATATTTGACTTTCACTTACTTCAAGGATACCATGCTGGGATCTTTGTACTGTCACTGATAAGAATCTGAAATTAAAAATAATACTGTTTTAATACAAGAAGCCAATTTGATATACTAGAACTTTAACATAAAACATCAGTTTTAATTTTGCTTGTGGTAGAATTCAAATTCTCTTGAAATATGAAATGTGCCTTTTATGTCATACTGACACCTCCTCTGCTGACTCAATGAATAGTGATATGCCAAACAACTTTTCGTGGTTTAAAATTTATCAAATTGAGTTTTTAATGACACACCCCAATTTCATAAAGTCTGAGCTTAATGCCACTCAAAGAAAAACATGAAACTTTGAAAGGAAAGAATATTCAGTTCCCAAGAGTACTTTGCATAAAAATGGCTCAAATAACTGCTTTACTTGCAACACCCATTGTAAAATTACCATAGCACATTTAACTGCATCAATACATTAACTGATGGAAGTTTCAAAATATTTCTATTTCGCGACATTGAAATCAAAAACGGTTACTTTGTAAAATCATTGCTGATTTGGATTTGATAAGCTGACTATAATTCTTGAAACATTTTGTATCAGGCAATAATAACTGTTAATATTAGAAACAAAATAAGTTGTTTTTTTTTTTTTGCAAATTCAAAGAAGGAAAACATGAATGTAATTTTTTAATTAAATGAATTTCAATTCTTCAGGTATTTTACATCATTTTGCTTATTGGATGGTTGGTTGATTTTGTTTAGAGCTATATCAACCTTTATGAGTTATTTAATGTCAAAATTTAAATATTTTGTATGCAATTTTATACCCTCAGCTACAGATATTTTGTATATAATTTTATATTTTCAAGGTAAATGTATGTTTTTTAGATATACAGTTTATACATCTGTCTATATTTCCAAGAGGAGGTATTCTAACTATTTACACTAATTAGTTTCAGCTGTTGTATGATCTGACCATCTTCAGGTGAATATACATTGGAATTTCAAACAGAAGCCTTTATTTCATTCACTGGGGTAGATTGTTCTAGTCCCCAAGGACACATGGTCCAGTAGATAAAAGCGTTGGTTGAAATAATCCAGTGATGTGATCCAAAAAGTTGTGAGTTCAATACCTGGCCTCAGAAGATGTGAACAAAAACTTGGAGTGTTGAGTTACTAAAGGGAAATAACTGAGATACCCAGAAAAGGCATGGCACGTGGAACTAGTAGAACAATCTACCCTAGTGAATGATATAAAGGGTTCAGTTCGTAATTCCAACGTATATCACCTAAGAAGGCCAGAGCATATAATGGCCAAAATGTTATGAATATGACAATAAAGATGAGGACAACAGTCCAAAGAATGTAAATAGTGTAAATATACATTGTAGATGATAAAATATATTGTTAGTAATTTAAAAAAAAAAATGTATTGTTGGTAATTTCACTATAAAAATGTATTGCTAGTAAATTTACTATAAAAATGTATTTTTATACATTTTTAGTGTTGCATTGATTAAATAAAGGGTTCAGTCTGAAATTCCATGAAGATTACCCAGATCAACAAACACCTGAAGACAGCTGGAGGACGCAATGGCCAAAATGTCATGATAATAGCCACAAAGATGAAGATATTAGTCCAAATGTAAATAATAGATAAGTTAATCTTATTAAGACAAAAGGTAATTTGCTGTGGGGGCATGTTTAGCAAGTTAGCCTAGAAAACCATTATGATTGTATAGTGAGTTTTATCCTCACTGGATTTCCTACACTTATGGATGATGTTGGATTAAAGCTAAGCATATGCATACATTTTTTAATAGATATAATTATATGCATGCACATTTGTCCTCAGCCTGTCCACAATTGGAGACAATAGAAGTAGATAGGTTTACCTATCAACTGGTCCATACTCCTTCCCTGTCTTTTCAAGATGAGTAGAGATTTATCCCTTGTTTACTATTTAGGATTGGGTTTCCAGTTTCTTTTAAAGTCTACTTCAACTCTATACTTCTAACGTATCCACCCAAACTCTGAAATTTTATTTACTATTTCTTTCTTTTTTTTCCTCAATAAGAGTAGATAAGTTTTCCTATCATTGATTCACAATCCTTCCCAGTCTATTGAACAGGAGTAGAGGTCTATCCCTTGTTTTCTGTTTAGGATTGAGTTTCCAGTTCCTTCTAAAGTTTTTTCATTCTCTTTCATTTTCAGTAGCACCTTGCATCTTAGGAGCATTATCACCTTCCTTGAGGTGAATTGATTAAAAAAAAATGTAGCAAAAATCAGTGCCATTATAGACAATGAAAGTAAATAAAAAAAAAAATAGGAGAAAGGAAGAGTGAGAGATGGAGTAGAGATGAAGAAAAAATACAGACTGGATATGAAGAGATAATGACAGAATGACAGGTAGGGATGGAAAAATGTACAAATATGGACAGATAGATCAAAAGAAAGATAAAAGAGAGGATATATTAGAAAAGAGTATTCCTTATATCTTTTTGAAATATGGAACGAATCCATGTTAGTATAACATTTAGATAAAAGCATGGATGTATAACAAAGATTGGAAGACATAAGGAAGAGAATGGGAAGATACAGAAAAAAGGTTGAGAGAAGAATAGAGCCATGAGATAATGGATAATCTTAATTGTTAACATCCATAGAATTTCCATGGGTCCAGATAATAATATAAGGGAGAGAATGAGAAGATACAAGCAAAAAAGGTGAGAGAAGAGTAGAGGCATGAAATAATTGATAATCTTAATTGTCAACATCCATACAATTTCTACAGACCCAGCTTGTCAATATATATTATTTATATAACCAAATTTTTAAAACAATATTCTTATATTTTTAAAATACAGAGATCACCAAAACATTCAGCAACAATAAAATTCAGAAGAATGTTAATCACAAGGAAAGTTATATTGGAGATTACTGGTTAAATTTGTTAGAATTGATATTTTCTCAAATTAACTCCCTTTGATTTTTACATAAAAATATTTTAAAAATATATAGACTTTACACTTAATGCATTCATTTACTCAATTGATGTGTTTGAATTACACTTTTGAAAAGAAATATTTAATTCAAGCCTTAACTGGCCAGTGAAATCAACACAGTAGATACAGCTGGTACAACACAAAATTTAAGAAAACAAAATTTACCTAACGTGGGCTATTACTTTTGTAAATATCATGAACGTGAATACCTAGTATTAAGTAGGAAATTCATTGGTAAATTACAGAAATTCTCATCAAGAATATGAAAATTTTTGTAAATTGGAAGCAACAACATCATGATTTTGAACTGCTACCATTTTGGTTGTTTACTATCTTAAAAGTGAATCAACTAGACTGTTCTAATGCTTGCTGCTGCCTCCCACTGTGAGAAAGTGCTTAGTTTTGTATACCGTGTGAATGGAACTTTATTTAACTTTTAGAAATATATGGTATTTCTTGGGATACAAATTGTTTGAAGAAATATTGGTTGACAAAAACAAAACAAACTGATATAATGGAATAACCAGTCACCCCCATGAATGATTACACTATAGGTAGTAAGTACCTATAAAGTCGACCGTCTATGAGAGACTCAGGAGAAGTAGAGCGAGACAATGCAAGCACATCTGATCTTCCAGTTAGTGGCACTCACTACTAGATTGACCTGTGTGTATAACTGTACCATATTTCATATTGTACTTGTGTACAATAAACCTTTCTTCTAGTATCCACCTGGTGTTATGTGTTTATTCCCTTAGCATGGAATATAACACAAACAAAAAAAACATAAAACAATTTTGCCCATGATTTTTGGTATCATTGGAAAGCTGCTTCTTCCTACATCCAGAACAGCTAAAAATGTTTTGCATCTTAAGCCAGGAAATGGCAAAAATGTGATGCTGACCTTTTTTTCAAACAATCATAAAACCTTACATTAAGATTACATTATGATTTGTTATATACAACAGCACAGTCAAGTAAACAGCACTTTATTTTCATAGAAATTTTTATTCAAATTAGTGGGTTGTACATTTAGTTTGAAGCGAGAGAAAAGCATGAAAATTATCAGTTTCATGAATGTGTGTGGTTATTGTGCTGATCACTGCTGTAACCTACATATATCCCTAAAGTTAACCATTAAACTATTTTATTATAATTTATTCTAACTGCACCTAATTGATTATAAAGCTCTGCTTAAAAGGATTAAGTTGATAAAAATTGTAATCCAGATTAAAATAATATTTTGACTTACTGTCTTTTGCCAGCATGTAAAGCCATCACATGTTCGGAAAGCATATTATCCATAATCTGTGGAAAATAACACAACATACTTCGATTAAGTTAAGCAAAGTGAAGAAACATATCTGCTTGAATTTCTATGAAATGAAATTATAAGTAAATGTAATGAACCCAGTTCAAATTCCAGCTGGGTTCATTACATTCACTTACACAAAAATTCTTTTGGAAAAGCGATGAATTCATCTCTTCTCCCCTCACAGATATAGGCTGAATAGCAGGACAGACAGAGTCCTATAGCCTTGGTTACCAACCAGTCTACCACAGAAAGAAATGCTAATCTACTGTGGGAAAATATTCTGCCAAATCAATCATGAATTGAAAGAGACATGATCACCCAAACATACTCGACTGACTGGAACTAAATTATTTTGACTAATTGGTTATGTGCATCTAATTTGCAGATATCTCTCCTGAGTAAGACTTCCCCCAATAAAGGAGAACATGACTAAAGACTGTGTGTATGCTATCCCGTGCAGCTGCGGAAAGGAATATAAAGGAGAGACAGGCTGCCCCCTCAAGGTAAGGCTTCAAGAACACCAGAAAGCTGTAAAACGAGGGTAAGTAGAAAAATCAGGCGTGGCTGACCACATATGGAGGGAGAAGAGATATCACCGCCCTTTGTGGGATCATGTTGAGATCATAGCTAGGGAACACCATTGGAAAATTCGTAAACTTAAGGAAGCAGCACATATGCTAGCCCACAAAAATCTCCTGAGCCGACCAAGCATAGAAATAAATACAATATGGGAACCAGTAATAAGGAGTGCCAGAGAAAAGCCATGATAAGAACAAAAAGTTGCAATATGAGCTCTGGTAAAAACATGAAATGATAACAGCAAAATTGCAATATGAGCACTGGTAAAAATGGTTGCTGAAGACATTAGGTTTATAATACCCAGAAATTCATACCCAGATGTCCTCAAGGACACATGGCACAGTGGATAAAGGCTTTGGTTAGATCCAGTGACAAGACCCAAAGAGTGTGAGTTCAATGGAGGACTTTCAGAGGGAAAATTAACAGGAGATAACTGATAACTGACATCCATCAAACATGGCATGTGGAACTAGAACAGTTTACCCCAGTGAGCGAAATAAAGGGTTCAGTTCGACATTCCAACCACCTGAAGAAGGCCGGAGTGTACAACGGCCGAAATGTTGTGATAAATATGGCGACAAAGATGAGGACAATAGTTTGAATAATGTAAATAATGTATCTAATTAGTTGTTGGTCATAGGTTTAAGCAGTAAAAGACATATACCTCTATGGTCCATTATTTACATTTAGACTAGTGTCTTCATCTTTGTTTTTATTATCGTAATGTTTTGGCTGTTGTGCCCACCAGCCTTCTTCAGGTGCTTATTGATCCAGATAACCTTCAATAACATTGTTATAACAACAACAAAGATAAGGACAATAATACAAGTGTAAATAACAATAACTCCTCATCCCAGAAACTCAGCAGAAAAAGCAAAAGTGGCATCACAAGAAAGAATTAACTAATAAAAGATATCCCCAAATAAGGAATAGCAGAATTATAATCTATTCCCATAGATCGAATAAAATGGTTTGGAATTTTTAAGAAGGTTACCAAAGACAACAGCTAATTGAAAAGGCCGGAGGATACAATGACCAAAAGACAATGGTAATAACACTCAAGACATGGGTAATCATTTGAATAGATCAATATATAATAATAATATATAATTATGTCAGGTTACTCTACAAATGCTACTGGTACCATGTAACCCCTTACTACCTGCCAGTAAGTCATTGGCAATTAAACCAGTTCCCTCACCAGGAGTAGTGGCTTAGTAGTCTAGTAGCTAGGATTAAAAATAAGAGCTGTCAAAGAGTGGATAAACCTTCTTGGTGGGTCAACAGCCATCTAGCACAATGTGTAGACTGGCCTCCATAGCTATGTATACAGCAAAGGCGGTGATGACATAGTATTACAAGATGAAGGGCTTCCTAGACTGAAGTTAACAGCCATGGCATAGGTTATCCTCCAATGGAAGCAATGATTAAATTAATAAAGCAAGTTGAGATTTCAAGTTAG
Organism: Acanthosepion pharaonis; assembly: GCA_903632075.3. Taxonomy (NCBI): domain Eukaryota; kingdom Metazoa; phylum Mollusca; class Cephalopoda; order Sepiida; family Sepiidae; genus Acanthosepion; species Acanthosepion pharaonis. The sequence goes on along the minus strand of CAHIKZ030000787.1, from coordinate 71,454 downwards.
AGGACATGAAACCTTGTCTTGATCATGGACAAATGGCCATTGCTTCCACTAGGGGTTTTCAAGGACATAGGCTGTGACTTGACCTGCAGAGGGATGAACTCCTTCAGGTCTACTTCCAAAAGAAACGTTACACATGAATAATTCTCTTTTTTTGAAGCCAGATATGGGGAGTGAGCTGGTCATGTGCTCAGTTGTCATATGACCACACCCAGTCATAGAACTGATGATGATGATAAGGGAAAAGAATTTTACCCCCCAAATTCATGCCTGTTACCAAAAAACGTTATTTTAATTTTATTTGTGATAAAAATGGACATGTTAAAACAAGAAAAAAAAATTTATAACTGAGAATGGGAAGTAAAAAAAAAATATTACCATGAAAAAGTAATACAGAAATATAACACAACAAAATAGATGGTTAAACTGGTTTACTGTTCCTCTCTCATCAGAGATTAGATTGAGGATGAAAATGTGCAAAATAACTAAAAATGAAAACCCATGAACAAATGTTATATGAAAGAAGATATAACACTTAAAGGTTAGTACCTTCAAGTCCACCAACCACTAGAGAGAGATGGCTGGTAGGACTGAATGTAAACAAATTCCAACACTTTCAAATGAAACCTTGCTTATTTTAATATTGGAGATGTCATTAAGCCTAATTGCTAGAAGGAAACAGGAAATGTATTATTTTCTATTTCAATACTCACCTCATTTGGCTTGTCCAGAAGAATGAACACAAGATCAAATCGTGACAGTAATGCACCACTCATCCTGTAAGAAACACAGACATTAAAGAGTGCAATGATTGACTGAATGGGATGAGTTCAAGTTGGAATGAAGAAGATATGAAGAAGTGCTGAAAAGTTCTTGGGCCAACCTACTTTCCAAAATCAATATTAAGATATCTGATTGAAACGCTAACTTTTGAAAGTGGACTGACCGAGAACATTTCAGCACCCCCCCACACCCGTACCTTATTTTTGGGATATACAGATATTCATTTTTGTCATTTTATTAGTTGGCAACTATTTATTCATAAATAGACTATGATATTCAGAGAATTTAGAAATTCTGAAGTTGTGACATAGTATTGTTGGCTCGGGGGTCAAATCCTAGTCATGGTGTGAAGTTGTGATACTTCCCCTACCAGTGCTTTGGGGTTGACTCTTAGTTGCTGCCACCAACACGTGACCCGGTTGATCGGCAGTCATCACTACCCAGCAGGATCCTTTGGTATGGGTACCAAATGGGATGGTTGGTCGATTCTAACAGCTTCAAACCAGATGCAACCGGTTCAACACCAGCTCCATCGTTCTCAGCTCACTTCCAATGACTGGTTACCAAAGTAATTACTTCGATCTCAAGTATAACCTACCCATGTTGTGATTTGAACTTAGGTAAACGAGATCAATCAGGCATTGGGCCATAGCGCAAGATGAGTCTAAAGTGGAGGTGATATTGAACAAGCGTAAAAAGAAATAAATAAAAACCAGAAAAAGGTTCAGGTATGTTGAAAGAAAGCAAATCAACTTTTATTAGTCTGTTCTATAAAGAAGTATGTGTTTTTCTTCTGAGAGTGACACTATTATGCTTCTAGGCAAGTTCTGGTCTTCTAAGTCAACTTGTTTAGTTTTTAGGTTTTGGCTTAGCTTGTTCATCAGTATAACTTGCTGTTTTGTAGAAAGGTGAGGTCGGAGGCTGGAATCATGGAATCACTGTCAGCGCAAACTTCTGCAACTCCGACTCAAACTGAGCTCAACTCAACTGCTGCTACTCCACTGGTGAACTGCCCGAGGGTGCTTACTTATATGGACATCAACCAAAAACTGGTGCGGAGTTAGACGCAGTCTGGGGTCCTTGGTAATTCTCGATTTCTGATAAGGGACTCCTTTGTTGTCCAGCTAGGAAAATTGATCACTTCCCATTTTGGAAAATTAATTACTGAGGGGATCCCTTTGTCTGTGAGGAGAGGTTGCAGGATAGTCATTCTCCTAAACTTCCTCCTCACATTGGTACCTCATATCAGATCCTTTCGGTGGGCATTAGTAATTTCTTCATCTTTCTTAGCAGAAAGAAAAGGAGACAAGATATGTTAAAATAAAATTATCTGTATTGCCAGTATAATAGATCAAGACAGAGCGTTTCTTGTGGGGCAAGGGAAGTGACTTGGAAGATAGGAGTCAGTTGTGTACTGTCAGTTGAAGCTTGTGTCAGGGCAGTTAACCAAGAGGCCACTGATGAAATCTGGATACTGCCTATATACTCTGTACTGACTTGAGGTCCTTTTAAGCAGTCAGGGTAGATACATGATTCAGCATTTTTTGTTATGCTTTTGCTTTAACAGTAATGTTTGTAATTGATTCCAATGTTTAAATTTTATATTTTTTTAGGATTTTTGTGAGCCAGAAGTGATGCTCAGTGCCAATGCACAGAGAGTGACATTTTATTTTTAATTTTCCTAGACAAGTTTTGATGTGGACTGAATAAGAAAGAGGTTTAATTTGAAGCAGAGTAAAACACTAAAAACAGATTTCTCAAAAGTGACAAATAAAATATACAGGAGGTGCAAAAGTAGGTACATGGCTATGAAATAAAAAAAAAGTACACGCAGAAAACGTATTTTATTGATTATACAAACATATCAATCTCTCTCAAATGTTCAAACTTTTCCTGTCATTCACACACAAATCTTTACCTGCAAAACATTTATTATTATTATTATTATTAAAAATTATAAAAATAAAAAAATTAAAAATGATTTTAATGAATTAAATAAATTCTAGTATTAAATGGATCCTAGAACCATTATTATAATACTGGTAATACTGGAATAATACTTACGGTATACCTACTTTTGCCTACCCCCATATTCATGCTTTTTATATAGTAGAGGATTATATTATAACACTGGCTTGTTTCTGAGTATCCCTGTTGCAGACATCTTCTCAGACACATTTTTGTTTCTTCAACATCCATAGAGCCAAAAGTTTCTGGTAGTAGTTCACAATCTGGTGTGATCAGTATTTGAATAAGGCCAGATGGTTTGGTTTTCAGGAAACCCCCACAGTTCCAAAAACCTATGTCACAATTATATATTTGTGTACAATGCTACACAAATATCAAGATCACATTGGACACAAGCAGGGTTGTTTGAGTTAAATCAGTAATTTAAATCACAATTTAAACCAAATCATTTTTTTAAATTCTTGTGAGTGTGTGTATATCATATATATGTTCTTTCATTCCAACCAAGAGATGCCAACTTAGTAAACAGGTATAATAATTTCATTATTAGAAAAAAACAAAAACAAAAAAAACAGATTTGTTTTTCATTCTAACCTGAAGATGCATACCTAACTACTTAATGAAGGCAAAATGAAAAACTATTTCCACTGTCTCATTTCTCAACTTATGTTTGGATTCCATGTACTACTAACACGCATATATATGTATGTATGTATGTATGTATGTATATATATATATATATATATATATATATATATATATATATGTATGTATGTTCTGGTTACCTCATGACCGTGGTAGTGCAAAACTTGATTAGTGGTCAGAACTTTGTCTTTTTCTGAGTTATAATGCTGGGAATTGTCATAGCTATATCTTGATAATTTAGACAGAGCACAGTAAATTACTGTTTAGATCGGTGTCTGTCTTCTTTTCTTCTTAATCTATGTTTCCTTTTCCTCTTTTTCTTCTATTGGTTTTTCTACTGTTTTTTTTTATTGGTTGCAGATTTTTCTTTTTATTAGTTTTTCCTTTGGTTGCTTGGCAGGCTTTGTCTTGGTTTTACTAATACTTTGGGTTTTTATCTATGTACAACATATACATATAATATATGAGGTTGCAATATTGTTGCGATATCCAAAAATTAAAACATTTCACCAGCAAAAGCTTCATTCAACCTTGAACCCCAACTGGAATTGCTATGTGACCAACACCAGTTCTGGAAAAAGCCAACAATCAATCGAATTGCTGATCATTAAATACCATCTTTGATGGTCAGAACATGTAGCCAGAATTGAAGAGTCAAAGTTTCCATGTCAAGTCTTTTTCAATGGACTCACTTCAAGGAAAAGACCATGGGGTTGTCCTCTTTGAAAACACAAGGACCAGTTCAAAACAACACTGAAAGCAACAGGACATAAGTCTAAATCATTTGAAACACATGCACAAGACCATAACAATTGGTGGTGTTCCATCACCATTGGAACCAAAAATTATAGTATTTTATGTACTTCCTGCAAATTTCATATTATAAATTAATTAGAAGAAGAGAAAATTAACAGTTTTATTTTAATTTCAAACGACAAGAGAGAAAGTCTCAACAAAATTGATGTCACCCTCCACCAACATTACTATGCAGTCAATGTCATTGGCTCTTCCATGCAAGAATTGGTCTACTTAGTCACCAATGCCATCATCATAAAGGAAGTTATGACCTGCTTTGAAAAAGTCTTTTTGGCAAAAAGCTAAGTTAAATTTTTTTAAATAAACATTATAATTTCTGATTTTCTTAAAATAAGTTTGAAAAAATGATGAAGTTTTCAAACTCAGATTTCCAGTTTTTTAAAATGGAAAAAATGGGCCAAAAAAACTAGATTTTTAACATATGATGTGCTAACAAAAAAATGATACCCCAAAAATAGCTTTGACCTTTCCTCTTATGGAGAGCATTTTAATATAAAATTTTGACCAGCCCATCATGCTATGAAATGCTATAAGATGGCCTGAAGAATCATTTAACTTTGCAAACTGCAGTACATTTGACTGAGAAAAGCTTCCATTCAACCTTGAACGTCCAGACCATATAAGTTCTGGAAAAAGCCAACAATCAATCGAATTGACTGATCATTAAATACCATTTTGATGGTCAAGCCTTGCTTGAAGTAAAAGCAGGAAAATTTTTCATATGTGAAGTCCATCTAACCTCTTTGAAAGCATCAGTCAAAACTACAAAAACAGTTATTTAAATAATTTGAGAATTATGTCCATAACAATTGGTGGTGTTCCATCACCATTGGAACAAAAAACTGGTAGGCTGACACAACATGTAAATACAAGTTCAACAAAAATAGACCTAATGACAACTATGCAAAATGTCATTGGCTCTTCCATGCATGACTAACTTAATAGATATTCAAAAAGTTTATCTGAAAAAAGTTTAAATTTTTTTGATACAAGTTGACAATCTGTTGTAATGGACAACTAAGTTTTATAATGACATCTTTTGATGGAGAGCCTTAATAAATGACCCACAAAATGGCAAAGATGGCCATCATTATCTGCAGTCTATATTTTCTGAGATGACCATATAGGTGATCATGACTTCACACTTATTGTTTGTACATTGTTGATAAAAGAGGAAAATTGTCATCCTCATCTTTGTCAACTTTGTTATTTATTTATGTCACATTTGTTATCAGCTGGTATGTAAATAGTTACAAAAATAGACCTAATGACAACAAAATGTATGTTTCTCATGACTAACTTAATAGATATTAAAAGTTTATCCAGTTTAAAGAACAGCATCTGTTCAAAGCACAACTAAGTTTTATAATGACATCTTGTGATAGTTATAAATGACCACAAAATGGCAACCATCATTATCTGTCTATATTTCTGAGATGAGGGTAGACTGTTCACTATTTACATTGTTGGGACTATCATCCTCATCTTTGTTTAATGGATGTCAGTTACCAGTTATAACTGACATCCATCTAGACATGGCACATGGAACTGAACCCCTTATTTTGTGAGCTAAAATAAAGGGTTCAGTTCTACATTCCAACCACCTGAAGAAGGCATTGGGTACAACGAACAAAACATTGTGATAAATATGGCAACAAAGATGAGGATTATAGTCCAAACAATGTAAATAATGGGCAGCCATCATATATAGTCATTTTCCCATTGCCAAAGCATGACTTTCTTCTGTCTTTTCTATAAATATTTTGAAAGTAATTGTTCTGATGAGTTTTCATCCTTAGTGCCTCGACTGCATGAATTTAAGCATAGTACTAGATTGGCAACTAGGTTTCACAGTTTTACTACTGAACTAATTAGATGCAACCATATGCTCTATTCTAATAGTTTCTTTTCTTGCTCATGGTAACTCTCTTCTTGCTTTCTTGCCACTTACAATTTCAAAAATTTAAATACAATGCCAAATGCCATCTTCTGTCTTCCTGAATCCTGTCCTTTCTCCCCACTAAAGTCATCTCACTCTCTTCCACTCCCAGTAACCCTTTGTGTTCTTTATTGGCTTGCTTGGGGTGAAATGATAAAAAAAAATCTTTCTGTAGTGTAGTATTACTGACTCATGGGAAGTAGTATGCATTCAAGTGCCTCATGGGTAATAGCCATAGATATTTATAGTCTTTGTGACTTCATGTGTAAATGAGTCACCTCATCTCCCTGTACCAAAGAGGTTTTATCCCCTTATTTTCTCTGGTATTTCTGAGAGCTTTTGTTTTCACACTATCTTCCTCCACCTCCCTAAGAGATTGTCTAGATATGGGAGATTGTGATCTTTTTCTTTTTTCATGGGAGCGTTTCTCCAATAATTGTTCATCTTCAGAGTTTATATTACTCATAATTTCACTGTTTAATTCGTTTTCCCTTGACATAACACTTTTGTCTTCATTACTTTCAGGCTTATGGTACATTTCTTCATCACTATCATGTTGCAATTTAACTTGGTCTGCATGCACGAATATCCCATTTCCATTTTTTCTATTATCATAGTGTTTTGTCCACTTTGCATTATGAATCTTGCTTCTTGTATATTAGATTCATTATTCTTTTTATACAATAGTTTTTCATTGGTAGCATCAATAATTTGTCTACCCCTGAGGGTGAACAGGCTCTTCAATCTTCCAGCATGTAGTATTGTCTTATACCGTAGCAACAATCTAGGAATAAATATTTCTATTTTTTCTTTCCATTGTACACATGCTTTCAACCAGCTTTTTATAGTTTGCACCATCCTTTCTGCTAATCTGTTAGATTGCAGATGGTACGAAGGTGGGTGGGGGTCAATTTTGTTCAACCATTGACATAGTTCCTCATCACAGAACTCTGGGATGTTGTCAGATACTAGCATTTTCAGAATTCTGCTTCTTCAAAAATATAATCCTTAATGCTTGTTTCATGGTTGAACTTCTTTTGTTGGAGACCTGTATTACTTCTGAATACAAATTTACCAGTATTAATAATAATCTCACTCCATTATCATGGGCATGATCCATATGTACTCTGTCCTAAGGTTGGGACTCTTTAGGTCATGCACATGTTTTTGTCTGTCTAAATTTTCATCTTTCATTGCACATTTTACACCTTTTTATGCATTCTTCTACACCTGTAGAATAGTCTGGCCACCATGCTTCTAGCCTTAATCTCCTTTGTGTAGATGTCATTCCACAATGAACATCATCATGTATACTTTTTATAATTCTGCTCCTATGCATTTCTGGCAGAACCATTATGTTGCCATTACAAATTACACCCCTTTTCTATAGTTAACTTGTGGTTAACTTCTTTAAAAACACCTTTCTGCTTGTGAGCAATTATTCCACTTATTATTTTTTTATCCTGAACAATATACTGTTCAATATGGGATCTTGCTTCATATCCTCGACTAATTTGTCTACTGACAAAATCAGTCTCTACCCAGTGTAAGAAAGTACTTTTAAATTTTTCCTCCTCTTTCTCATTTTTAGAAGGAATAATCCTCAATCTCTACGTGTGGAATGATATTGCCTTTTATGTGCTCAATATCAAAATAAATGTCATTAACATTAAGGTCATCTTAAAATTCTAGAAGACATTACCTTAGGAAGTTCCTTCAAAAACTGACGTGCCCTATTTGTTATCGATATTATTGCCAACACTTCTTTCTCAATATTTCTGTAGTTCAATTTGGCTTTTGACAATTTTCTCAAAAGATACATAATAGGATGACCATCCTCAGCTAATATTCCTAAAATCGAGGGTTTGCTTGCATCAGTTGCTATTACTATTTCCTTTCAAGGTTGAATATTTTTACTACTAGATACTTTGCCTGAACAGCTATTAAATTTTTTAATGCCACTTTTAGTGTTGTGCACAAATTTTTTTTTGTTAATCCAACATTTTTTAACTTACTCAAAACTATGCATGTTTTCTATTTTAATGCTTCGTCATTAATGGCACCAACATAAATATCATCCTGTATTGTATTTTTTATATTGCTACCAATAACTTGCTCTATAATCCTTTGAAAAATCATACTTGCAGTTTTAATTCCATACAACATTCTTTTCCACCTTAATAAGCCCTTGGCGTATTTATTGTTGTGATTTCTTTCTTGTCTTTGTCAATAGATATTTGAAGGTACACCACCTTTGTCAATAGATATTTGAAGGTACACCACCTTTGTCAATAGATATTTGAAGGTACACCACCTTTAGATTAATTTTAAAGAATGTTTTCACATCTACAAAGGAGTTCAAAGCCCATTCTACATTGGGGATAGGATATGAGTCTAAGCCTATTTTGTAGTCATTACAAATGTGCAGATTCTCATCTTCCTTTCTTAAAATTACTAATGAGGAGGCTCATTTGCTCCCTCCTAGCAGAACTTGTCACGATAATTGTTAATATGTCAAACTTATTTTTTAATCCCACGTAGACTTCAAAATTGCCTAACGTTTTTATCACGGATCCATCAAACTGATTCAATTGAATATTGCTTTTCTTTAATCTTGGTTTTTCTAATTTCTTCCATACATTTCTGGGTATTAACGTCACATCACTACCCATATCTAGTTGCAGGTCCAATAAAACATTATTGAGTCGTGTTTTTAATAACCATTTTTCTTTTCAATGAAAAGATGCCCATAATTATTTTCTCTTCATTTTGTTGGACCATCTCTACATTTTTCTTTTTGGATTTACACATACATTTAAAATGATTCATTTTGAAACACTTTTCGCATTTTATTTCATATGCCGGATATTTTTGCTTTTTCCTTTGATGTCAATATCCACAAAAAGTACACTTTATTCTGTTTTTTCTTTATCACGTATGTGTCCATTTCCTCTACCAGATCTGTAACTTTTGTGTTAATAAATTTTTGAATTAATTCTTGTTGCTGAACAAATTTGACACACTGTTATAGTGACAACTTTCCCAGTTGTAAATGCATTAGAGTCATTTGTTGATACTCCTCATTTTGAAGGCTGTTTACCAATTTCATTTTGATCAAATCCTCTTTGACTGGCTGGTTTTCTGATAATAGTTTCTCAAATTCACAATATTTAGTGGCCTGTTTTAAATGAAGAACATATTCAATAACTGATTCATTCACTTTTTGAGAAATAATCATGAACTTAGCTCTCTGTATTCACTAGTTTTTTCTTGGGTATTATGTTTTTCACTATGAGTTGACTTACATCATTTTCTCCAACTGTCTTGGGTGTGCAATTCCTGATAATTTTATAATGGCCTCACAACCAGCAGTTGTCAAGAGGAGATCAGTTATTTGGTTTTCTCCTCCAACTGATCTTAACCCTTTAGCTTTTTTGTCCTAGCTTTAGCTGTTAGTATCCTAAGCCATGATTGTGCATATTCATAATTATTCAGTGATAATTGTTTGTTTGGTTTTTTAGATATTGGCAATGCCATTGTAGTGCAGTTACTGACTCATGGGAAGTAGCATGCATTCAACTGCCTCATGGGTAATAGCCATAGCTATTTATAGCCTTTGTGACTTCATATGTAAATGAGTTACCCGTTTTCTAAAACCATTAATTAAACAAACCTGCAATGTCTGAGCATAAGTAGTTGTACTAATTATTGTAGAGATCAAATTATTAAATAGAAAATGTGCATATTTTCAACTCACTTGAGATTTTCTGAGACTGTTTTGGATTTTGTATAGTGTCCTCCAACAGGATTTGCAGCAGCAATAATGGAGGCCCTGGCTGGTAGGCTGAAAAAATGGCAAAGAATTTGGTTAAATAGAATTTTCATATTGATATTATAAATGGTTCTGTGATTTAACTCACATCTACTAAATTTTGCTTTTTCTATGACAGTTTTATGAAGCAATGTTTACCATAAATCTGAATAAAAGATTTGTAGTGTTGGATTGGTGAAAACGGTTGTCTCCCCACCCCCCACCGTATGTAAAAATAAAAACCATGTGACAGCTATCAGAGGCCAGAGAGACAGGGATCAGCAGCTAAGACAGACACAAAAATGGCACTCTCTCTCAAAGACCTAGGATCTACTCCAAGGTTAATGGACCAACTCCAGAAAAGGGAACGGCAGACCAGTTCTGAAGAAGCAGATACCAGTTATCATAATGGCAACAAATAGCTTCTGGTAAGTTATACTACACATTCTACGATAATATGATCATTATTTTTTATGATAATATCGTTATTGTTGTAACTTTCACCTAAGCTTTTACTTTAACTGTTTGTACTAAAACTGACTATAATATTAGTAACCTTGTCATATAATACACTCCAACTGTCGTTTTCAATGATTATTATATCTAGTAACAAAGAAAATAATTAGCATTTATTTCTGATAAATACTAATAAAATAAAAAATAATAAATAAATAATACTCAAAATAAAAAAATAATAAATAATATTAATAAAATAAAAAATAACAACTTTGTATTTATTTTCTGAAATTTTTTTCAGTCAAGTAGTTTTATTTACAATATTTTTTTTTATTCATTTCATCCCATGTAATGCTATAGTGCACATGGAGTTACAGGGAGTGAAAGAGAATGAGAAAACCTTAGTGACGAGACATGAGGAAAAAGAACAGGGTTCAAGAAGACAGATGTCGATTGACATTGCATTTAAATTTTTTTGAAGATTGTAGTTAGCAGGGAAGTAAGAACTCAGAATAAGTGCAAGAAAAGAAACTATTGGAATAGAACTGATGTTAGCATCTAGCTAATTCAACAGTAAAATGGTGAGACCTAGTTGTCAATCTTGTAGCATGTTTAAATTCATACAGTTGTGGCAATAAGGAGAAAAGCTCATCAGAACAATTGCCATGAAAATATTTTGTAAAAGACAAACCAGTAATGGCAGTAGTTTTCAATGCATGAACAAATGGTAGATTTATAAATGTGCAAGAGGGATTCTGACAAGAAGAATTGGTAGAGACAATACAGTGAACCAATTTTCCTAGAAGTCTTAGCAAATGATTCCATATAATCACTCCACTTTATGCCAGTGGAAAATGTGGGCCCCAAAAGGCACAAAGTTGAGTTTAGATTCAACCATGCTGATGGCAGGCAGAAAAGGTTCTCAGTGATGATTAAATGAAAACAGTTTTGTTTTGACAGTATTAAAATTTACAAGCCATTCCTTGCTCCAGTTAACCACTGATTGGAGGCCTTTTTAGAAAGCAGTTGCCAGTTTTACCTTGTCAGATTTGACAGAGTTGCTACTAAGACAGGAGTAAATTGTTGTGTGATCTGCATAAATACTGAGTTGATGACACTGAAAAGGTTCTTGATGAAGATCAGAAACAGTGTAGGTCCAAGGATAGATCCCTGGGGGATCTCTGCATTAATATGAAATGAACTAGAAGTGTGTCTGTTCAACACAAAGTTCATTACATGATTTGTTAAGAATGATTAGATTAAGCCAAATATTTGTCAAGAGAAACTATAGGCCATAAGCTTGTAAAGAAAACCAGCATGCTAAATCCTGTCAAACATGAAGGAAAAGAGTTGGTTTTAAGTTTGACACTGCTGTCCCAAGTATAAGGAGGAAGATAGATTCCTATAGTCTTTCTTAGTCTCTGACGATATGCACACCCGAACTGTATAACCAACTCAAGAACAAAAAGAAAAGGAAAGATCCCCCTAACTGCGAGATTGCTCGTTTTATATCAGTTCTAACTGGCTGAAATTTGCATATGTTACATGTCTGTGACTCATAAATAACACCCCCCCCAAGGACGCTCGTACTTTTATTGTTAACTTCCGGCACTCTGCAGGCAAAACATGTTCGTGCTCATTTTGGATTCTAAGATAGGCCATTTTTCTTTTTCTCCTTGTTCATCCAGCATTTCATTTAGTCAGGGACTGTTGCTACATTTGCGTAAGCGTCCACTATTCTGCTTACATATCACGCATGCCACTCGTTGCCTCTTAGAACGGCAAACTGTAGTCAGTTCAGCAGAACCCACAGACTGCTGCCTTTCAGTTTCGCTCTTTGAGATATCCAGGGTCACAGTCTGAGCTTTACTGTTCTTATCTAAAGCTTAGTAGATAAATTCAATGATGGTTATAGCCCACCAGTGGTAGACCTGGAAAATTTTTTAAGCATATTGTTTATCCAAAAAAAGGGTTGTGTGAAGTAAGATGCTTAACCAATTTGGCATTCATTAGAGCTTCTTGTACTTTGCCAAAAAGAAGTAAGAGACTAACAGAATGATAATTTCAGGAGTTGGATGGTTCCCCAAAGTTCTTAAAGACAGAAACTACAGAGGAGGAATTTCAACAAACTGGAAAGCATGAAGTAGCAAAGCATTTATCATAAAGTTTGGAGGTAACAGGAGCCAGTTCAAAAGCACATTTCTTTAGGACAATTGCAAGGATACTGTTGAATCTACAAGTCATATGGAGATCTAGTTTACAAATGATAGAAGAAATCATGGATGGAGTTATATGCATATTACTTGGTAAAGACTGTTCTAGTAGCAAAACCAGGCAGAGATACTGCAAATGAATCGAGAGTGGAGTTGAAACAATTTCTGAGCAAAGCATGTTGCTTTATCTAAAGTAGTTGACAACTCTGTAAATTAATTAAAGAAAGGAGAGACTGAGGATTTATTCTTGTTCTTGGTCTTGTACACTGTTGCAAAGATGCGGACTATTGCCCTCATCTTTGTTGTTAATCAACAAGAAGGTTGTTGGACATCTCAATAGAAACAACCACCTGAGTAATAACCAGCATGGATTTCATCTTGCTAGGTCCACAGCTGATCTCTTAACTGTCATTACTCACAGAATCAGCAGAGCACTAGACAATGAATTTATCGCAAGGACTATTGCCCTAGATATATTAAAGGCCTTTGACAAGGTGTGGCATCATAAAGTCTCCAGCTATGGAATCTCTGAAAGGGCTTCCTCAATTATCATCAGGTAGGTCCCTTAAGCTCATTATTAATTGGAAGCCCATAAGATCAATACCAGCATTCCTTAGAGTTCACTCCACTTTTCTACTCTATTTCTACTTTATATTAATGATCTGCCTAAGAATATACTCAAATCATTAGTGAATATCTATGCAGATGATACAGAAGTTTATAGGTGTAACTTCAAAGATCTGGATGACTAGAACCTAATGCCTTATCTTTCCTCTGACCTATCCCAGGTGGCTCAAAAGGACTTGGCTTGTAAAATTGAATATGGCCCAAACCAAACCAGTAATGCTCCACCACCACTAAACAGACTTTTATCTATCACTAGCAGCATGGCCCGGCATTGCCCGTGCTTTATTCAAAAATCGTATGACTCATACAGCAATCGCTATCACTTGACTTAAAATATTCTTTTGCTTGGTGGAAGAAATTGGCTGTGTTTATGTCGGCTCCAGTTAGCATCATAGTCGGTTGGCAATATCTTTTGGTTGATGACTAAAAATTAACTTCTGCATTTTGAGTGTACACATGGGTTTCATTTGGACACCATGTCTATTTAAAGTAGTTTCCAGTTATTATTTTTAGTTAGGAGGATTTGTGTATGTTTGTTTCATTTGTTTTACTTTTTGTGTATCACTCTCTGAAAAAAAAAAAAAAAAAAATGCTGAGTCACCGGAAGTTAACAGCATTCGTTCTGTTTTCAGACGTTTGAGTAGCCAGCAGTAACTTCTGGCTGGGTGCGATACCCTTTAACCGTGCTTTCAAATTAATCTCATGCAAAAACAATTGTGTTTTTCCAATTTTTGGCACTGTCAAAACCACCTCCGGGTAATTTTACGTAGTCCTGTGGAGTTTTGTTGAAATCGGTTGAAAAATGTAGGAAATACGATCCCATATATAAACAGACACACACACACAATTTGCGTTTTATAATAAGTAAGATAATGGATGGGTCTTCAATCAAGGAGGCTCTTTGCCTATCCCAGGTGACTCAAGGGAAGGACTTGGCTTGTAAAATTCAGTATAGCTAAAACCAAACCAGTAATGTTTCACCACCACCAGGCAGACCCAGAACTTTCACCTATCTTGCCTTGAATGTCTATTGGAACTCAAGCTCACCCCAGAACTCAAGTGAAACTCATACATATGATCTATTTCTAAGGATGCTGAAAAAATGTCCAGTTCATTATACCACTCCAATAAGTATCTTGTTCCCTCTGCTATACTCTATCTTTACAAAAACCAGATCACAAATGGAGTATTACTGCTATATCAGGGTTAATACTGCCCAGTACTCACTTGCCTGTCTTGATAGAGTGCAAAAACATCTACACGGCCTTGTGGGTGATTATTTTCTACCCAACAACCCCCTTTCCACAGATGAAATGTTGCAAGCCTCTCACTACTATATTGTTATTTTCCATAGCAAATGGTCGAACAAGCTACATTCCTTAGACCCACCATTTATGACCTTTGCATCTAAGACCCACCATGCCAGAAACACTTGAATGAAACATCCTCATTCCCTTTGTATTTCATTAGTAAGAAAGAAGTTCCACTTGAACAGCTTTTTCTCAATAACTGCTGCTTTGTGGAACAGACTCCTGGCAGGATGTTTTCCCAATAACTACAATCTTGACCTCTTCAAGTTTAGGGTTAGCCATTATAACCTAATGAACTTTACTTCTTGCCTTATGCTCATACAATATCACAGTGACTCTCTACCTCGAGTTGCTCTTTGGCCTTTTATTGTGTGAACATTAGTATAAAAAAATATTTCAGCCATCATGCCCTTCAGTTTGCTTGTTGGTGTGGGTAAACTTCAGGGAATTTCAAAGTGAACACTTTATTTAATCTACAGAGTAGATTGTTGTCATTCCAATGGTTTTGGTAATATCAGCTGTTTCCTTATAAGGAAACATTCAGCATTCATTGACTGAGCATCCAGTACTACTTTTGATTGAAATTTATAAAATCATTCACTTAAAACAATTTTTCAGTAAAATAGGTTTCTCAAGTCCAGTAGCTGATATTGCACTTTCCAGTATTGATGGAAGTTTCCTTCCTAACATTTGAAGTAGTGTGGAATGTCAACATCTTGATTGTGTCATCATTTTCTCTTCAAGTTTCATGTGATATCCATTTTAGTTGTTGATGTAGTTGAAAGTCCTCAAGTGATATGGTTTCTATTATTTGGTAGTTCTATTTAATTCTGTAGCACAAGTCCACAAAGTTCAAAGAAGTGTGGTCTTTACCAAAACCCAATGGCTTCACGTGTTCAAAGTCATTTTTAACTATTGATCTTAGAAAGTAGATGTATACAGCTGACAGTTTAGATATTTCAAAACAGGTTAATTGCCATGCCATATGAAAATCTCGTTCTGACAAGGCTATTTAAGAACATCACTCATGCTTTCAGATTAATGTTTTGGTTTTGTAGCAATTTGTGGTGTTGCACAAAACTACCTCTAGCACAGCCTATTCTATGTTCAGTTTGTTATGTAGATGACACAGTGTTGATAGCAGATACAGAAAGGAAACATACAAGAACTTCTACAGAAGGTAGTGAAGAAAACTGAGAAGAAAGGATGGAACATTAATTGCAAGAAGTCAGAATGCATGGTTCTCAGTAAAAGGAGCAACACAACATGCAAATTACGAATTGGAGATGCCAAAATCAAGCAAATATAACAATTTAAATATCTAGGAATTGTTTTAACAGAGGACAGAATGTGCAACACCACACTCCAAAGGTGCATTGAGATAATGAAAGATGTGTTTCAAATGCTAAGCAAAGAATTAAGAAACAGATAATTTTCATTAGAAACAATGAAATGAGTACTGAACTGTTATGTAATATTGGTCCTCCTATATGGCAGTGAATGCTCCACACAGATGAAAAAGAAACTTGAGGTGATAGAAATGTGGTTCTACAGAAGGATGCTGAGAAAACCATGGACTGAACATGTCAGCAATGATGAAGTTTTAGAGAAAATAGAAACAAAAAGGACACTTAGACATCAGAGTTGAAATTTCTAGGGCATATAATGAGGAAAAAGGGCTCGACACTCATAGGACATATTGAGTCAGCTGAAAACAGTGCATAATCTACCTAACAAACTTGAGTAAATGGATTGCTAAACAGGGTTTAGGGGAGATAAATAAATGACAAAATTTATTAAGAGCTAGAAAGGACAGAAAATTGTGGAGAGCATGATTGCCAATGTCCTTTGGGACATGTCATACAGAAGAAATAATAAAAATTTCTCATCTAAGAAATTCAGACAAGTATTTTTACTATTATTATTATTATTACTAATTTTACTCTGTCCATGGAATTTTCAGTTCCTTCTGTAGAACCACATTTCTGCTGTCTTTAGTTTTCTCCTCATCCATGGAAAGATAGTCCAGCATTCACTGTCATATAATAAGATGGATAACACATAGCAATTCAGCACTCTTTTCTTTGTTTCTAATGAAATTGTTGTTTCTCAGCACTGTTTAGCTTTTTGAACACTTCTTTTTAGTCCAATGCATTTTCCATCCTCTGTTAAAAGATTTCTCAGACACTTAAAATTCTGCATCTACTTGATGCTGATATCCCGGATTTGTAACTCTCACCTTGGAATTTACCTCTTGCTGATGATCATACTTTCTGTTGTCTTGCAGTTGATGGTTAATGCTTCTTTCCTGCTTTCATCTACTACCTTGTCTAGGAGATCCTGTAGTTTTCTTTCCCAGTCAGTCATCAACACAGTGTAATCTACATATCTTATAATGTTAAGACTCACCAACAAATCCTGGTAGGGTATCCAGTTCACTTAGGATAATGTTACTGTAGAGGTTGAATAAATCTGGGGAGAAGACTTATGATACAACGAACCCCGGGATGGTTTGGATTGATAAAAGAAACATATGTGCAGTTAAATATATGTTTATTTAGATTCAGCAACCATTACAATAACAGGGACAAGAAGTGGGTCTTCTAAGGGCAGTTAATACCTGGAAACACTAAGGGAAACATTTAGCTTGGCATATTAAGAGTTTCAGCATGCTAATATAACAAGGACACATCACTGTTTCATAACTCTTTCTATTTTTGTGTAGCTGCTCAATTTATTTTCTATCCGTATACAAGTTGTTCAATCTCAGCATAAGTTCTAAATTATTCTAACATCTTTTCCAAATAGATCTAGTTTTCAATTTGATAATGCAAAAACAACATTTATTTCACACAATAAATATTTTTCAACATAATCTCCTCCTTGTTAATTCAATTAATTTAGAGGTGAATATTAGTCAGTAGGCAATCAAATTTAGTCATTATCAACTGGGTGGAGTCTTCCACATATCTGTTCCTTCCACATATCTGGGTCGAAAGCGAGAGAGTTATTCATTCATTATCTGTCTATATTTCTGTGATGAGGTATTATGGACACTACTTACATTATTCGGACTATTATCCTCATCTTTGTCGCAATACATTTTGGCCGTTGTACACTTC
The DNA here is from genome assembly GCA_903632075.3 of Acanthosepion pharaonis. Classification (NCBI taxonomy): domain Eukaryota; kingdom Metazoa; phylum Mollusca; class Cephalopoda; order Sepiida; family Sepiidae; genus Acanthosepion; species Acanthosepion pharaonis. The sequence goes on along the minus strand of CAHIKZ030000787.1, from coordinate 53,767 downwards.
GGCCTTCTTTAGGTGGTTGAAATGTCAAACTGAACCCTTTATTTCGCTCACTGGGGTAGACTGTTCTAGTTCCACACATGGTATAGTGGATAAAGGCGTTACTTAGATCCAGTGACAGGACCCAAAGAGTGTGAGTTTAATACCCAGTTAAGGCAGTGGAGAACTTGGAGAAGGGAATTAACAGGAGATAACTGCTAACTGACATCCATTAAACATGGCACATGGAACTAGAACAGCCTACCCTAGTGAGTGAAATAAAGGGTTCAGTTCGACATTCCAACCAACTAAAGAAGGCCGGAGTGTTGTAATAAATATGGCAACAAAGATGAGGACAATCACAATGTGTAGCTTTTGTTAGGCAGGTAGACCTGGCGAAGCCCATCCCTCTCCAAGTCAATGTCATCCAACTTGAAGGTCCGCCTTGGTTACAGAAATGTAGTCATTGATTTTATTGTGGGAACCCTGTGCCCTGGCAGTTGACTTCAGTCTAGTTTGATTGATTTGTTTTCTATAGCTTATCAACCATTTGCAGGTTATTTAAAGCCAGAAGATATTTTTAAATTGTAAGAAGTTTTTTTTTTTTTTTTTAGATAATTGTTTAGTGATACATTCTTACTAATTAACTCATAGCCGGAGGAGAATAGGTGGATTTGCGCATAAGTAAAGATAACAAACCCAATGAGAATTGAAACCTGGCTCTTCAATTAACAATTCTGAACAATTATGTATTACACCACCCACACATCTAAGCTTACAGCACTTGGTATTGCCAAGCGGTCACTCATCTAGGTACTGACCAGGCTCAACATTGCTTAATCCCCATGATCATAAGGGAACTGGTGTTTCAACATGAAGTAGCCATAAGCCCTTCAGTGTAGAAAGTCCTCCACCAAGCAATGCCATGTCATCACTGCATTGGTTGCACATTAAGCTATGGAACCTAGGATGGGTGTCTAACCACCCTCCTAATAGAAAAGTCTGGTGGGGGAACCAGTTTAGTTTTAGGAACTTAAAGAGGCTGGTATTAATTACACACAAAGGTCAAGTAAAAGTGAACAGAATAACAATAGAAAACAATATTTAAATCTTCTTTTTACCTGCAAACGATCCCAGCTTTTGCAATACTGATGCTCTGCTGTTCCTAATAAAAGTAGGATTTAAAAAAAAAAATCTGTGTTATCATAAGAAATGTATTGATATAAAAAATCTTTTTTTTTTCTAATAATTATTCAAATAGAAAAATGTTGTCTATCAAATACAAGTGTTTTAATGTTGGGAATATACTTTTGCCATTATGGGTAATATCAGATTTTGTCATTTTTGGTCAACCCTACTTGAACTGCTTTATAATACAGGACATGGTGATACCTTCATTGGACCCAATGACTGTTGGTTTTCAACAATATTCTGGATAATCAAGGGATTATCCATACCTGTTGAAATCTACTTTTTTTTGGTTTACAGACACAGTATCTGCACCTAGTGTCTAACCAACTTTGTACAAGTAGGTAGTTTTTGAATTCAGTGCTGTCCTTCTCCTAGACTGGTTACCAGCCATAGCTAGAAAACCCAGTCGGCCCTACTATTTAACATATAGCTGGGAGGAGAAGAGATGGATTTGTACCTTTGCCAAGAGTATATATAATAAGTGAATGTAATGAACCTGGCTGGAATTTGAACTTGGCTCACCAGTTACTTGTTCTGAGTTGTAAAGCAGTGCACCACATGCATATCCGCATGTCTTATAAAACACTCATAAATCTGAGTAAGCTTTAATCAAATATGGGTAAGGAATGTTAAAAAACATAGCATGACATGTTTTGTACATTATAAAGCCATGAATATTGGTGTTTATATGTGAACAGGTTTTGCAGCATTTGAAGCAAAATTGTGAATAAGAACCAAATTTATGCTGTTTCTAAACTGACTGGCCTCTGTCAAGGTTGAAAATGTTTGCAACAGTGTTATTATTGGGATATAAGGCAAGTTAAAAAATTTAAATGTAATGTCAATTGTTATATTCTATCTTCTTAATTCTTGTTCTTTTATTGTTGCCTTAATATATTTTTTCATATTCTCTAACACTCAGTAATCCCTTGTGTCTTAGTGGCTTTATTGCCTTGCTTAGATTGAAAATGATTAAAAAAAAAAATTATGGAAGAGTGATGTGCTCAAGTGTTCACTCACTATTTTCTGCCAATGATTATGACATGCCAGTGATGAATCGTTTTAAGCAACTAGTGGTGAGACTGCATGTAGAGATGGGCATTTATAGATTTCCCATTAATATATACCATATTGACTCATGTATAAACTGATCCAAATATAAGCCAACAATCTCCATTTTATGCCTGAAAAATGGGCAAAAATCCAAATTCTGTGCATTATCAACACATATGACACAGTTTGGTAAATTTATACAAGTGGAGAATATTTTTATGAGGTGTCATTTAAAGTAGAGTTTTTGTTTCACAATTCAATTTCACAGTGACCTTTTTACAATTTCATTTATTTTATAAAGTTTCAACAAGTTTCTTGATTTTTTTTTTTTTTTTTACTTCCTTTTTGCAAACAACTATCATCTGAAAGTAATGGTTTTATTTAACATAGAAAATGAATGAAACATGTGCCTTAAAAAAACTGAAAGAAATGAAAACACAAAGTGAGTACTAAAAATATTCTGTAAAATGCTTGTAAAATTTAGGTAAAACTGTTTCTTTATAAAGCAGTTACTCCAGATGCATTTTTACATAGATGTTAAGGTTAAGGAGAAAGTGGAAAATACTGACCTCAAATACAAGCCTACTCCCCCCCCATTTTATAATATTTTTCACATACTCCTTAGCATATACACAATTAAATATAGTAAGCATCTTTGGTAGAAATGTGAACCAGCTGCTCTGTTGATTTAGCTACATGTACATTTATGGCTAGCAGATAAAATTTAACCATCTAATTTCCCCCTTTATCTTTTTTAAAGCAATTCTAAATCGAATTTTGATTTTCAAGACCACAATGCTAGACAATATTACATTTTGAATTTTTATTTATAATGTTTAGAAAAGGCTTTTAACTTACAGCACATGAGATCCAACTTGAAATGAAAATTTAAAAAAAAAAAAATTAAATTTTAAAAATATGATATATAATACTAATTATTCCAACTTTATTATTTATTAATTTGAAGCTTTATATAGAACTATTTATTCAGGTTGTGCCAAACCTTTCTTTTCAATCAACATGTAATTGCCCCAGGTACAATGGCTTAACACCACAATGCTAAGCAAATGCCAAAAACCGACAGAAGATATGACTTACCATGGCTTCAAGCAGAGCCTGATGCTGAGTACCCATTTTATCAAATTCATCAATACAACAACATCCTTGATCAGCCAAAACCAATGCTCCAGCCTCCAAAGAATGGTCATTGGAACCACCATCCTTACACAAAGTAACCTGTAACATTAAATAAACTTCTAATCAATATGAAATAAAAAAATAAAATAAAGTACTTAACTGGTGTCGAGATCTCATCAATTTACATTTGAGCTAGCTAGATGTAACCATAAATTCTATGCTAACAGTTTCTTTTCTCACATTTCTCATTTGTGGAACTCCCTTCCGGCTCCATGCTTTCCAGCCAACTTTAATCTGTAAAAATTTAAATGCAATGTCAATTGTTATGTAATGTCCTCCTGATTACTCTCCCCGCTCATTATTAATATTTTAGTTTCTAATTCTTCCACATCCAGTAACCCCTTGTGTCTAAATAACTAATGCCTTGCTTGGGGTGAAACTGATTAAAAAAATTAAAAAAAAAGAAAATAAAAAGCCTGCATAAAATTTTATAGTGATAAATTAAGAGATCTTTTAGAAATGAATCAAAAAGATTTGTACTAGGTGAGTTTATATTACTTTGGTTTGTTATATTTGGATAAAACCAATTTTGAAATTAACCATTTCCTTAGAATTAATTATGACTAAAAGTACCCAGTGTGCACCTATTAAAAAAAAGTTTCCAGTCAGCTCTTGAAAATAGTCCCTTGGTGCTCTCTTTTTTAAAAAAAATAAAAGTTTCCAGTACTCTTTGTCTTGGAAAAAGTTCCCAATATTCTCTTCTTTTTAAATAGTTCACATACTTCTTTCTTAAAAATAATCTCCAGTGCTCTTCTTTAAAAAAAAAAAAAGTTCCCAAGGTTTTCTTTCTTGAAAATGTCTCCAGTGTCAACACCATTTTTAATCCTTTTTAGAACCTTCAAAATTTTGGTTAAATTTTTTTTTTTCTTGCATCAGTGGATGACCATAAATTAGAATAGGAAATTTAGCATCTTTTTGCAGTGAAAAATACAATGATCTGGAAATTCTTGAAAAAAAAAAAAAAAAAAAAAATTGTCAGAATTAATGAAACTTTCAAAACTTATTCACAAATGAATGAAATTATTTCAAAAAAGATACTTTTTTTTTTTTTTTAGAAAATCTTGGTAAAAATATTTTTTTTAAATCTGTTACACCCAACCCCTGCAACAATTATTTACTTTTTTGAAATATTGAAAAATTTATTTTTTTATGGCTTAATGTTTATATTAGTTAAAAACAAAAGTCCTTGGAGAAATTAAATCTTTTTTTTTTTTTTTTTTTGTAAAACAGAACACTCAGTTACCAAAAATTTGTTCTGAATTATATAATAAAAGATGTAATAAAACTTGGACATAATTTAATTAGAAAAGCCTTTATTTACTTTTATGAATATTGTCTTAAGAAAATAATTTTTTTTCACTGAATAATTAATTTTTTACATGAATTGTTTTCATTTTTTGAAAATTTTAATTAGAATAATTTATAAAATTTTAAATCTGTATGAATTTGTACCAGTTAAAATATATTGTTGTTAAGTAAAAACTATATTTATAATCATAGATGAAAAGCTTACTACAATTCAGTGACCCCACCCCCAATATATTAAAAAGAATTATGAATTTCTTTTGCATATGTATAAACATGCCAATTTTGTAGATACAATTGTTCATAGACAAAATTATCAGAAAATAAGAGCAATAATTACAGTAAATTTAAAGCCAAAGTATCTAAAGTTTAATAGACATTAGATTACAGAGAATATTTTCCTAAATTTTTAAAGATTACAGAGTATGAAAAAATTATCTAAAAAAGGCATTCACATTATAATCTTCATTTATTTTTTTACAGATATAGCCACCATAGAAAAATCAATCACCTATAAATCTTAAACTGTGTGTCTATATGTATGTGTGTGTGTGTGGGTGATCGAATGTTGTTTATGCATTTCCACAGTTCTATCAGATTTCAAATAATTTTTTTGTTTGATAGATAATCTTTCATGAAAACTTTAATAAAAATAAATAGTTTAAATTATTACAATAATATTATCTATATCTATAATTCTCACAATGTGTATGTGTGATCAGGTTTTGTTTATGCATTTCCAGTTTTCAATGAAATTTTTTTGTTTGATAGATAATTTTTCAGTGCCAGTTTTGAGTCCAAATCAGCTGGAAAAAATTATAACCTTGAAGGTGAAAAATCGAAAAAACTGATTTTTTTACACTTTGCGCAAAAATCAAAGGCAAAAGTTAATTTACTTTTTCACACATAACCTTCCAATCCTCAGTCATGCTGTGTGGGTGTGATTAACACCACCCACATGTTGCCCATCGGTTGCTGCTGACCTTGATAATTAGCACATGCAGCAACACGTGTACATGTGGCCCTGCAACACACGCTGATACATGCAGAACGCTACATCTGTTTGAGTTGCCCATTGGCTACACAAAGCCCCTTTACATGTCCAATCAAATGTCACATGTCATACTGATTGTCTACTCAGCTCGTTACTATCGCTTAATTCTGCAATTATACTTCTACTTCTGTACGTCCAGCCCTGCTTACACATTCTCCTTTTCTTAGTCAAGCAATCAATCTCTCTAAAGTAAGGTTACCTTTTCGGTTGCATAAAGCCTACTATTACATTTTAATGTGTTGCTTTCATTGTCGTTTATAGCAGTTCCCAATTTAAATTTTATTATTGTCCTGCCAGTTTTTGCATTGCATTCACTGTAGTAATAAGTAAGCTTCTTTTTTTATTACTCAACATTTATTTTTCCAACCTTTCCTAAAATTATTTGAGCTTGGCGATCCCTCTAGCTTTACAGCATCCTCTTCTGGTATTTGCTCATGCGTTCTATTTGACAATTCATACGTGCCTAAGACATGCCACCAAAGAAAGGAATTTGCCTAGGTCACAAAACTGCTGCCGACAAGGCCGCCATGTGAATAAGAGATAATGAATCGTCTTTAGAACATTCACTACACCTGTCTCAAAATGCATCTCAGAATGCTTCAATCAGAGCCACTGAGTCTGAAGATCCACGTAGCCATCGGCTTTCCAGAAGAGCAATCCTTAACACTTCTGTGTGCAAAGCTGAAAATGATGATCAAAGGATTCAACGGCTGAGGAGAAATGCCTTTTCAACTGCTGCTGCGCGTGAGGTTGAAACAAGATTGAGAATGCAAAAATGGACGCTTTTCTGCCCCACTTTCAAATTGCTAATCCCCTCATTTGGGGATGTGCCTCGATTGCACCCAATTGTTGTTGCTAATATTTTCAGGTGGGCTGACTTTAAACTTAAACTACTCCAACTGAACGTCAAAAATTCCCAGTAATGAAAGATCCGGTTGAAGATGGGTTATACTGCTAGTACCTAAAATAATGTTAGTTTTATTGCATTTTTTATTTTGCAATTCAGGGCAGATTTTCTCTAACTAGGAGTACTATTTAACCTCCCAAAATTTCATGATATAAATTTTTCTACAACTTGTCCTCATAATTAATATAAACATTTAACTTGGTACCTCCAAAACTGAGTATACAAGATAAAAAAAGTGCCCCAAACTTAATAAAAACAAAGTTTTATTGTTATTGTTAAGAAAAGACCAAATAATTTTTTGATGGAGAAATTATTTTTTTTTTAGTCTTTTTTAGAATCTTTGAAATTTTGGTTAAAAGTCTTTTTTTTCTGGCATCAAAGTGGGGCCATAAATTTTTCTGGAAAATTTAAGCATCTTTTTGCAATGAAAACACGTTGACTTGGAAATTCTTGCAAAAATCAGATAATTGCCGGATTTTAATTAAACTTTCAAGACATAAAATTATTTTAGAAATCTTTCTTTTTTAGAAAATCTTGTGTAAAAATATTTTTTTATTTACATTTGTTACCTTCACATTTACTTGTTTAATTTTTTGAAACTTTGAGAAATTTTTTTTTTCTTATGCTTACTTAAAACTAATTTCTTGAAATGATATCACGCTATCAACAATCTGTCCAGATAATTTCATATAATTTGTTGATTTGATCATAAAACATTAAATATTCTTTAAACTTTTTTTAACGTAATTTTTAAAACACTGGCTTACGATGGAAGGGAAGTAACTCTAATTAAGTCATTGTTTATTAGTTGCTGAGAAACGAACTTGTTCTCATGCAACAACATCTACTTTTCGAAAGACCGCGATACTATTTTATGTCCTAGTGAATTAGAGCTGGACTGAAAGCAACAAAAAAAATGACCGTAAGACAAATCTCTATACCCGTAAAAAAAAAACAAAAATCAATTTCGTATTTATATGTATAATTTTTTTTTAAATTAACATTTTTCCATCTGGGAGGTCATTTTTTTTTTGTTCCTCGGAGAAAGCACTTGTCAAACAAAAACAAAAACATTAATACGAAACTTTACCAACAACGAACTTTTTTTTTCAACAGCAAAAGTTTTAAATTCAAACAAAATGTCAAAGAAAAGTGCTATTTCTTGTTTCTTAGCTTAGCCATCTTTCATTTGTTGAAATTATTTTATTTCGGCAGTCCGCTCTCTATCTCTCTCTTTTTCAAAAAAAAAAAAAAAATAAATAAAAATATTAAATATCGTTATAAAACAAGTAGACGGAGGATGTCAGAAGCTGATTTTTAACGTATTTCTTTCCCCAAAGGGCCAAAACTAAAAACTAGCCCGCAATAATCCTGATGAACAGGTTTTTAAAAGCATCTTCTTGGTCCCAATTGGCTAATTTAATTTTAATTTATTCATGCAATTAAAAAGGCTTTTCTTCATCGGCAATCTGAGATATTTATTCCAAATGAGAATGAGACCATATCATTTTTTATTTGCTGTTGCGAGAAATAACGTCAGGTTTCTACGACGGTCGTAAATAAATCAATCTGAACGTTGTGAAGACAACATAAATAACACAACAAAAATATTAATTATTATTTTTTAAAAATATATACAAACAATAATTCATTACGAATTCCAATAACATTTTTGATGTACTGAAAAAAAAATCAGAGACGTATTTTAACGAGATAATATACTTACGGAAAAATAAATTTTTGGTAAATTTAATAATAAATATGGAAACCCCTTCTCTATTCTCACTGGAAATTGTAGTTGAAAAGTTATATTTACCAAATATATCTTGCCATTTCCCAACAATCGCCTGTAAATTACTTGACTTTCCAGTAATTTCCATAGATTTAGTGGAAAAGAATACTGCAGAAGCCATAAGGAAAAAGATACAATCAAAGCCAGACTGGATTCTTCCTAATCAATTTGATAGTCTCAAAGACACTGAAGATACGTTTTGCTTTAAGCAAGGAAAATCTTGTCTCTTTAAAATATGCCTTCAAACACTGAAGTCCCTTTTATTGAATGCCCCTCTGTATGTTATGGTTTTGGACACACTCCCAAACACTCCAAAGTTAACTGGGAATGCATCTGTACCTCTTGACACAGCCATTAAAAAGATTTGTACAGATCTTAGCAAAAATGGACCAGACATCCCAGTGATTTATAAAGACACAGGTCTACTGCGCATTTATAATCTGATGGCTAAAGAAATAGGATATATGACATTTGGATATCGTCTTTTGTATTTAGGATCAACTCTTCTTCCTCATATATCTGTGAATGAATCCAAGACAGATGTCACAGAATCAGATTTACCAAAGAATGATGTGGTTAGAGATACTGATAACATGCTAACAGCTTCACAGCTGATGCCAAAATCTGATCTTCCAAAAGGAAAGAATAAAAATCCTAAAATTTATTTGCATACAGAAATGCTAGTGAAAACTGTATCACCAGAGAAAGAGACAACACCCCAAATCCTAAACTCTAACAAAACTGCTAATGTTTCAGAATCAGTTTTAACAAAAGAAGAGCAATCAAAAGATTTTAAAGTACCAGTTGATGACAACCAAAGTAACATGCAAATAATAAACCACAATTGTCAACTTTTAAATGATGTAAAAATTCAATCTGAAGAAAGAGACCCTTTTCAACTCTACTGCCCTCCGCCAATATTTTACCGTAAGAGTAACTCCAAAATTTTATCCTCTGACCCAGATGTTTTAAACAATAAGGAATGTGATATTGAAGAGAAGTCACAAAATATAGATGAGAACCTACCTTTTGGAGACCGCATCCAACAACTTAAAAATAATGATAATTTACCAAGTGTTGTGAAAATGAAGAATCCTGAAAGAATATCTCAGACTCTTCAAAATAATCCAAAAACAGATGATAAACCTTTAGCAACAGAAATGAATAAATATCCCTATTTAAGTGCTATTTTAAAAGAGTTGTCTTTGATAGATGTTCCTAAAGTATTGCAACAAATTATTGACAGTCTCAAAGAGCAGAATTCTGAGAAGGTTTCAGCATCAGTTAAAGGGGAAACAAGGCGAGGCGTCAGTGCATCTACAAAACGGACTCCAGTGAGTGCCAATGATACTGAGAAACAGATTCTGAAAAACAAAAGCTGGATTCGATGCACACAACAGTTGTCGGGAAGAAAATCATCTTTGGAATTTGGACTCACAAAGACTCATATTTTAAGGCTGAACAAAGTAAAGTTGCTTGATGATGAGGCTAACGAGAGGAGAAAGCTACAAAAGGTAGAAAAAGAGTCAAGATTCAAGCCTGAAATGAACAAAAATCACTTGAAATCATCTAAAAATAACTGTCCAACATTAAAAGAGGAAATATCAAAACAAAAACCAAGCACAATTGGCCAAGAAGTTCGGAATAAAGTATATATCATAAAGGAAAAGAAAGAAGTAGAGAACAAGGTAAATGTCATGAAGGAAAGGAATGCAGTAGGGAATGAGGTAAATGTCATGAAGGAAAGGAAAGAAGTGGAGAATGAGGTAAATGCCATGAAAGAAAGAAATGAAATTGAAGTAAAGCTTTCAGGAGATGAGCCAACAAAGTCTGTGGATAAAACAGAAGAACTTCTCATGGAGAATATTCAAAAAGAAGCAGAAGAATTGAAAAAGACATTTATTAAAAAAGAAAGCAAACCCGAACAAAATGAAGCAGAACAAATTCAGAAACAATCATCAGATTTTACTGACATCAGCGACAAAGATGAGCCTCTTCTTGAAAACAAAACTCAATCAGATTCTGAAATGAAAGTCTGTGCTTATTCTGATGAAAGATCTTCCCAAAGTCTAGAAAGTGAAACTGAAGACAACAGAGACAAATTAAGTAATTCTGATGGCATTAAATCAGATAAAGAAAGCAAAAATAATAAAAAAAGAAACTCTAAGACTGATTTGGAAGAATGGCAAAAAAAAGAATCCCAACTTTCCTCAAAACAGAATTCAATGATGGAGACCAGAGTCATCAATGACAACAATGAACCAACAACCAATCAAAAATTCAAAGAAAAAAACAAGGTTCTATCTTTTGAGAAACCTGAAGTGAATATGCATGAAAACCTTTCCTTGTTGGTTCCTCTGTCGTCAACATCACCGCAACCTCGGTTAAGCAGAGGCCCAAGTTTACAAGAAAGCAATGTCAGTTCAAGTTCAATGCTTTCTGAAACACCCCTACCAACACCAAGAACCCGTAGACTGCCAATACTGATAAAGAAAGACTCAATCCATACAGATTCTGTGAGTTCCTACCGGCCAAGTGAAGACAACGATGAGTTGGTGTCACATTCAAGTAGCAAGCACTCAAAATCTCCTAAGGATTATTCAGACGATTTTGTGCTTTCAGAATCAGAAGAGGAGTTGGCAGTTTCTGACCAACCGAAACCAAAAATTATGTCTGAGAACAAGTTAGGTTATACAATTTGGTGAGACCTGATATTGAAATACATAAACAATGAATATACAAGAGCAAAGGTGTGAAAGATATATTATATTTATATGAGTGCATATATACACTGACATGCTAAAAGCATGAGTGTAGATATTGCAGAAAATACATTACTCATGTAAAAAAACAAATAAAAAATAATAAATTAAATAATAAAAAGGAAATTGTTAGTATGTAAAAAGGTAAAAATATTAGAATAAGAGAATAATATTAAATAAAGAATAGTTCCTGCTTCCAGTCACATAGTCAGTCTGACTAATTGAAAGGAAACCACTTATTTTTAACAAGAGACTTATAAGGTGCACACAGCAAAATGTTTCATCCCAATGAGGATCAATAAGACACGAGGATTTATAACATTTCCCGAAATTCTACTCAGAAAGGCACACATGGTATCTTACTATATCTATATAATATTTATTATTGCTCCACAGTTGAATGGGAATAACTTTTGATATCGTTTATAAAACTCACCCTTTTACTTCTTACGAAATCTAAGGAACTCGACCAAACATAATATTTGTTTTATTTCAGTTTTTCAGGGAGTTTTACGACAAAGAGACAAAAAGAAAATAAATGCTAGTTTGTTGTTGGTTTCTATCAGAAGAAAACTCTTTGGAAACAGTTACAGTGAAAAATGTTTGCACATTTCAGATTTTCAGGAAACACTACCAAGAAGAATGACCGATTGCTATGAAACATATTCACTCCACCAATCAGTACACTTGGTACATAGCTGAAGTTTCTTTAACCCTACAAAATACAAAATTAAAAGAAATCTGGGTTGGTCATTGAAATACTAATTTTTGGGAAATGTGTCAGGCCAAGAACTTTCCAGCAGTTCCTTGTGAGTTCTATCCAAAAGTGTGGGAAGGTTGAACAGGGTGTGTGAACTAAATAATACAGACTTGCTATCACTTTTTGAAATCCTTGTATATAGGGTGTGATGGATAAATTATCATGTAAAATTATGCAAAAATAAAAATAACACTGACATCTCATTTTAACAACTATATTTACCAAAATTACACAAAAAAAATCTTGAAATACTAAAGAGCAAATTTTATTCAATAAAATCACCATTGGCTTCAACCACTGCCTCCAGATAATTTTAGAATCTCCTGCAACTTATCTGGATGGTCTCTTTGTTTAAGTTGGTGAATGCTGCCATAATCCTTGCCTTCAGTTCATCTTTGGTGTTACAAGGAGTTTTGTTGGTCTTTTGCTCAACTGCACCCCACACATAATAATCAAAGGGGTTGTAGTCTGGGGAGTTAGGTGGCCAGATGTAAGGGATAGTGTGGTCACAGAAATTGTCTGACAGCCAAGACTGGGTTCTCCTGCTTGTGTGGCATGGTGAAGAGTCCTGTTGCCAGGCATAGGGTCTTCCAGCAGCTACCCTCTTGACCCAGGGCAGCACTACCTTCTCAAAGCACTTGATGTAGGTCTCCGTGTTGAGCTTGAGGCTCTCACCAACAAATTCGGGAGTTCTTTTCTTATCAGAATTAGAGTGAGTTTTCCAAGCTGCTGTACCATCATAATCAACATTAGACTCATCCAACTCTTTTCGAGCCCTCTGCACTGTCCTCAGATTGACACTCAAAGACTCTAAAATGTTTGTATTGGAGCAGAGTACATCATGCTGTTTCAAAATTTCTGGCAGAGTGAATTGCATTATGCTCTTTTTCTCAGATGGTGCCCAACTGACTCTGTGCAGTTGACAAAATCAAAAATAGACAATGTGCATATGTGAAATTAAAAATATAAAATGCCAACAATTTATCCATTGCACCCTGTACATACCCAAATATTGAAATTCCAGCAGTACTATTTATAAAATTTTATTTTCAATATTTTTTCCACTTTGTGATTTAGAGTTTGTTCCAAATGTAACATATTTTGTTTTGAAAAGTATAGTGAATGAAAGTTGAACTTTAAACAAATGAAATAATAAAGACTCACAGTTAATCCTGAGGTAGTTGTAGTATTTCCACAAACATATACACTCCTTGGGGCAATGGAATTCACAGCTTGCAACATCTGAAAAAAATAAAAATAAAATAAATGAAAATATTATGGATATAAATGTTTTAAATTTTAACTTCTTCAATATTTTTTTACTACTATTGTTGTTATTATTACTGCTGTTATTATTATTATTATTATTTTATTTCCTTTGATTTCTGGTGTGTACACATTTCTTTCAAGTATTGTCTAGAGACCCAAGGATAGAAATGGCATTAAAAAAAAAAACAAAAAAAAACACGCTCACACATATTTTACATAAATAAAGCCCTTTGTAAGGTGTGGGCTGTACTTGTGAGAACAATTTTTTGTATTTCTTTAAGGCATAGGTTTCCAGGAATCCCTTCAATGAGTCTACTGGAATCTTTTCCAACCAATCCGAAGGCTCCAACTAGAACAGGAATTGTTGATGTTCCCATGTGCCACATTTTTATTATTATTATTGCTGCTGTTATTATCATTATTACCAACATCTTCATTGCTGAAGCCCATATCACAATGTTTTGGTTGGTCATCTTCATCTCTGTAGTTCATATCATATGGCACTATGATTGGAACAGCCATGTGGAAGATGGTGTGTGATTTTATCTCATTCTTGAGTGGTTCAGGTTTTTTTATGACCAGCAATAAAGCCTATATGATGGGGTCTTTAAAGTGGTCACCCAGTTGACCAAAAGGGAATAAAATAATAGATAAATAAATGAAAACTTTTGGGAACAAGTGACAACAAAACAGATGTTGAAGACTTCTGGTCATTAACAGTCACAGTTGGAATTGACATAGTACCAGGTTTCCCTTTACTGGGGTGCAAACTGTCCATTGAGAGAGAGTTGTCAGCTGTGTGTCATGATGAAAAGGTGAGTAGAGAGTTGGCAGGAGACCATCAGAATTCTTACTGGTTGAAGGAAAAAGCTTATTTGTTAGTCCAAGATGTCAAAAATGACAGAAATTGTCCCAAGTGTCACCTACCTAAAAAGTACAAGAGGATCCTTAAAATAAGACAATAAACTTTTTAATTTTTTGTTTGAATTTCTAGCATGAAGAATAATCTTTATTAGTCAAAGTAAGTAATATATATATAAAAAAAATGATTATATTTTTAGTAAGTTTATTAGAGGGTGCTGTGAAGTTTGCCATTCAACCCACTTCCCAGAATGTGACCAAATGATCTAATATCAGAATTTTTTTTTCTGTAAGGGCTTCTTGATTGGGCTGAGAATTTTCAAAATGAACAGATATATTAAATTTACATATTAGACTGTGCAATTGTTTTCGGTGATTAGATATGGGAGCATTGCACCAGTAAGACTGTACAATGGATTTATATTCAATTAATTCTTTTGGGTGATCCCATTTTTTTTTCAAAAACTTTTTTCTGAAATAAGTTGTTAATATTCAATGCATTTGACTTTCCTAATCTTGTTTTCATGGTGTTTTTGGCTGGTTCATTCCCCAACTATCTACAGACAGAATTTTTGCTAAGAAATAATTTTTACCCCACAAAATGAAAAAGAAAACATTTTTATGAACTTACCTGACTCTTCCCCAAACCTGGATCTCCAACGATAAGAATATGTGGATCTCCTCGAACAGGAATTCGGTTCTTATAAAAAAGGGGAAAAAAAAAAAATTTCAGAGAAAATTGGGTTTTACTTCATTGAAATATTATCTTTTAACATTTTTTCCAAAAATTTTTTTTCATGAAAACTTTCTTGAAATTAACATTCAGTAATTATCACCAAGTAACGATTCTTTTAATAACAGTCTAATTTTAATGGAGAATGAAAAGTGTCAGTTATGTACACAGACCCCCTTAATCGACTTCTACGTGGAATCCTTAAAAAAGCTCACTAGCAAACAATGCTCAATCCACATCTGCTAACCCAGTATACCAATCATTATTCATGGATTTCAGAAAGATATCAAACTGTGAAATACAAATGCAGAAGAATGTACACATATATTTTATAGATTATATTAAAGCATTTGATAAGCCACTGCACAAAGATCTATTTAAAATGCTAGGAAAACTAGATCAATTTGGGAAGGATGTTAGAATAATCCATAATTTATACTGGGAGCAAACCATCTGTATACAAACAGAAAATGAATTGAGTACCTACACAAAAATAGAAAGGGGTGTAAGACAAGGAGTTGTCTTCTCATCAGATTTATTCTACCTCTACAGCAAGGCTATCATAAAGGAGCTGGAGACCCTACCACGATTTTTATTGGTGAGCACAGTCTTTAATATAAAATATACAGATAATACTGTTGATGGCAGATACAGAAAGACCTCCTAGACAAAGTAATAAAGGAAAGCAAAAAGAAAGGACTAATTATCAATTGTAAGAAGATTATGTATAGTTGTCAGCAAAAAAAAAAAAAAAAGCCCAAGATGTGAATTATCAATTGGAGAATCAAACAAGTACAAAAGTTTAAATATCTGGAAAGTGTTTTAACAGCAGATAGAAAATGCAACATGGAAATCTGAATGCACATTGGTGTGGCACTGAGATTGCTGGTTGATCAAACAAAAAAAGAGAAAGAAAGAAGAGGAGAGTGTCTACTACCTAGATGGTAATTGTTGAAATTTGCAGGAAGATAGATTGAAAAGTCGAAGAAAATTAAAAACAAAATGTGTTGATAAATCAATGTTTTGAAATAATTCCAAAGAGAATCAAACCCAAATTTAACTAGATGGAATTCAGTAAGATTGAGCAAAACCAAGATGACCAGTTCTTCCCCACTTCACACCGAAAGAGACCATTAAGATATCCATGGATGTGTGGTCTGTTGATTGTAAAAAAAATGCATAGACAGAGAAAAGATAAACTTTCATTTTAAGGAGAATGGAAATAATTTTTCTTTCCTTTTCCAATTTTTGAGAGGTCTGGTCAATCAAGAGATCACAGCATGGGGCAAGCTGATAAAGAAGGATTAATGACTGAAAATCCTTTTTGTTTTCACTGCGCCATCTGGAAGTTGGATTTTTCACACCAGCTCTATTTTAGTGGGCTGAGGTTGGCTGCTGAGAAAGTAGGAGAAGGAAGAGAGAGATTAGCACCACCTATATGGAGCTATGGTACAAAGTGAGTGTGAAGGGAATTGGAGTTAAGAGGTGGCTTGATTTGTTTGACCTCTCTCAAAAGGGGGCTGGACAATCCCTAATTTGGAAAACCACCTGAGTAAATGTATTTTTATATAAGGAAATTTAGAAAAGGTTGATGTTTAGGGTAGAAGACAACTGAACCCAGACCCTAGTCAACCCTGCCCCTGCTGGATGCAGGACTCCATATAAGCTGGAGATTTTGGACAGCTGAGATATACACAGAGAAAAAGAGACAATCCCCACACTACTGCTACTGGGATCCACATCGTTTGCCGAGACTTCCTGACCAAGATCTTGTGCCATCCCTGAAGACCAAAATCTAGAAATTTAACTTACTTCTAAAACAAGCTGCAAACTCTGAAGGGATCCCAGTATCATTTGATCATAACTAGTAGGAAGGATTAAAACTGCTGTATACAACAAATCATATATAAACTATATCTTTGTTACAGCTTTAATCCGAGTTAATTCTTTATTCCAAAGGATTATTGTTTTTTATTTGTAGCTCTGGTCTTTACTTCAGTCTGCTTCATCAGCAATCTTCTCACCCTCTTAGATCAAAAACACGTGGCAGAAGTGTGAATGGTTGTGAACAAACAAACGCCAGCTAAGTAGAGTGGAACCATGCCACTATCATGATATCGACGACAAAATGAGTCACACACTAATGAGTGAAGAGTCAGCTAAATAGTAACTACGATGGTCTGAAAGAACTTGAGAACTGATGAGTGGCATTACATCTTTGGTTATCGCTGATTTGGGGCAACATACATTAAATATTTGGTTATTGTTGACCAGGATTGACAAGTGTGGTTACATTGGAATAGTAAAAGGTGTCTTTCAAAAGTTAAGCAAAGTATTAAGATACAGGAAACTTTCATTAGAAAGAAAAGAATGATGAAGTGCGATGTAATATGAATCCTCCTGTATGGCAGTAAATGCTGGACAATCTCCTCACAGGTGAAGAAAAACTTGAGGCAACAGAGATGTGGTTCTAAGAATACTTGTGATGCTAAGAATACAAAGTCTTAAGGAAAATACAAACAACAAGGACACTTATACTCAAAATCAGAAAGAGAAAGCTGAAATTTGGACACAATGAGGAAGGAGAGCTTGGAAAATTTGAATCTCACAGGACATATCGAAGACACAAGGGACAGAGGAAGTAGCAGGCCACCTACCTGAAGAACTTGTGCAAATGGATGCCAGAATAGATGGTGGAAGGGATAGCAAAAAAAATTTAGTAAGAGTTACAAGAAAGAGTTGATAGGAAAGTTGATAGAAAGTTGTAGCGGACCATATTTACCCACTGATGTAATATAATAACCTGTCACCTCCCCATGAGTGACTACACTGTATGTAGTAACTACCTATAAGTAAGTCAACGGACTAGAGTCTAGCTCAAATCTTTTTCAGCTGTTCTGGTTGAACTCTCTGCCTTCGAGCAGAGAGGAACCCGGACAAGGCTATGCCGAAGAGCAGAGTCTCGTTCGGGGGACGTAGACCGACCCGATCCTGTTTATGTGGGGTCTATGGGGATTTTTTGGTCGAGCCTATGGGCTCAGGAACCCCACATTAAATTCGGCCTTGTGCCACATGTAATTGCATGGGGCAGTTGCTAGATACTCTAGCTGAGATCTGTTGGATACAACTCAGACTTACGTGAGAACTACCGACCTTCCAATAGTAGCACTCACTACTGGATTGACTTGTGCATAACTGTTAGCTTTATTCTTAATGTACTGGTTTTACAATAAACCTTTGCTTATTTTATCCACCATGTTTTTCAAGTATATATTCCTATTAGCACAGAATATAACATATACCTTCTGAAGGATTAAAGTGAAATGGTTGAAATCAGAAGATAAATAAAAATCTCTTATGGTGTCTGTAATTGTATTTGATAGCATAAAATAAACACCATTTACACTTGATATACAGTATTATGCAGGTAGGCTAGGTACAAGCAAAGTGAAAAAGTCACTAAGACACAAAATCTAAAAGAAGCTGAGAAATCATTATTGAGCAAAAAAGACGATAAAAGATCAGGTTTCAAAAATTAGCTGATGACAATTGACGTATTTAAACTTTTGAAGATTGTAGTTGACAGGAAAACAAGAAGTCAAAAGAGAGTTCAACAAGTGACAAGTGCAAGAGGAGATACTATTATGACCACATTATAGAATCAAACTTGCTTGAACTTTCCTTTCCAGTATTTATTACTTTCTACAATGAGGAAAAAATGAAATTGGAATTTTGCATATTCACCATTGATATTCTGCAAGAGCAAATTTTATACCTGTATGTTAATTTTAAAAACAGTCTGTCACTAGAATGTGTCAACAATTTTAAGAAAAATGTAGCTGGCTGTGGATTAGATGAGAGGAAATGTTATTTAAATAAGGAAAAGATGAACTATTTCATGAAAGTTTGACAAAGAAGCTTCCAGTGGGAAATAAGAATGGAAAATAATCAGAAAAACTCTTACCATATTTAAACCTGTAACCCAAATAGAATAACTAAAAATGCAAACCGTAAATTTATGACCTATCCTATAGTAACATAGATAATTATAATAAACAACGATATACAACAGCTGTAAAACAATTGCTTACTGGTCTATAATTCGTTCTATTCAATAGCTGTTGGAATAATTTAAAATAACTGTTCTATTCAATTGCCGTTAGAATAAGACAATAAACTGGAAATAACTGATCTTGCTATCCATAATGTCACAATAACTAATGTATGTAAATAGTTGAGCTATTACCCAACCCACATGGCCAGAAGATTGTACTCAAGCATGAAGCAGACTACTGTAATTTGGTGTTGATCTCTGTATCCACACTGCTTATATTTACATAAGCTCTATTCCAGATATTAAGCACTGTGACCCCATAAATATAGCATACTTTAAAATTATTATATATATTGTAATAATATTTTTATTTAAAAATATTTTACATTGCTACATAAAAATTTCTATGTTTCGGAACTAAAATTGTCCAGTCATCAGGCGATGTTAGGTTTTACAATATTTTGCTCTATGTCATATTGAGCCCTTTTTTTAAAAAAAAAAGTAAATGCTAAGGAACGGTGGATTCTTAATCAGCCTGTTCCTTCTCTTTATTTGGATATATATATATCCCAAGAAAATAGCTACTAATAGTACCAGTTGTTAAATTCTGTAAATAATCTTGGTTTTTGTATCACTTCTCAAAAACTAAAAAAAAAAAAAAAAAAAAAAAAAAAAAAAAAAATAAAATAAAATTTACAAAAACATTGGATCTAAAATGCTTATGGAAAATCTCATAAACTTAATATAAAAAAGGTACTAATTGTTCACCCAATATAGGGCTCAAAAGCCACTCAAGTTAGAGGGTTATGGAATAAGGTTTAGTACAGATGTATGAAAATACCAAACCTCCAGACAGGGTGGTAGCATCACAAAACTCCTTCAAAAGCACCACTGTATTCCCAACATTTTGAATTTTGGTACTATCCTTTGCTCTGTAAAATCTACTAGTAATCATAAGAATTAAAATGAAACTAGCATACTAATTATAGGTTTCTACCTATAATCCATTAATGCGTACTATTTCAAAAATGTGACAGTAGGCAATAATAATTTAAACAAACCATCTGAAAATGGTACATATAATTTTAGTTATGACATTTGTGTTTATGGTTTATAGCACAACTACACTGAGTAGACCCCAAACTACAGCCTATCTGATAGGGATTAACTGAACAAGACCAATATGCTTAAATTCTTGGTCACAATGACTTGTGATTTCATGGCTAGCATAAGCATTGTCAGCTCCTAAACAGCATCATCTACCCAATTTTGTTCACAAGGCTTGGGTAAATTGTTATCATGCTAGTGTCCATGCTAGGTATTAGTTTTAGCCTAGTGGTTAGAGCATTAAAATTATAACCATGAGATCTGTGTTTGAATTTTATAATAGTTTATTTGTCAAGGTGACTTATTAAAATTGTCTCAGCAAAAGTTGCATTGAAAGGGTTCATCGATAATATTATGGGGTGGGGCTACATACAGATAAAGGTAATCAGTACAGTGAATGGATAAATATTAGGTATTAAAATTTGCATATAAGACCCAGGGGAGATTTTTTTAACTACATTTTAGTGGGGAAAAGTGGGTTTTATATGTCATTAAATATGAGAACATTCTGCTTTCCCTAATGTTTTAACACCTACAATAAGTCCTGATTTTATTATACTTTCATCATTTAAATTGTAATCATGCCATGAAATATTAAAGAATATTGGATGATCATTACACCCTTATGAGTTACTAATCTTTTCAATTTTTTTTGTTTTCTTTTAAGAAATTAAAAGAAAGCAGTCAGCATATATAAACTTTTTTTTTTACCTTATCATTTATAAACCGTGGAGTTCCACCAAAAAGTCCAAGAACCAAACCAGCTTTGACCATCTATTAAAAAAAAAAAAAAAAAAAAAAAATTTTAAATTTATTTTAAATATATACAATATAAAAATTTGTTTTACTTGAATGTAAATCTCTTTGAAGTTACTGACATTTTGTCTGAAATGTTTTAACATAAGTCATTTATTTTTTTATTTTGAAGAAACTTTTTTTAGATCTTTTAAATAAATGTTTTTGATTTCTAATGAAAGACAGAAAAAAAAAATTTACACTGCAAATTTATTTAAATAAGCAGATGTTTTTTCTTTATTGAAACTGTAGAAAGTTAAGAAGAAAAGATTTGGCCTTGGGAAAATATTCAACATGACCAGGAAAAAAAAAAAAGGAAAAGAAAACATACAAAGTACAATAAAAAAAAAAATCGTAAATTATTGATATGGTTTTACAAGGAATATTTTGATCTAAATTTCTTTGGAAGACAAATGCTACCAGAAACAGAAGTAAGAAGGGAAGATTTTTAATGACTTCAGCTGAACTACTTGATATATTATCTCGTAAGAGCATAGACTGAGTAATAGACACAAGAATATATATAAATATTTAACTAGGATTATATTATATTATTACATATATAAATATGTTAAATCCTATTTGAAAGTGTGTTAATTGAAGAGTATAAAATTTCTAGTAACTATAAAAGCTTAAAACTTGAAACATTGCAGATCTATAATTTTATACATGCTTTAAATACTCTGAGAATTTTAGAATGGATTCTTTATTAATACAACAAATTTTTATCACTTCAAATGTTATTTTTAATGGGTACTCATACTTGAGTATACATTATTTATCAAGTAGTATATCTATTTATTTTCATCTCCTGGCCTGAATGTTCGAGAAATCTTATTAAAGAAAAATATGCACTCTCCAACAAAAACAAATAAATATGCTGTTTAACAAATAAACAGAACATCTACTCAAATATGAGTATCCACTAAAAATGACATTTAAAGTGATAAAATATGTTAGATTAATAAATAAAAAATCCATTATCTCTTTAGAAAATATATTTTAACTAATTCACCCCAAGCAAGATAATAATGCCACTAAGAAGCAAGGAGTTACTCAGAGTGAAAAATATTGAGAAGACTTTAGAAGGAACCGTAAACCCAATCCTAAACAGGAAATGAGGAATAAACCTCTACTCCTGTTCAAAAAGAGGAGTGTGAACCAGATGATAGGCGAACTTATTCCTATTAAAGCAAAAAAATGTACATAAATACTAAATAAAATTTAAGAGTTTAGGTGGAGATGTTAGAAGTATAGAGTAAAAGTAAACTTTAGAAGGAACCAGAAACCCAATCTTAAACAGGAAACAAGGGATAAACAGCTACTCCTGCTTAAAAGACTGGGGAGGACTGTGAACTAGATGATAGGTGAATGAATACACATCACATTTTATATGTGCGGATTACTAGTTTTTCTCAATCTTTTTATTGTGAATTTCTAGCACAACACTAAATACGGTAAAAATACACAGTAAACAAAGTAATAGATGGAATCATTAATGCTTTTTAATTTGGCTCAGTAACTAATCCCAATTCAGAACAAATTACAAATAAACCATTCTTTAATCTTCTCAAAAGGCTGATGTACTTCAGTGAACATTGAAACAGTACTTATCTCTTCTCATAGACAGAACCACTATACCAATGTTTTCAACCATTTTTATCTCATGGCACACTTGAATCTATAGCTAAACTTCTGCAACAAACTTAAATTAGGTTGATAAAAAAAAAGTAAAAAGAAACGTATACATTTTATGATTTATTTATTAACACAAATAAAACAATTTATTGCAATTTGTAATAATTAAAATTCTTAAAAAAACAACTTATATATATTTATTTTTCTGTTTCTTATAATTTAACATTTAATGAGATATCTGAACTTGAAGCTTCTTTTAGAATATACTAGCAGTAGAGCCCGGCATTGCCCGGGGATGTAACAGTAAGAGATAGATCAAGTATCCACCATCATAAAGACTGAAAAATAAAATTGACAAAGATTATTGTTTAAGGTTGACGGACACTCATGTCTTAATTAGTTTTTTTTCTTTTTCTTTTTTACGAATTGTTCAAACCCAAATTCAAACAAAAACATTGTTTTCAATCGTTATGAGTCTACCGATTGAATAGAATTTTATTATAAACAATTGCCTTGTAAATGGAAATTTTAAAGCATTCTGAATGTAAAAATAAAGAAAAAAGTGTGCAAGACAATAAGAAACACTACCTGCCAAAAAAAAGTGAAGTTTTGCTGAAATCGGTTGAAAAATGTAGGAAATCCGATCCCATATATAAACGAACACACACATCCACAAACAACCTGGGTTTTATAATAAGTATAACTCGATATGAGTTGTCCCCCTTTCATTCCGTGAAAGCGATGCTTCTTGATTGTGTTTTCAAATTGATTTCATGCAAAAACAATTGTGTTTTTCCAATTTTTGGCGCTGTTAGAACCACTGCAAGGTAATTTTACATAGTCCTGTGAAGTTTTGTCGAAATCGGTTGAAAAATGTAGGGAATCCGATCCAATATATAAACGTACAGACACACACACAATCTGTGTTTTATAATAAGTAAGATTCTTTGCAAGGTCAAACTTTGGACAGGCATACTATTAAACCTTCTAAGGATTCTAGCCATGGTCGATTTTTATTTTTAATATTGTCTATTGCAGAAAAACTTTATATCATTTTATCTATTATGTATACATTTATTTATTGTAACAATGATATATTTGTATAATTGATTTAATGGGGTTTTAATTTTGATATGTACACTTATTTTGCTTTTGACTTCTTTCAAAAATAATTTAATCAATGACCTTTAATAATTTTAATGACACTCCTATGATCCTGCCATGGCATACCAATGTGCCAATGGACACTGGTTGAAAATCACTACACTTTAGCTGCTAATTTCATTTACTATTATGATTATTACCTAACTCCAAACAACATACTGTGGTGACTGTAGAAAAAAGAAAAAAAAAACAATCAAAAGAAAGGAAATATTTTCTTGGTCTTATTTTATAATTGATAATCAAATTTGGTCTCCAGAAATTCAATGACTTCAAGGCCAAGAATTTTCAGTAATATTAATTCTGATGAAGTAATTTGGAAGATGACAACCTGAAGCAATAAAGGATTTATTCAATTTTTGATAGAATTAACAAGAACATGTTTTTTTCCTATCTATTCTATTAAATAGAAAACAGATTACATGTTTTGTTTTGCAGGCTTCAAGAAACAATAACCATAAAAAGATGACCAAAAGAATTCTTACCTCATGTCCAAATATTGAAGGACACAGAGAACTGAAATGACAATTTGATCAAATGACAAAATATTTAACAAGAAATTTATCAAATACAAAGGCAAAATGAATTAAAATTTGAAAACATTTTTTGCAAGTCCAAAATTTTGCAAATTTTCCAAGTCACAGATTGTTTCATTCTTATGTTTCAATTTTTAGTGCTGAGTATTTTTAATTTGGGACTTAAATCAAGCCTGCACAAAATATGGCCTGTGGGTCACATGTGACACTATTTAGCTATGGTAATTGGCTAACTAATTAACCATAGAAATTAAAAACAGGAAAGACTTAAGGTGAGAAAGAGCTATATTGAAAGATAGACTGAGTGACATTAAAAAGAAGATTTTATTTCATTTACGAAGAAAGATACTTTTCGCACGAGACAGAAAATCCGTAAGAAAAAAGCGAGATATGAGATTCTGTCAAAACTGGTTAATGTCATGGTAAGGGAATGACGTGCCAAGGGAAAAAGAATTCAGAAAGAAAAACAAAGCCTGCTGACACATGGTGGTCATAAAAAAATTTTGGACGACCGTGATACAGGCAGAGAGAATCGATATTAGTTATCTTTCAGAGATATCATTTAATTTTAATTCCTGGGACCAACAAAGGGAAATCATCTGGTATGTGTTAGAATTCTGGCATGAGGAAGAAAATCGTATTATTACTTTTTCAAACTGTTGATGTCAGACACAACATCGCCGAAAATGGGCATCTGGTGATAAGAGGATTTTAAGGCATGAGAAAAAAAAAGAATTTGATTCTCAGGTAAAATACGGCCCCCCCCAGTTAAAAGTTGACTTAGCAGAGAAGCCAGATGTTGGGTTTTGACAGTGATTGATGAGTTGGTAGAGAGACCTGACTAAGTGAATTTTGGGTGTCCCCAAAAGAAAGATGTGATAAGAATTATTTGGCAATCTGGGGTTTGTGAAAGAAAAATGTTTTGGCTGATGGAAAAAAGAAAAAAAGTATTTTGTAAATAAAATTCTGGATAATAATTTTAAGAGGGCCAGTCTAGCCACACCCACACTGCTGAGAGATCATTGGTCAAGTGGTAGCATGGGTGATAGGCGGAGGTGAATGTATGAGAAAGGCGGAGAAGTTGTTAACACCCACTGAGGGGATTGGTATGAGATACTAATGTGAGAGGAAGAGTCTAGGAGGATAACTCTCCTCTGACCTTCCCTCATGGACAAGGGAGAAACCCCCGAAATGGAAAGTGATTAAACTTCCAAAAATGGGAAGTAATTAATTTAATTTTCCTGGCCTAAGAACAAAGAGAATTCTTGTTGGGAATCGAGAATTATCGAAGAACCCAAACCATGTCAGGCCCCCCCACACCAGGTTTTGGTCGGTATCGATATAAACGAGCGTCCCCAGGCAGTTTGGCAGTTGGAGTTCAGTTCCAGACAGAGTCAGAGTGTTGCCTCGCAGAAGCTGACCAAGAAATTCCACACCCTTCTGACTTCAACTTCCTACCAAAAGCAAGTTATATTGATGAACGGCTTAAGATACCAAAACTCGCTTAAGAAACGCAAAAGTGTCACAAATTCATAGAAATGGACTGGGAGAGAAACACACTCCTGTATATAAGAGACGGATAAAGATAAGTTGTTATTTCTCAACATATTTGAACCTCTTGAGTTTTGTTTTATTGCTTCTTTTACTTACGCTTGTGCGATATCACCTTCACCCCGGATTCAGCTTGCACTACGGCCAGACGCCTGATTGATTTTGTCTACCTAAGATCAAAGTCACAACGTGGGTAGGTTAGGCTTGAGATCAAAGTAGTTACTTCAGTAACCAGACGTTGGAAATGAGCTAGAAATGACAAAGATGGTATCGAACCAGGAACAACCAGATCAACCGGGACACAGGCTGGCAGCGACAAGGAGTCAACCCCAAACGCTGGTGGAAGAAACCTTACAGCTTTGCACCGCAACTGGGAGTTGACCACAGGCTGACAGTGCAGTGTCACATATTGGCGTCGCAATCAGAGGACGTCACATATTGGTGCTGCAACCACAAGTGGGTGTCACACACATATGACCTGCGAGACAACCCAGTATGGCCAGCAAGAGGTTTTAAAAACAGTAAATTTTTTTGCTCATCAAAATAAATTCAGCAACTGACCACATACGAAAAATTCAGTTTTGTAAAGCATGACTTTGTTCAACCAATATTTCACAGTTTTTGTATCTAATTAATTCTTTTAACTCACCCAAGAAAAAAGAAGGAAGAATTTTCTCACCATCCCTCTCTCTATATATTTGTTTCTATCTCACTCATACTCAGTAATTTACTTTAAAAATTTAATTTTGCAGTCCACAGCTAATTTTCTGTGATCAATGTGGCCTTTCATATTATTAAATTGTACAGACCTGATTTACATATTTCTGCATGATGTCATATAAGCAAAATATCACATCAGCCAGTCTAGGATTTCACAGCCTTCTTTACCAACTACAGATTGTTTTGAATCACTATCTTAATTTTAGTTGCTTTTCAACACAACTATTTAGACTATTGCCCTACAGCTAATAGTAAACAAGTAGTAATATTATCTGGATTTTTTTAACTCTTATTTCTTTTGTCTTAATTTTAGTTGCTTTTCATCACTATTCAGGGCATCACTTTATGGTGATGAGTAAACAAGTTGTCATATTATCTGGAATTTTTATTAGATGAAACTTTCTTAACCATTATTAATTTTAGCCTAAGAATTTATTCCTTTTAATTTTGTTTTTCACTGTAACTACTCAGATCATCACTCTATAGTAAACAGCATGGGCCAGAAATAAAAGATAAATTCTCAGTAAAACTCACATTGTTCTTACCTCAAAAGAAAACTTAATCTAACGATCTAAACAGATCCTATTTATTTTTACCAAATTAAAATTCTTAATTTATGAACTTTATAAAAGAGATGGGCATTACTGAGATACTCTGTATTTGTAAGTACAGCAATGATCTTTGAATACAGAATCAATCAAATATGTTGACCACTAATATCACATGATACTTGGAAAAGAAATAGACAGGAACTGTCTCTTGTTTTCTGAGATATCAACAAACAGAACATTTCAATGACCTCCAGATTATGGGATCATCCAATCAGTAAGTACGACCTTAGAGAGGGGATAAGTACTGCCCTTTGAGATGCCAAGGAGCGCAAACCCCAACATGATATCTGTTACGTGTTAATAGTTGTAACAAAAGAAAAAAAATGATTTACCACACCACACAGCTAAATCACAAAAAAAATATTTAATTTACTAAAACACAACATAAAATATATATACAAAAACAAAATCAATTGTGACCTATAAAACAGAAAACACAGAGTTACTGGTGAAGTGTTACAAGGGAGAAGGAAAAGGAATCAAATATCTTTATCACTTTAGGGCTGACGAAGTAATCTAAGTGCTATATTTGGAAATCCACAAAGGTGTGTAAATAAATATTAATTTTTAGTTTGGTCAATGAAAATTAGTCAAAATTCTATTTACCAAATTTGTTCCATGAAATTCTCTTTTGGTTTTTTGTTAGTCAGCAACTTTTTATAGAGATTCTTTCGGCTGGATATAATAGTCCTCGAATCAAAAGCTGGAGTTGATAACAGCAGAAATTCCCCTTCTTCAACTGACAACCCTTTTCCAAAATCCCATTTTTATAGGGACTAACACCTAATTTGCATATTTCTAGAGGTTTCTCAAATCATCTAGATTTTTCTTGAATATACTAGAATGATCTAGAATCTTCCAAACATTCTATTTCAAATTTCCCTATTTTATATCTACTTCATGAAAGAAAACTTTTTTGCATTAACAGGTAAGACTCAGTAGAATCTCTTACTATAAATTTTCCTTATTGAGACTCTTATTATAGAAATGCATCCTCGTAACAATATCAAAATAACTTCCAGGTTTATAGGACCAATGAAACCTGGTGTTAAATGAAGTGCAATTGTATATGAAAAATTTATAAATTTTCTTAGGATCATTTCTTTGGCATTAACAAAGTTCAATAATTTTTGAATTGTTAGACTGCATTTTCTAAATTGCTTTACAAGACTTGAATTTAACATTAGTTTGAAACTTATTTCAAATTCATGTCATGTCCAGTAGAACATTTGTACCTGTGTTTTATGGCGAAAGGTTCCGGGGGGTAATTATTTATTATCATATATTTTTTATATAAATAATGATATTGTTTAGAGATCAATTTTAAAATAAATAGAAATTAATTACCCAACGAGAAGTTTGAATATATTTTTTTCACTCTGTATCTCTTCAATTGCATAAAGTTCTTTTATTGTGAAGTCCATGGCAAGACCAGATCCAGATTCAGTGCTGCTTTTGTTGCCTTTGGGGTTAGAAACTGAATTTGCATGGATATACAAAAGAAACATGCATTTGTCTTTGTTCTTCTTGTAACCTGCAACAGAAAAACATTTAGTTATACAAAACTAAATTTGTTTTATATTTGGAAAATATTTCCAATACTGAATTTACTTGAAAGATTCTCTTCTTTCTTGTCTGTTAGTATGGAAGGTTATTGGAAGCAAATTAAAACTTTTTTGGTTCAAATTTGGTCTTCTGGTGGTTGTGAAATAAAATTTTAAGCACACATTAATGGCTTTCCAAAAGAGCATAAGTGTCAATAAATTGACAGGATTTTATATATAAAAATATATGTTTTTGTTGTGGATTCCGAGATGAATTCGGCCTCCAATGAAGAACAAACGCAATAATTAAATATAAGAAATAAAATGTATTTTCACAATCATACAAAGGGTAATACTGTTAGTAAATCCAGGAACACGGTTAGTAGCAAATACAGATAGATATATACAGTCTCAAAGTAGGACTTCCTTAGAGTCTACGTGCTTGTAACTGACTTCTACAAGAGGTTACCTCACTCTATCCGACTACCGACACTCCTGTTGACTGTAACTCTGGGTATTTAACGGCAGCAGTCCAGTTACACTTGGTAGAGTCCACTTATATGAAAAAGGGGTGGACCCCATAACAGTTTTCATTCAATGTATATATTTCTGACACTAGTTAAAATCATGGGAAAATAAGATGAAAAGATGAGAGAAGCTTCCTGTGTGTACAAGAAGAAAAAAAAAAATGAAGGAAGGACATAAGGAGGTAAGGTGATAGAAAAGAGAAATGATGTACAAATTGAAAGGTGAAAGAAAGACAAGAGTAAAGGCTGTGGGGAGGAAGATAAGATTGAAAGACAATATGGGAAGTTGAAGAGGGTAACAAGAAAGAAAGGTTGCTGGGAGGAAAGATTGACTGTTTTTTTGGGGGTTTTTTTACAATTTATCAACCTTTATGAGTTACTTAAAGCTGAAACATACTTTGGATTTTAAGAAAAATTATACTTTTTATTTTTCAAGTAAATATTGCATTAATATTCTTTTGAGAATAACAATGATTATTTTTCAGATAGAAGTTCTATTTAACCCATAGATTAGGGTAGGAGATGGATTCATATCTTTCCCAAGGGAATTTGCATGTAAGTAAATATAATGGACCCAAGTGGAATTCAAACTCAGCTTCCCAATTTTTCATTCTGAGCCACTATCCATTACACCACCTGCACATCTGGAGAGAAAAGAAAATTCTTGGAAAGTATATGAGAATATCAGATGTTAAAATCAAGGGGATGAAAGGAGAGGAAAAAGATCCAGGAGAGAAGAAAATTGCTAAAGATTTGGTTTACTATGTCATGCTAGACAATTTTTCTTGACAAATCTGTCTTGCACTCTTTATAAGTCTACTATTTGCCCATGTATTGAATATTGTTGCCATATCTGGTCTAGAGCTTTTGCTAAGTATCTCAAGATTCTTGACAAAATCCAAAGAAGAATTTGCAATGTTATCAGTCCTAACCTGGCATCTTGGTTTCCATCACTTTCCCACTGTTGTAATATAGCTTTTTTGTGCTTTTTCTATAAATATTCTCATGACAATTGTTCTGATGTGCTTTCCTTTTTGGTAGCTACATCTCATTATTTTACTGTTGAAATTGCTAAGTGTAATTATAGTTTTAACTAATAGTTTCTTCTCTTGCACTTCTAGCTTGTGGAACTTTCTTTCAGTTTCTTGCTTTCTTGTCAACTACAATCATTTTTTTTAATCAATTTACTTGAGGCAAGAAAATAATGCCATTAAGATGCAAAGTATTACTGGGAGTGAAAAGAATGAGAAGACTTTAGAACGAACTGAAAATCCTAAACAGAAAACAAGGGATAAACCTCTATTCCTTTTCAACAGACCAGGGAAGACCATAAACCTATATACTCCTATTGGGGAAAAATAAATAAATAAAATAGCAAATAAAATTTCAGTGTTTAGGTGTAAACATTAGAAGTATAGAGCTGAAGTAGGCTTTAGAAGAAACTAGAAACACAATCCTGAACAAGAAACAAGGGATAAACCCTTCAAAAGACCAGATAGGAGTGTAAACTGGAATCTTTTAAATCTTCAAAAGAAAAAAAAAATATGCAAGGTCAGTTGTGATCTTATCTCCTTGAATCCCATTTTTATTGTTCTCTATCCTCAGTAATATGTTCTCAGTTTCCTCTCAGTAACCCATTGCATCTTAGTGGCTTGGGGTGAAATGATTAAAAAACATAGAAAAGGAAAAGTATTGAGAAGCAAAGTTATAGGAAAGTCAAAAGAGAGTAAAATGAAAGTGCCAGAGGAGGAGCAAAGAAAGAAAGAGTGCCAGAGGAAGAGCAAAGAAAGTGTTGTGGCCTGTTTAGGGGCCAGAAAGAAAGACACGGAAGACGAAGGTAGGTTGAAGAAGTATATTGAAGATATATACAAAACAATAGTGTTAGTAATAAGTAGATTAGCCCTGCGTCTACTACTCCACTCGACTTCTCACTCTGCGCTCCCGTCCGACTCTTGCAGTTTGTATTTATGAGAGGAGGAAGAGTTCATTATACTGTAAGAGGGTTTACCACAACACCCCCCTCCTAAAATCTCAACTCCGCAGGAGTCTGAAGAATTTTTTTTTTTTTCACATGTACCTATAAAAAAGAAAGTTTACCAACTTTTTAGTGGTTCTCCTCTGCCTGACTTGTTTTACATTATCGAAAAAAAAACAAGCGTTTCCTTTTTACATCTGGCTTGGAATTTAAAACTTGGCTGACTTGTTTTGCCAAGTTCAATGCAGAACAAGCTTGTGAACTTTTGTTTGTGGTCTCTTGCTGCTTTTGCTGCTGTTTTCTCCAGAAACTAAAACCTTTTGCACAAGACGTTTACTCCTTTTCACTGGTCCAGGTTTTTAAGGTTTTTTTGATCAATGTTTGCTGAAACTGATGCAAATTTCTTTCTCTGTTTAGGGATAGAGGCCTGTGTTCCTTGAGCCAGTTTTTTTGCTTTGGTTACTTTGCCTCTTAACAAAAACTTCCCTCTTTTTCATTTTGTCAACATGAAGCACTTCTGTCTTTACCTTTGCTACTTTCTTCAGTTTCACTTTCTTAGCAGATAATTTTTTAGTCTTTTTAGACAAACTGTTCTTTGTTTCTACCTTCGATAGATTTCCAGTTCTTACTACTGTTGCGAATTCCTCCTTAATTTGTTGCAACGAGGCAAAAGGCAGATTTCACTTCTT
The DNA here is from genome assembly GCA_903632075.3 of Acanthosepion pharaonis. Taxonomy (NCBI): domain Eukaryota; kingdom Metazoa; phylum Mollusca; class Cephalopoda; order Sepiida; family Sepiidae; genus Acanthosepion; species Acanthosepion pharaonis. The sequence continues at coordinate 21,999 of CAHIKZ030000787.1, read as the reverse complement.
TTTGAACACTGGCTGGACGTTGTCTTGAAGTTCAATTTTTGCCATCATCTTGTTACACCTGCCTAACCCACCAGAAAAAATTTCTGGATAGATTTCCCTCAGTTCTTTTTTCAGTTTTTCAGCTTTGGCATTCCAATTTTCAATTTTTTGGCAGTAAGAATTTATAGGCACGTTCCAAAGCTGGAATTGTGTCATCCAATCAGTGCCAAATAGGTTGTTAGTATTTTTGAGTACAAACAATTTTAATTTAAGAGCCTTCCTGTTGAACGTTATATTTGTAATCAATTCTCCCTCAAATTTAATTTTTTCTCCTTTTTTCTCATTGTTACTGATCTTGCAATCTTGCTAGATTTTATCATGGTTGGCTTACCCAATCGTTTCCATGTTTGCAAGTTTATTATAGTTAAATCAGAACCCGAATCTAGTTGAAATTCTACACTTTTGTTTAACATTTTTACGTGCATGAATTTCCTGATATTAGCACCGTCTCATTCGTCCGACCTTGTATTTTTTATGCAGCTATTAGTTTTATTTTTAGATCGGCAATGCGAACTTTTGTGTCCAACTCAGTTACAAATGTAACATTCTTTATTCCGGAACATACAATCTTTGTACCAATGTAGGGCCCCACATCTGTAGCATGGGTTAGGGGGCAAATTATTTGTTTTTTTCTTTGTTTCAGTTTTAGGAGACTTTGTTTGTTTCTGTTTGTAGCATGCTTTTTTGACGTGAGCAATACCCGATTCTTCGATATTTTCAGAATCCTGCTTTACACTGACGTAGCTCTGACATTCTTCAGCGATCTGCTGTAGAGTTATATTCGTCTCATTCTCCAATTTGTTTAGTATTCTTCGCCTAATTTCTGCATCTTTTGCTGAAACTAGTCCTTGCACGAATATCAAGCATTTGAAGTTATTCACACTTAGCTCCGCCAGTCTAAAATCATCGCAGTGCTTGTTTACAATTGACGCAAAAGTGGTGTAGTCTTCTCATTCTTTCCTAGTTAGATTAAGACATTTCCATCTCTTATGGAAAAGAGATGTCTTTGGGCTGAAGAGCGCCGTTAGTAATTCTACTGCTTTGGTGAATGTCAATTCACTAGTCTTATAGGACAGAATGTAGTTAACGAATTTTGTGTGCTCAGATGTGCCAAGTTTCCTCAGGAGAAGACGTACTTTTTTCGAGTCACTCCAATTTGCACAATCTGACGCATACAAGTCCTCATACCTCCTAAAGTATGACACAAAGGTTAGGTCTTCCTCAGGATTGTATGAAAAATTTTCTATCGCACTCCAAATGGTGTTTTGCGAAAAAGAAAATTCGTTTTCAATGGGATTACTACGGTTTGTCAACTAACACTTACTTTTGAAATTAAAGCTGTCTCTCTTGATTTTCCTTTTGAAGTTTGAGCTGTCTCTCTCGATTTTCCTTTTGGATTTGTAGTAATACATTTTTCATCTTTTCCTGAATAGAGAGCAATTGTTTTTGCCACTTCTCTTCCATTCTTTCTTGTAGTTGTAATTGCTGTGCATTCTGGTATTTTACAAGTTCTAATAAAATACTTTTGAAATCCTCCATGATAAGTGTGTCTTTTATGAAAAAACTCGATTTTCCGTATTTTTAGAGAGAGTTCCCTTTAATCACGGCAGTCCACGCAAAATCCTCGTAAATTTTTGTCACTAAGTTGTTGTGGACATTGGCAACGGCAATTTTTTTTTAAGTCCCTGTGAAGTGCAAATCCTCGTCGCCAAGTTGTTGTGGCCTGTTTAGGGGCCAGAAAGAAAGACACGTGAGATGAAGATAAGTTGAAGTATATTGAAGATATATACAAAACAATAGTGTTAGTAATAAGTAGATCAGCACTGCGTCTACTACTCCACTCCACCTCACACTCTGTCTGATTCTTGCAGTTTGTATTTATGGTAGAAGGAAGAGTTCAATATGCTGTAAGAGGGTTTACCACAACAGAAAGGAAGAGTGCCAGAAGAGGGGAGCAAAGAAAGGAAGAGTGCCAGAAGAGGGGAGCAAAGAAAGGAAGAGTGCCAGAAGAGGGGAGCAAAGAAAGGAAGAGTGCCAGAAGAGGGGAGCAAAGAAAGGAAGAGTGCCAGAAGAGGAGAGCAAAGATAGGAAGAGTGCCAGAAGAGGGGAGCAAAAAAAAGTGCTAGAGGAGGAGCAAAGATAGAAAAGGAATTTCTCTCTGAATTTCTAAGAAAATAAAAATAAACCGATATTGTAACACTGGCAGAAGTAGACATTTTGTAAAAATAAAATATATGCATTTCATTTTCTTTTCTTCCATTACACTTACTAAATGAAAATCTCATTCTTTTTTTAACAGCAAAGAAACTTTTTAAATTGAATTAAATTTTAAAAGTCTAGCTTCTTAAACTGTAGGTTGCAACCCCAAATGGAGTTGCAAAGTGAAAAATGAGATTGTGGAAATTAAATTCAAACACTTGAATTCAGTTTATATGTTATTTCGCAAATGTACAATATTTAATGTGATGTGCCACCCAAGCACTGCAGTAATAAAACACATGTGCGGCGCCATTGCGACTAGTGCAGTGTAGTTAGTTAATACCTGGGGTCACAAAAAATCTTGTGATGAAAAATGGGGTCATGAATGAAAAAAGTTTAAGAAGCGCTGGTCTAGAACATAATATTACAATCATATTTTAGTTTTTACTGTATTTGTTACAATATAAATAAATTTAAAAACAACTGACCTTCATCAGAATTATTGACCTTGACAATCCCAGAAATTGAAACAATGTCTCCAGGAACACAGCTGTCAACTACAATGAGGAAAAACACATCTTAAGATGCAAGTTTTGAGTAATTCAGCTTAGTATCTTCATCTTTGTTGTTTTGATCACTAAAGTTCAGTTAGTGCATACAACAAAATTCCTTGTATATGCCAATGTTCTGAAATGAAAAACTTTCATTGTTTCATGAATTGTATTAGTATTATTTTATGTGCCATGTAACTGCAGGACAAAAGCTATCATGGCTCTACACAATTTCTCATCTTTATTTACTTTTGACTTTTTACCATCCTCCATGTTTTTGTTCTCCACAATTTCTCATCTTTATTTGCACTAAGTAACTTTTGACTCTTCACCACCCCTCTTTGTCCTTGTTCTGCCATCCAATAACATCAGTGGCTATAGCAAGTTTTCAGCTACAAAACACTATTTTCCCATATAGTCACTAATATTGGCTATACATTTCAACCTCTACAGCCATCTTACAAACTTCTGATGTTGTAGACTAGCATAATAAAATATGAGGTATTACTTTAGGAGTGACCCTTGTACGTTACATTATTTTGTGCATTATATTGTCTTGTTTATATTCTTATATTTGCCTTTTGTATGTATTTATTATTTTGCCATGTGTCTGCATTTAGCATTTCGTATAGTCTTTTTCCCCCCCAAATGTATGTTTGTCTTCAGAAGCTGTTCCAAGTATCACCTACCTACCCAGCGAGATGAGGAGGCAAAGACCCGAATACAGCATCTATTTTATAATATAGGAAACAGGTTTAGAGTTCTTATAATGTAGTGTCTGTCTTCATCTTATTACCTTGTGGGCATGCAGCAAGCCCTTGCCTAGCTTTTGGTGCACACTGATGCAATTGAGAATCAAAATAAAGCATGGGATAATCATTGGCCAGTCAGTGAAAGGCTTGGGCAGGAGTTGTGTTGTATGTTTACATTGATTATAATGACAATGTTGAATAATTCAGTAAAATTTGTTTGCTAATAAACAGCTTGAAAAAGTTACATTATCACCTTGTACTTGCAATCATATGCAAATACAACACATATATACTAGACTCCTTAGTTAAGTAAATATTGTCATTGTTTCAATGTTAAAGATAAACAGTAAGAATCTTACCTAAATCATTTGTCAAATCACAATCAATGGTACGAGGAATCCTACCAGATTCTTTCTGATCTTCCCCTATGATTTCTTGTAGTCTGCAAATAAATTCAACATTTGGCATAACATTTTGGAATAATGGACTATTACAAAAGTGTTATACAACTTCACAGAAGATAGTGTTTTATTAAAGCTTTACAAATGGACATTTTAAAATTATATATCTCTATCTATAAAAGGCAGGATGTGTGTGTGTGTGTGTGTGTGTGTGTGTGTGTGTGTAATGAACGCACGGCCGCAATTTTCGACGGAATTGCACCAAAATTTACATGCACATACTCGATGTTAGCGGGAAGGCCAAGACCAACTTTGCATTTCCCAACTTCCATCGATAGTGGAAATAATTGATTTTTTCATGCTTCTATGGCAGTTTTCATGTAGTTTGTGGCCATTTTGTACTGGCCAGAGTGAGAGCCAATAGCTGGCTGCCACGAATAGGCAGGAAGATTCTATTGGCCAATGTGAGAGCCAACAGCTGACTGACATGAATGTTAACTAGCATGCTAGCAGGCAAAAAAAAATTGATAGCTGCATTCGTCACAAGTGGGAAAAAATTTAAATCTGCATGGCACTTTACTCCAATTGGATCATTTGCTTGCTTAAACTCAACGTTGATTCTGATTCCGCAGAACTGGGTTGGGTGTGAAAAAGTATTTGTTGTTAACATTCATTTTCATTCGATTTTTCCAGTTACGAGTCTTTTTTTTAAAGCTGATCGTTTTGTATTCATTTTGTTTAGTTCTTTTTTCGTAACAGATTTAATGTTTAGTATAGAGCTTAGAAAAAATTCACAGTGTGAAATAGGCAAGAAGTAAGGCATGTAGCAACATCAGCACAGCAAAGGACACTTCTTTAAAGGCAAGGAAGGGCAAAAATATTTTAAGTCAAGTGATAGCGATTGCTGTATGAGTCATATGATTTTTGAATCAAACACGGGCAACGGGCAACCAGTATATATATATATATATATATATATATATATATATATATATATATATATATATATATATATATATATATTAAATAGCTCTGTTACTTACACTATAGAGTATTTATATCGCTTGTATACCTACCTATATTTACCAGTTTGGATACGGACACACAAAAATAAAAAGAAAGGTGTAGAAGAGCGAAGATGAGAAAAAATTACTCACTGTAAAGTTGTGGATTGAAAAAATATAATAACAAAAAAAGGGATATTCAATTATTGATCCTTGCTCTTCAGAGCCAATTGAGGACAAAAAATATGTCTATATTGACCAAAAAAAATGGAGGACAGAAAAAAATTACTCACTGTAAAGTAGGGGATTGAAAAATGTAATCACAAAAAAAGGACTACCCAATTATTGATTCTTGCTCTTTAGATCCAATCCAGGACAAAAGATAGGTATATATCAGTGAAAAGATGGGAGACAGAAAATAACTATTGACATTGCATTTAAATGTTTGAAGATTAAACTTGACTGGGATTTACTATAAATTTATGATATTCAAATTTCTTTGAAAAAATGTGGATTTTAGATGCAAGCAATTATGGTACATTATTGCTTTAGATAATCACAAGCAGTTCTTCAAGCTGGATAGAGGAGTAGTCAGAGTGACAGACACAGTCAAAAACGGGCAGAGGTGAGTGAGTGAGTCACAGGGGCATTCAAATTTCTTGCTGACTGAAGGGAAGATTAGGTCTATGAGTTTGTCATGAGAGAAGATAGAAGTAGCAATAAATATATTCCAAGTGTCACTTACCTGCCCCTAAAATTATGACAATAGATGTATTTAAGTATTTACATGTGGATTGGTATTTTTGCTTAGGATCAGAGTATCACTCTCCTTCAGATTAAAATGTTGCTTCCCAGCTGTTTGTCTAAGATCAGAATGTAGTATTTACATTTAAAATGAGGAATACATATATTTTTTTAAAGATTCTATATTTATAAGGGCGGAGTGCTCAATATTGGAGAATATTGGTATAAAGACGTATTTTGATTTCACTAGCAAACTGATGAAAATGTTGGCCGTTTGGAATTTTTTTATTATAAAAAATTCACTCCAGTTGAAAAAAATAAAAATACCAAGTTAAATATCTATGATAAAAAAATTCAAAACAGCCAACAGGGATACAAGAACAGTTTACACTGTAGATTAAATAAAGGATTCAGTTTGGAAATTCCACAAAGGCTGGATCAACAGAAAGCTGGGGCAAACAAGAGCTGAAACATTGTGATTTGTAACAACAACAAAGATGAGGACTTTTGTCCAAATAGGAATAATGATAAATCCTCATCCCAGATGGCGTGTGTGTGTGTGTGTGTGTGAGTGTGTGTGTACATTACATTTTATATATGAGGGATAACTGATTTGCTTAGATATTTCAAGAGTTCATTCAAATAGATATCATGATTAACTTGTGACCCAATTAACTGGAATTAATCAACTAGAATTTTCATTTGGCTGTTTTTGTTGCTAAAATACTAAATGTTATCAACTTACCTGAGTGTCTGCCAATCTATTGAGTCTGTCAGGGAAGAACTGCGTTTGGGAATAAAACTTTTGCTACGGCACTCAGATTCTGTACACTGGATGAAAGAGAATTCACTGTTACAAAGAGTATATTTCATGAGATGATTGTTTCGACATATCTATTTGCTCATATATAGTATAATTAAACACAGCTAGAATTAGCATTGGTCAGAGTCAAATTCTCACAGAGATCAATTCATTGGAAGATATTTCTTCATTCCAACTTCATGCAACTTATTTTAATGTCAGGGATCAGGATGTATGTTGATCTTAAATGTTGTGATAAAAAAAAAAAAAATCAAAAATTAATAAAGAGAATATTTTCACATGAAATCAATTTAAAGCTATGCTGTTCATTTCTCTCTTGTTTTCTGGCATGAGGATTTATCATTATTCACATTTGGACAAAAGTCCTCATCTTTGTTGTTACAAATCACAATGTTTCAGCTCTTGTTTGCTCCAGTTTTCTGTTGAATCTACAGTGTAGACTATTCTTGTATCCCTGTTCATGTTTAGAGATATTGCTCCTTTTTTTTTTTAGTACTGCTCAGTAATTTTACAGGACAATAACCTAAGAATTTGTCACGACAGTCATTGGTCGCTCCTTCAAAATAACAATCAAAATGACCTTGACCTTCGCAACCTTTCTACTTGCAGAATTGAAGTCAGTAGTAAGTGTGTAACTAAATGACTAACCCTATATGTTTGAAGTGTAAACCATACTTTAAGAATATCAGATAAGGAAGTGTTGACCAAACATTGGAACAGCATTATGAGTAATTTTATATTTACTGTTTTCTGCTTCCATTAGTCAAAGAGTACTTGAACAAATGAATTGGCATAATCTTGCCCCTTTTTCCAATGAAAACCAAGATGCTTGAACTTAAAAAAAATGAAACAATTTAGTGCTGGGAGAGTCCCAGTTTTGGTTCACCCCTCCCTCTATAGGGCCTTAAAACTAACCTTTCCCTGGGATGTTGACAGCATATCCCAAGATGACACTATCAAGACTGAGATGGGCACCAGGTTTATGGGAGAGGTCATCAGCATCCTCACCCAGATTATGTTTCGGTGCAAGGCTCAACCCTAAGGTAAGTGTCTTCCAATAGCTCTTTGGTTAGCAACTTTAAATGGCCAAGGCCTGAAGTCGGAGTCACGCAAGGTGAGACTCACGTGTAAACTCCAGCACCTTGGCATAAATGTGTGCTGTGTATAGGAGACACATCTGATTGTCAGTGACTATGAAGATATTCTGTCAAAGAGGTTCCACCTCTACTTAGCTTATTTTCATAGTTGCTCCAGACGGATCTCTTGGCTGGTCAGCAGGTCCTTGACAGCGTTCTGTGCTCTTGTGTTTGCAGATCCAGAGGGTAGGCTTTGTGTTCTGGATGTCACCATAAAAGGTCTTTTTGCTTCATCGGGGTTTATGCACCCAATGACCAGGCAGAGCAGAGCGGGCAGCCTTTTTTTGGAACGTCAGGCTGTTTTTGACGACATCTCGCCAAGTAGTTTTAGCAGGTGATTGGAACACCATTCTTGATCCCAATTTAGATCGTAGTGGGGTAAGATCAGGAACTCACAACCCAGATGTGAAACCATTTTACAACTTTATCGACAGATCTGATTTAGTTGATAAGTTAAGAAATGAGCATTCTAGGGTAGCAGCATGGACTTGGACAAATAGGGGCAGCCTGGATACAATATTTTGTATGAGCTATATAGACCAGGTTTTAGTAAGGAGAGTCAACGTAGGGCTCTTAGGGTGTCCAAGTTTCCATTCGATAGTTTTCTTGGACCATAGGCTTGTCTGGGTGTGAATAAACTTAGATAAGCCTAAGCCTAGATTGACTGGTTACTGGAAGTTCAACACATCCTTGCTAGAGTTGAAAGACTTCCGCAACCAGTTATTACTGACGGGGAGTGTAGTTGGTAATAGGTGGTAGAGACATCTTAAGTCTGTCATCAGGTTGTTTGCAGCTGATTATAGCCATTGGCTCAATCAAGATAGATTAGCAGTGCAAACAGCAGCCAAATCTAGATTAGAGGATGCTATCCAATTGGGAGATAGTGGGGATGTATTAGTAACTAGGGTCGAGCTGGCTTCCTCGCTTATCAAGAAGGACCAAGCTCTGGTAGTTAGGGCTTGTTTAAAGAGAATGTCTGCTGAGACGACAAACATAGCCGCTGAACTGTGGCAAGAGGAGTTGCGCAGTGCATCAGATCAATATTTTCCTAGTGTTACATCAATGGACGGACGACAGGTGACTACAAACGAGGTATCTATGAGGCCTTTCAGTCTTATTTCCAAGAGCTTTTCACCAGGGAGCCCAGACTGTGTTCTGCTCAGTTTGACACCTATCTAACTGACTTTCCTCTTCTTGAGACGGTGAAAGTGGATATGTGTGAGGAGGCCATCACTGAGAAGGAATCTGGGAAGCACTTAAGCTGACTGGCCAAGACAAGACTCCGGGGATAGTAGACGGTCTCCCCTACGAGTGTACTTGAGGATATCGCCCATTTTTGTGTTCAACTACTGGCTGAGCAATGGGAATATACCTAAACGCCTCACCAGGGGCATCATCAAGTTGCTTCACAAGAACAAAAGAGGAGGGGATAGGATAGATAATTTTTGCTATTTGACTATGCTAAGTGTAGATGTAAAAATTTTGGAGAGCGTCATGACCAACCATTTGCTGCTTGTCCTCTCTAGTCTGATTGGCCCTTTGGCATAATTCCGTTTACATGGTTAATCCACCTTGGAAGAGATATCGTCTCACCAACTCGGCCCTGTTTAGGGACTCAAGCTTTGTTGAGATGATTTGCCCTAATTGCTGAAGAAGACAGCCAGGCGACATCCACACCAGTTTCAGTTCAATAACATTTCTACCTGGCAATCAATTAGCTTTCCTGACCAAACAAAACCCTACCAGCCATCCTACAAGATGACCAACCTACCAATGATTTCTCTAAGTGCCAAATCAGTCATTCCAGACCTGACATCAATCCAGGCATTTCTCCTGATTGTACATACTTGTATATAATGCACATTGTTTTAGTAAAAGTAAAAATTGACGTTTGGTTAAAATATAACCCTCCACCTTTGTCTCCTCTGTACTAACAAGACGAGATATGCCTAGACATGGACAGCAGAACAAGAACTCCCTTTACCTGTAGATTAAATGAAGATTACTCAGATTTACAGACACTTGAAAAGGGTCTGAAGGAACAACAGCCAAAACATGATAATAATAACAACAGATAAGGACATTAATAATATATAATGGCTGGCCACTCACATGCAATATGCTTGTCTACAGATTTGCAAGTGCCTGCATAAGCACATTTGTGTTTGTTCAACACCCACAGAGTCCACCTGTGGTTTATACTGTAATGAATCAGAGCAGACCTTAGTTTCTTAATCGATAACAGCTCAGAATTGGAAATCTGAGAGCTGAGTTCCAATTCCAGTCAGGTTCATTATATTCACAAATATCCTAGGGAAAGGTATGTATGCACCTTTTCTACTCCCCCAGCTATGTATTAATAAATCATTATTATCCCCAAAAATATTCTTACAATCTAAAAATATTTTCTGGCTTTAAATAACCTACAAAAGGTTGATAAGACATAAAAAACAGATCACTCAATCAATTTTGTATCACTAAAACTACTCTAGAGGCCTTGTGTCTAATACACTGGTATTATAGATAGGAAGAGGATCACCATAGGCCTAAATTTTACAGCTATGGAAGATGATATGGAGTAAAAAAACAAAAAGAAAAAAAAGGGCTCTTCTAAAGTAGGAATATAACTTTTAAGTTAGTCAATATCAGTTCAGGTTCAGAGTAATTTAGGGGGGGCTTGTTACTTTTATATGTCTAATAGATTGAGAGGAATATTTATTTTTTTTTTAAGAAATTTTCTGACCCCCGCCTGCAAACTTAATACATATTTTGACTCTTTAAATGATTTCTTAACTGCCCCTTTTTTTGTGACTCAACAAATACTCGTTGCCACTTTTGTGATGCCAACAAATACTCACGGTCACTTTTGTGAAGCTCGTTGTAGTAGAGTCTTTGTAATTGCTAATACAACTATAGTACGCCATTGAACAATACTAGTGCCAGACGTCTTTGAATAACACTCGCACTAATAGTACTTGCTCGATAATACTCGCTCAAACAGTAATCTGTATAGTGATCCGAATAGAGAAATAGTATAGTGAATAGAGAACAGTGATCCGAGTAGAAATAGAGATCCGAATACTAATAGAGGATAGAATAGAAATGCGATCAATTAGACATGACATGACTTCCTACTTATGTGTTTCCTCTTTGGTCACATGGTCTACTTATTTAGTTCAATAATGGGATCACCTGTGTTTGCTCACTGACGATCTATGTTAAAACTCAAGTATTGGCAGCGACACTTTATTCCTATATAACACCCTTTATAAAGATCCCTCCATTTATTGCTGGGATTTCTTCCTAGCCACTTCTTGGTCTCATCTGTCTTAGTTCTATTCTTTCTTGTCTTGAATCCAGAACAACGCAATCACTTGTCTATGTGTTAACACCATTCTTAGTTTGTGAACTTTTTGCCTTATTACTGTTGTTTTGCTTTGTATATATTGTTTGCTTGCTTAATATTATTTTTGCCCTGTTCTTTTCTTTCTCTTGTTATTGTTTATTATCACAAAATTTGTCAATTCTGTTTGTTGGGCAGTTCTACCAATTATATTTAACCATGGCCAATTACTAGACAAGAAAAATCCCCTCCCCCAATATTAGGCATGTAAGAATCAGGTGCAATAAATGAAGCAACTAACCAAATTAGTCATACTTACTTTAGTAGGTGTAACATACTTGCCATCAGGAAACAGAATGGTCTGAAAAAAAATAATTGAAAAATAAAGTTTCTGGCTGAATTCCTTGATGGAGTGACTGGAAATGTCTATCCATCAAATTCAAATGTCCAAGTGATGAGATTTTTACAGGACATACCTTAAAATTCACTTGAACATGTACTTCACACTGATCCCAGAAAAATAGATTATATGCAAATTAAGATTCTGAAGCACATAACTAAAGGGGTTTCCATTTGTTAATTAGTTTGTTCTTTTTAATTTCACCCCAAAACTAAGAGATTTATCTTCTGTAATTACATTAAGACCTCTCGGTCAATGGTGAATCAAAAATATTTGAAGCATAAACATTATTGACCTAAAAGTAAACCAAATAGAAGAAATGAATTAGACAAAATCATTTCAATAGTCAGTTTTTTCTTTTATTATTGAGTTAAACTTTTCATATGATTAGTAGTTAGGATGATACATTTGTCATTACAAAAAGGTTCCCAAAAATGGAAATTATTTTCAAAATAAGATTATCAGTTATTTTAATATTTTCTGTAATACTTTGTGTATATATTTTTAGTGAGTATAAGATCCAGGGAAAAAAGCTTATTTTCATCTAAAATTCCAGGGAAAAAAGCTTATTTTTCATATAAAACACATCTGATTTTAGAGCAAAAAAAAAAAAAACTGCCAAAACTTGTGAAAAAGAAAAAAAAAACGTAAAAAATGGACATTTTGTTTACTTTTGTAATTCATAAGCATTTCAAAAATGTGATTATGACTCTTGTAGTATAAAACCACTAAATCACCAATATACATTGAGAAAATAAATTGAAATAGAATTTTTTTTTAATCAATTCACCCCAAGCAAGGTGGGAAAGCCAGTAGTATGCAGGGGGTTACAGAGAGTGAAAGTGAGAGAAAAGACTGGGTATGGGGAGGATTAAGGAAAGGATAAAAGATAAACAGGGTTCAAGACAACAGAAGACGGTGATTGACATTTGTATTTAAATTTTTGAAGATTCTAGTTTTCAGGGAAGCAAGTAAACAATGGAGTTTCACTGTCGAGAAGTGTGAGAAAAGAAACTGTTTGAGTAGAAGTAGCAGTTACATTTAACTATTTCAACAGTAAAAGGGTGGGACCTAGATGCCAATCTAGTAGCACGCTTAGATTCATGTAGTTGGAGCACCAAGGAAAAAAAATCTCATCAGAACAGTTGATATGAAAATATTGGTAGAAAGGACAGAGGAAAGTCACGTCACATCTGTGAGAAAGTGACTGAAATCGAGATACCAAGGCAGGATCTATAACATTGCAGATCCTTCTTTGGATTTTGTCAAGAATCTCAAGATGAATAGCAACAATGCCAGACCAGATATGGCAACAGTATTCAATGCACAGCCAAATGGTAGACTTGTAAATGTGCAAGATAGACAGACGTGAAAAACCTTCTGGCACAACACAACGAACGAACTTTCCTTGCAGTCGATGCAGCTATTGAGACAATGTAGTTGTTCCACTTCAAGTCAGTTGAAAACATGAAGCCAAGAAGGCACAGTGAGACACTCTCCAAGAGTCAAGCATCAGAAATGATGATGGCATGCAGGGAAATTTCTCTATGGTAGTTAAATGAGAGCAGTTTTGTTTTGGAAGCATTAAAATTTACAAGCCATTTCCTGCCCCAGTTAACCACTGATTGGAAGTCCTTTTCAAGAGCAGCGACCAGGTTGACTTTGTCAGCTCTGACAGATTTGCAATGGAGACAGGAGTAAATGGTAGTGTCATCTGCATAAATACCTACTTGGGAATTGATGACACCAGGAAGATCATTGATAAAGATCAGAAATAGCATAGGACCCACAATATGGCCTTGGGGGACACTTGTGTTTGTGTGAAAAGATCTGGATTCAGAATGACCTTCATTTCCTGATTTGATTGGAAAGATTGGATTAAATCAAACAATTGTCCTGTAATACCATAGTCCTGAAGCCTGTGTAAAAATCCAGCATGCCAAACCCAGTCAAACACCTTGGAGATATCTAGAGCCATAACTTGAGCTTTGCCGTTATTATCAAGAGCTTGATATACATATTCAGTTATGGTTGTAAGTACATCAGAGGTAGACCGAGCAAAATGGAAGCCATATTGCTTGTCAGAGAGTAGATCATGAGAGGTAAGATGATTAACCACTTCAACATTGATTAATTAATTGAATAAATATTAATTTGATTGTTTTTTCATTTTGAAATTATGTATCATTTTGTCTTAATTGGTAATTAAATAATATTTTTAATTTGAATGATTTCCAGATATACATAGATGTCTAAATTCAACAAAATCTAGAAAAAAATACAGAACTGTACAGGAATTATAGAAACATTATGAAAGAATTATTTCCCTTTGTTGCAATACACCATTAGATAGATATTATATCTATAGTACAGAAATAAATCAAATTTGACCCAATTTTGTCCATTTCAAGTTGTGGAAAAATGGGAATGAGTTCTAAACTAAAGTATAAGATTTTTGGACATGATTTTGGATGAAAAAACTGCATCTTATACACATGGGATTACAGTAATTTGAGTTTAATAAAAATTTTGAACATAAAATTTTTGCTGACTGGGCCACTTGGTTCATAAATTTGGTGACATAATAATCTTTAGGCCAGAGAGTACAGACTTTGTCTCAGTGAAATCAGGACAAGTAATAACTGAACTTTATTAAATAATGTTCAGTTTGAAATTCTGTGAAGGTTACCCAGATTGACAGACACCTGGTAGACAAAATGACCATGATAGTTGTTGGTTCTGATCGAGTAGTGGAATGACATCTAAAAACATCCCTTACCCAAATTTATAGACAAGTCCTACAGATGTATGCTAGGATTTATTCCTAATGTATAAAAAATAGACCACTTCTTGGTCTCATCTGACATACTTTGGTTCTTTCTTGTCTTGAAATCAGAATGCTACAATCACTTAACTCTGTACCTTTTGCATGTGAACTCAATTCTTTTGTAGACTTTTTGGCTTATTACTGTTGATTTGCCTAGTTTTAACTTGCATATACATACATACATACATACACATATATATATATATATATATATATATATATATATATATATATATATATATATATATTGTTTGCTTAGTATTATTTTTTCCCAGTTCATTTTTTTTTCTTATTGTTTATTAAGAACTATGTCAATTCCAGGAGTATGGTGGAGTAATGGATACTGGCTCGGATTAAGGAATCAGAGAGCTGAGTTCAAATTCCAGTCAAATCCATTATATTCACTTACATGCTAATACACTTAGGAAAGGTATGAATCCTCTTCTTCTCCCACCAGCTATGTGTAAATAGCATGACAGACCAGGTTCTATAGCCTAGGATGGCAAGTGGACTACCACACAGAAAGAAATGGAAATCTACTGCAGGAAAAAGTCTGCCTTGTCAGTTATGTATTGAAAGATAGATGATTGCCTAAGCATGTATCATGCATGGCAGATAACTGATGTTAATTCCATTTGTTGAGCATTTTGCCTATTACACTTAACCATAGCCAATTACTTCACAATAACAACAAAGATGAGGACAATAGAATTAGTGTAAAAAGAGAGGTTTAGTTAAAGGTTTAATGTACCAATTCCAGTCATGGCAAACCTGAATAAGCCAAAGTGTAAGTCAAGGAAAAGTTTTTGAAAAGACTAACCTGAATTGTGGAACAGTTATTGCACTCGAATACCATTTTGATGCATAATGGTTTCATATTGCTCACTCTGACCACAGTGCCCTTTACACATACAAATTTTCCTGAAAAACAATAGGAAATCAATTCAAAATAGATAATACTGAAATATTTTCCATTCTCAGACTATCTGGACTAATATCTTCATCTTTATTTCAATTGCAAATATTTCATCTTGCACACTCTCTACCTTTTCAAAGTGTGTTATTTTTCATAATCTTCAATGACAATGAAACAAAATCATTTATCATATTGATTTCAGAACCAAAAGTAGCAAATGATATGAAAACACATTTAAAAACTTAATCTACCAGCTGGAATAAAGCTTAAGAAACAAAAAGAGTTTGTCATTAGGCTGCATCAAAAGTGATTGAGACATGTGGTTGATTGAGGAAATCTAAAGTATGTTTGAAAGAAATCACAATGTGTAAGTTCCTAAATAAGATGCCCACAGAAATGATGAAATATCATATCAGCTGTAAAAACTTACATGACTTATTGTTTCCATTCTCCTAGCCATCATTTTTTTTTCTTCTACCTTGCAGTTTTTCATGACCATAAACATATTTTGTTTTAATGACAATTCTTGTTCTCTTCATTATACTCTTTTTAACCTTTCACACTGCATTATTAATATTACTTCCCTTTCTACTGCATCTTTTTCAAGGCCTCTCAATTGCAGTATCCTTATTGTTAATTTCACTCAAAGTTGTTTTCTGTTGCCATAGCATGATATGACAACACAACTATGAAATTCAAACACTATTGTACAGAGATTAAGAATTACCTTAAGTGGCAGGATGAACTTTTTGTACATCAAAGAAAGCCACATCAGAGTGATAAAGGTTAAACTGTCCTATTGTGCCAGCATGTAACACTACACAAAACTTAATTCATATTTTTATAATATAGCTAAGATTTAGTAATATTTACAGCCTCTGTAAATATTTGACTGTGAATGAGATTTGATATTTGAAATATCTTCTGTAGAGATGCCTCTTATCACATGTGAACATATTTGTCAACACCACTTATATCCGGATTTTTCACATTAGCAGCGAGACAGTTTTGCATGTCTAGCTTAATATGGGCCTTCTCTGCAAATGGTCAATATTCAAGTTTTTGTAAGATGTCACATGCCAATAAAAGCTAGGGGAAAACAGCAGTTGGTGTCTTGTGAAGTTGGTTCTGTGGACATTTTGTTCCGCAAGATGCTGTGGTTTCCGAAGCAGTGTTATTTTTTGTTACCTCGTCTCTTTCCCCTCTCCCTGTTATCCCCATAGTTATTGGAAGAGCAATCAGTTAGGTGTATCTGCACAATCTCAACAGACTCTTTGCTTACATTAAACAGTCAAGTCGAATCCATTACATTCACTATCACCTGAAGAAATGTTGTGAATATGATAATAAAGATGAGGACAACAGCCCAAACAATGTAAATAGTTACAATATCTCATCTCAGAAATATAGACAAATGTTAAAGTGATATATGCCTCAGTTTCATTGAATTCAGTCCTTATTTAGCTGTTTGTAATATTGAATGAATGCACAGTGGAGTAATGGATAGCGGCTTGGATTGAGGAATTGGAGAGCCAAGTTCGAATTCCATTTGAATCCATTACATTCACTTATGTGCTAATACCTTTGGGAAAGGTATGAATCCTTCCTCTTCTTCCCCCAGCTATGGGTAAATAGTAGGATAGACTGGGTTCTATAGCCTTTGATGACAGCTGGTCTATCGCAGAAAGAAATGGCAACCTACTGTGTGAAAAAATCTACCTCGTCATTCATGTATCAAAAGATACATGATTGCCTAAGCACACTTGATCCATTTCTTCACCAATGAGTTAGCTATGAAACTCCACAAAAAAAGGCAATTATCTATATTCATACCCAACTCGTATAAAAAACATCACAAAAATTCAAGGACACCATATGTAAGATTGTTAGTATTGTCAGATTCCAGTGAGTGTAGTATTAGGCATGTTCATTTGGAAACAAAACTTCATAGCCTGTGGATCTTGGTGGAGACCATCAATCTTTGAATGTTGCAAACTGGCATTACAGAATCACAAAGAACTGTACCAGATAACAGAAACCACATCACTTGAGGACTAGCAACAGCTAATATATCACATGTAACTCAAAGAGATAATAATGACATAATCAAGATGTTGACAATCGACACTACTTCAAATAAAATGTTAAGAAAGAAACTCCCATCAATACTGAAAAGAGCAATAACAGTTACTGAACTTGGGAAACCTGTTTTCTTGAAAAAATTTTATAAATTTCAACCAAAAGTAGTACTCACTGCTTGGTCAATGAATGTTGAATGTTTTCCTTATAAGAAAACAGTTAATATTGCCATTACTTTAGATTAAAATTCCAACTTTTTAATCACCTGTCGATTTTTCTTGACACAATGCTTTCTACTATTCAGCTCTGGGCTCTAATACCAAACCAACTCAGTGAAGTTACGTACCATAGTAACTAGCTTTGATATTTTTGAGAGGCACAATCGTGTCATAACCCAGCATTCTTGCATGAATGATTGGAATATAATCATCTGATCCATCATCAAAACTTCTATCTTGCTCTCCTTGCTTTTTAATTGTCAATATCTGTTAAAAGAGAAAAAAAAAACAGATGTACAATTGGGTGGGTACATAAACAATACTGTATTTCCAATAAATAAAAAGATCTGATGTTGGCACAAAGGAAAGCAGTCTGTCTTTATTTCTGAGATGAGGTATTGTAATTATTTACACTATTTACATTGTTCATACTGTTGTGCTCATCTTTGTTGCCATGTTCACAATGTTTCAGCTGTTGTATGCTCCAGCCTTCGTCAAGTGATTGGAATAATGAACTGAACCTTTTATTTCATCCATTGAGCTAGATTGTTCTAGTTCCACATGCCACACTTCTTCCAGATGTCTCAGTATTAGTTAACTCAATTCTCCAAGTTCTTTTGTTCACAACTCTCTGGGTCAAATCACTGGATTCAACAAACGCTTTTATCCACTGAGCCATGTATCCTTGAAACCATGTTGCTGAAATGTTGTGAATATGGTAACAAATATGAGGACAACAGTCTGAACAATGTAAATAGTGTAAAAGAAAGCAGGTACTCAAAAAACAAAAAGAAAGCAATTAAAACATTTCTAAATTAACCTACTTTCAAATATAAACATATTAGTCTTGAATTGGGTTGGGTGTATAGAAGAAAATGATAACTTGTCAGTTAAAATGTTTCCTATGGATGCATCCAGTATTATATGAAAATGTTTCTCATGATTAAAGGAAGAAAAGGCTACATGAATTTCTTACTCTTGATCTATTCTGATAATGAGAAGAGGATTTGCCTTTAATTTGATACAAAAAAAGCTGGGAAAATACATTAACAACTTTCAACATGCACTAAGGACTATAAAGAAATGATACAAAATAAATATTAACGGCTTTTTTCTTTCTTCTTTAATCATAGGAAATGCCAGCTTAGGAAAAAATACTACGATTCATTATTTAAGCATATACACAAATACACAATTTCATTCTTTTGTTTTTGGATCTGATGAAGCCTTGAATGGTGAAATGCATAATCAAATCTATTTTCATGAAACGTTTTCCATTTGTCAAATTTATATATATATATTTTGCATATTTAGAATTGCTTATGTGTTGTAGCATACCTATGAAAGATAATGGGCATGCCCTCATTTCCATAAATACAGTAGTGAATACAGTACGTCTAGAGTTGGAGATTCATTGTAGAATTCACTTGACTCACTTCTAGCAGTTGACTACTGCTTCTATGCGCCGATGGCGAATCTTATATGTATTGTTCTTGTCCTAATTATTATTGTTCATTAGCAACCTCCGTTTGATTATTCAATTCAATAACCTTCCCTAGGTTACAACATTATGTATGTGTATACATTTTGTATATAAAGTGTTTTCATGTTTAACTTATCTATGGATTTCATCTCTTTGGGTTATTCTAGTCCTTTGTTCCGTCTTGTTATGGAAGACCAGATACAATAAGAAACTTCCTATGTCTTGGATTTACATAACACACAAAGGGTTAATAAAAAAAAAAAAAGTAATCAATCAATCAATAACATGACTACATTTTTGGTAGCTCTGGGACAAGAAACAACAGATCCCTGAAATGAGAGCAATGTTTGTGTGTGTGTGAGGGGGTGGGTATAATTACAACTTAATTAAATAGAAATCTTAAAATATCTACTTTAATATGGTTTGTATATGAGGTGTATTAAAAAAGTATTCAACTTTATTCAGATTTTTGTTTTCACACAAGATGACCAAAAGCATCGAGCATAAAGTTTTGCCAAAAGCGATGTGATACTCAAGCTCAAACCATCCACAAGATTCAGTCAGCCTTTGGTGATGATGTCATGGGCAAAACTCAGATCAAGGAGTGGTACAACCACTTCAAACATAGTTGCACCTCAGTGGAGAGCAAGGCAAACTCAGACAAGCTATCCACAAGCCAGAATAAGGAGCTGATTGAGAAAGTTTGGCGAATAGTCATGGAAGAGTGTCATGTAACAATCCAGGAAATTGATCATGAAGTTGGAATAAGCACAAGATCAGTGCATTCAGTTATAATGGAAAATTTGTGCATGTAGACAGTGTCAGCAGAATTTATCTGCTTATTCAGCCCATAAATACAGCCTTTCCTTGTCAAGAACAACACGCTACTTGTTCGACAGACTCCCTCCTCTCCCAACTTGGTACTGTGACTTCTGACTTCTCCCCAATCTGAAAACCATGTAAGCGATTTGAGTCACAAGAGAAATTATGAGAAAAACAGTGGTAGAGCTCCATAGCATTTCAGAGGTGACGTTTCAGAGGTGTTACCAATAGTGGCAGAAATGTGTGAACTCCCAAGAGTTTTTTTGAAGGTAATTAAACAAAATTTGTGAAATGTACAAAATAGATTTTTTTTTTTGTCCAAAGGTCAGGTACTTTTGGAATGTACCTTGTATTGTAGATTTTAAACTGTTTATGTTTTTAGGAACATTTTTATATATAAGCTAATTTATTCATGTGATACTTGCTGTTAATGAGACAATCACATTATTTTTCGAAACAAAATTGTTTGCAGTTATTCATAATTTTATTACAATAAAAAAAAAAAAAGAGGCATATTTCTGTCATCATCATCAGTCCCATGACCGGGGGTGATAATAGGATTGCTTGCACAGCTGAGGACCTGACCAGTTCCCTCCACATATTTGGGTCTAAAGCTGGAGAGGTATTTATTCGTGCATAGCATATCTGGAGCAAATAGATCTAGTGGAACACATCCCTCTCAAAATCAAACCACGGCTGATATCTTCCAACTAGAAAGCTCACCTTCATCACATACATGGTTCTGTTGATTACTGGGGGGGGGGGGATTTACCCTGGTTGTTGACTTCAGTTTAGAAAACCCTCTGCTTAGTGATGCCATGTCATCACTGCACTATCTGCATACATATATGTGATAGATAGATGTCTGCTGACCCTACAAGAAAGATCATCCACCCTTTGAAAGGTTATGTTTTTAATCCTGCTGGATGTCTATCTACTCTGTGACGGGGCACTTGGTCCAGGGTCGAAACCTTTGGTTACGGCGCCAACTGTGACGTCGCTCCTCCTGGTCGCTCTTCGCTGTTCCAAGCGTGCCGTTCCAACCCCTTGGTTAGATGATTACCAGCCTTCGCCTTTCTCAACCCGCTTCAACACCTGGTTACTAGGGTAATTGTACTGATCTCCGTCTGTCTACCCACGCCAGATTAGATCTTAGACAGACGGGATCAAACAGGGATTGGGGCCGTATGCAAGTTGAGTCCGGACAGGGGTGGCAAAACACAAGTAAAAGAAAAAAACTCACGAGACAAAAATTACTGATAAAAAAGGTAACAACCTTTTATATCTAATGTTCGTTATATAAAATTATTCTTACTTCCCACCCGCTTTGTGGATGTGGCACCAAGCTCCTATCATACAACTTAAAGACTTCAATTGTCTACTCTTCAGAATTGTGTATGTCGGAGTGTGGTCTAGTTCGACACTGGGGCTAATCTCTACCAGTCGTTCACAGCTGATTCTTCTCTTGCTTGAGTTGGGCGTATTTCTTCACTTCGATTTGGTTTGGTCAATTTCTGTTCGTGGGCTTGGTTTGATTTCAACTTCTTCTTCTTCCGTCCCTGCAACTCTTTTCTGTCGACTGAGGTTGAACTGATTTGCTTGTTTGGCCTGCAACTTTACTGCCTGTCTGGCCTGCAACTCTTCTCTCTGCCGTCTGAGGTGATCTGAGCTCTCTGTCGTCTGAGGTGGTCTGAGCTCTATGTCGTCTGAGGTGATCTGAACTCAACTGCAACTCTCTGTCGTCCGAGGTGATCTCTTCTCGCTGCCGTCCGGGGCTGAACTAATTTTTGTCGATTGGGGTTCTGCTTTTATTGACGCCGCAACAAACTGGGGTGGGTCTGTCGGCGTCAGGGTTTTCTGTGGCACCTTGCATTATTAGAAATATTCATAGAAATATGATTTAATTTTTTCTTACTCGGTTACTAAACAGGTTGTTGATTTTTTTTTAAAACGAAAAATAACTGAGTTGAAAATAATTCACTAAGATTGTACTAGACGATCCTAAGGAAAGAAGAAGGAAAGAAAGGAAAAAGGAAGGAAGGAAGAAAAGAAAGAAAGAGAAATGTATGACGATGACCCAATTGAGGGTGGAGATAGGGAGTCAGAAAGAGATTTAGGTCAGCGCCTTGGCGATTTTCGAAAAAGTCATTTTGATAAGAATGTCGGTCAAAGCACTTGGCCTACTTTTTTTATGTGGAAAGGCTCATTGGATAAAGAGAAATTTTGGGGAACAATGAAACAATCTTAATCAGAGAAGAAGTG
>CAHIKZ030000786.1:1050000-1075368 GCA_903632075.3 Acanthosepion pharaonis | reverse complement strand
GACGAATTCGGAATCTCCTGCAACTCTTCTGGACGGTCTCTTTGTTTAAGTTAATGAATACTGCCATAATCCTCGCCTTCAGTTCTTTGGTTTTACAAGGAGTTTTGTTTGTCTCTTGCTCAACTGCGCCCCACACATAATAATCAAGGGGGTTGCAGTCTGGGGAGCTAGGTGGCTAGGGATGATGTGGCCGCAGAAATTGTCAGATAGCTATGGCAGGTTCTCCTGCTTGTGTGGCATTATGTAGAGTCCTGTTGCTATGAATAGGGTCTTCCAACAGCCACCCTCTCAAACCAGGGCAGCACTACCTCCTCAAGGAATTTGATGTAGGCCTCCATGTTGAGTTTGACATCCTCACCAACAAATTCGAGATGTTTTTTTTTCTTAGAAGGATCAGAATTAGTTTTTCGAGCTGCCGTACATTCGTAAGCAACATGAGACTCATCCAACTCTTTCCGAATCCTCTGAACTGTACTCAGATTGACACCCAAACACTCTGAAATGTTCGTATTAGAGTTTCCGACGCGAATGCCAGGCAGTATAGCATGTCGTTTCCAAATTTATGGTCGACTGAATTGCGTCATGGTGTTATTTTTCTCACAGACAGTGCCCAACGGAACCTACTATAGTGTGCAATCAGCAAAATAAAAAAAAGCAAAACATGAGTATGAGCGAAATTAAAAATATAAAATGGCGACAATTTACTCATCGCACTCTGTACATGACCCTAGACACAAATACATTTTTTGTTTTTAATCGGTATTACCCCAAGCAAGCAGTACAGCCACTAAGACGCAAGAAGTCACAGATTGTGGAGAAATTAGGAACAGAAACATTAGTAATGAGCAGGAAGAGAAAAGAGCAATCAGGAGGACAATAGATAGCGATTGACATTGCATTTAAATTTTTGCAGATTAAAGTTGGCTGGAAAACATGGAACTGTTATGGAGTTCCACAAGCGAACCGCGCGAGAAAAGAAACTGTTAGCATCGAAGTTACGTCTACATCTCGCCAGCTCATTTGTAAATTGATGAGATCTCGTCACCAGTCTTGTACTGCGCTTAAATTCATACAGTCAAGGTAGCATAGCGAAAAGCTCATTCGAACAATTACCATGAAAGTATTGATGAAAAAAAAAAAAAAGGCTCAGATAGGTAACCTTACGGTGGTGGGAAAGTGACTGAAACCGATCCGCACAGATCAGGACCAATAATATTGCTGATTCTTCTTTGGATCTTATCAAGGAGCTCCAGGAAAACAGCAAGGGCACCAGACCATATATGACAGCAATATTCTAATCAAGGACAAATGGTAGACTTATAGATATGCAAGACAGATTTAGGAGAGAACAATTGCTCAGTGAACCTACTTTATTAGCAGTCATATCTCAAAAATAAATTAAGGAATAATGAAAAAATGAAATAATGACCAAATGTTCAAACCATCTGAGATTGAATGTAAAAGGCTCCAAAATACACCACTAATTCCTTCGAGACGCTGATGTAGTCGATATAAGAATATACTATTAAATAAGCATGCATTACTATCATCTAGTGGTCGTGGGTTCAATTTCTGGACAACGTAGTGAAATGCTGTAATTAATGTTAATGGTGGCATTAACTGTTTTCTTATAAGGAAACATTCGTCATTCATTAACTTAGCAGCTGATACGACTATCGGTTGAAATTTATAAAGTCTTTCTCTTGAAACAATTGTTCAGGGAAACGGGTTTCTCATGTGCATTAGCTGTTATGGCGCTTTACAATATTGACGGAATGTGAGTTCTTTCCTAACCTTTTATTTGAAGTAGTGTGGAATGTCAACACCTTGATTATGTCATCATTTTCTCTTCAAGTTACTTGTGATATCCAAGGGCACCACGACGTGGTGTAATGTTTAGCAAGTTTGTCTCGTTAGAACAATTACGACTGAGTAGGGAGTTCAGTCGTCGCTGGGTGCCCCATACATTCGGCTTTGGGCCACATCTAAGCTACGCTTGGAAAATCACCATATGATATCCATTTTAGTTGTCGCCACTGTTGAAAGTTGGCAACTGATGTGATTTCTGTTTATGATTCTGTAGCGCCAGTCCATGGAACGAACTGTAACCCTCTGCTTAGTAGTAGCATTACCACCTTGTTTGGGGTGAAATGATTAAAAAATGCTTTCATGGTAATTGTTCGGATGAGCTCTTCGCTATGGTACCTAGACTTTATGAATTTAAGTGTAACTCTCGATTGGTAACAAGGTCTCATCAATTTACAGTTGAATTAGTAAGATGTAACCATAATTTCTATGCTAACGGTTTCTTTTCTCGCACTTCTCTCTTGTGAAACGTTCTTCCGGCTCTTTGCTTTCCGGTCAACTTTGATCCTCAAAAATTTAAATGCAACGTCAATCGTTATCTATTGTCTTCCTGATTACTCTTCTATTGTTCTCTCACTTTCATAAGGCTCTCGGTTTCACGCTCAGTAATACCGTGTGCCTTAGTGGCTTTATTGCCTTGGTGGTTGTCTAGCCTTCGTTGGTA
This sequence comes from Acanthosepion pharaonis, assembly GCA_903632075.3. NCBI lineage: Eukaryota > Metazoa > Mollusca > Cephalopoda > Sepiida > Sepiidae > Acanthosepion > Acanthosepion pharaonis. The sequence continues at coordinate 1,072,838 of CAHIKZ030000786.1, read as the reverse complement.
ATCAGTCTAGAAGAAGGACAACTCTGAATTCCATTCCGTAAAGCCTAAATGCTACTAAAGCCACAGTGGCACCACTTAGCGGCATTTGGCTGTGAAGGCACGGTGGAGCAGTGGATAGCAGCTTAGATTGAGGAATTGCAGAGCCGAGTTCGAATTATAATCAAGACAGACATTCACTTACATGTAAATACCCTTAGAAAAGGTATGAATCCATCTCTTGTCACCCCAAGTATGGGTAAATAGCGGGACAGACTGGGTTCTATAGCCTTGGGTGGCAACAAGTCTGGGAGAATAACTCTGAATTCAAAAGATGTCTTCAGATTCAAAAAGAATAGATATATAAATAAGTAGTTAGATTTTACAAGACAGTTATTATGATCCACTGCTTTGTTGACATGACGAGTTCGAATAGGAACAGATGACACAGTCAATTTATTTAGCGCACTTCGACATGTTATAAATGTCGGATGACACGTTATTTAGCTAACAAATTAAAGAGGGAATAATTGTTTTGTTAGCGACATTTGAAGACTAGCAATGAAATAGCTGTCAATAGAAAATTGAAAATTTAGATTATTGTGTGGCACGAATATCAATAAAAAATGTTACAGTCAGAGGTCTTGGAGAAAGAGAGAGAGAAGGAGGGGGACTAGAGGGGGACACTTGATAGACATGATTCTTTATCGAGTGACAGGGAGACAAGCAAAGATTTGAGCAGAAAGTTTCTTTAGGTTGTACCGAGGGATTCGAACAAGAGTCTTTGACGACTCCACTGATATTGTTTGTTTTTGTTTTTTTCGCTTTCCATAAGTAGAAAAGAATAAAAGACACTTTTTAAAAAATACATATACCAGCAACTTCGGGGTTTCTTCATTGTTTTTGTCTGTCCAGGGCCATCAACGCAACGCTCTCAAGGACAGTTTCCGTAGCAATGTCCCACAGTAATTTCACGTCATCCACTACGTGACAAAGTCATCTGCGTGTCTAAGACGTGTTAATTATTTCAAAAGAGTAGAAATTAAAGTCACCACTTTAAAGAATTCCGTATGTAATATATGTACATCGCTTATCGTCCGGTTCACACTCCTCCCTGGTCTTTTGAACAGGAGTAGAGTTTTATCCCATGTTCCCTTTTTATGATTGGGTTTCCAGATTTCTAAAGTATTTTTATTATCCCAGCAGTCCATAGCGTCTTAGTGGCATTATCGTCTTACTTGTGGTGAATTGATTAATATATATATATATATATATATATATATATATGTGTGTGTGTGTGTGTGTGTGTGTGTGTGTGTGTGTGTGTGTGTGTGTGTGTGTGTGTGAAAAGTGTGTGTATATAAATATAAATATATATATATATATATATATATAATTATTTATATATTATATGTGCGGTACTTATTAGAAAGCGCTCAATATCAGAGATAGAGCGTGAAACCCAGCGTCACAAACTCACATCTATCCAACCAACATGGGAAGGTCAACACCGACTTAGCATTTCTCAACTCCCATCGATAGTGGAAATAATCGATTTTTTCATGCTTCTACGGCAGTTTTCATGTAGTTTGCGGCCGTCTTCTACTGGCCAGAGTGAGAGCCTATAGCTGGCTGCCACAAATAGGCAGGAAGATTCTATTGTCCAGCGTGAGAGCCAACAGCTGACTGACACGAATGTTAACTAGCATGCTAGCAAAAAAAAAAATCGATATCTGCATTCTTCACAAGTGGGAAAAATTTAAATCTGCATGGCACTTTACTTCAATTGGCCATTCGCTTGCTTAAACTCAACGTTGATTCTGATTCCGCAGAACTGGGTTGGGTGTGAAAAAGTATTTGTTGTTAACATTCTTTTTTCATTCGGTTTTCCAGTTACGAGTGCTTTTTTTTTTTTTTAAAGCTGATCGTTTTGTGTTCATTTTGTTTAGTTCTTGTTTTCGTAACAGATTTAATGTTTAGTATAGAGCTTAGAAAAATTAGCAGTGTGATATAGGCAAGAAGTAAGGCATGTAACAACACCAGCACGGCAAAGGGCACTCCTTTAAAGGCAAGGAAGGGCAAGTTTCATGATAGCGATTGCTGTACGAGTCGTGCGATTTTTGAATCAAGCACGGGCAACGCCGGGCCATGCTACTAGTAATGATTAAAATGGCTTCGAGTGAATGAAGCCTGTGGGTCTTGACGAGGATCATCCTTCTATCTGTCGCTACAGATTCACAAAGAAAGAATTTGAACCAATAACAGAACCCACATCAGTAGAGGATTTTCAACAGCAGCAACAACTAAAAGGGATATTAACTCGAAGAGAAAATAATGGCATAATCAAGATGTTGACGTTCCATACTACTTCAAACAAAAGGTTAGTAAGGAAACTCCCATCAATACTGGAAAGTGCGTTAACTGCTACTGGAATAGAGAAAAATATTTTCCTGAAAAATATTTTACGAGAATGATTTTATAAATTTCAACCAACAGTAGTACTGACTGCTCGGTCAATGAATACATAATATTTCCTTATAAGGAAACGGACAATGTTACCATTACCATAGGAGAAAGTTTTGATTAACGTTATGAAGGCATGAGTAAGACCATCAACACATATTAGAAAAGGCTATAACGAATGATTGGTGATTTTCCCGGAAGCAAATGTATAGTACACCTCAGGGTTTTCTTATCTTGCTACACTAGTAACACATATAGTTATGAAGCCCAGTCTACCACAATTATATATATATATATATATATATATATGTGTGTGTGTGTGTGTGTGTGTGTGTGTGTGTGTGTGTGTGTGTGTATAATGACTAAAGAGAATCATTAATATATTTATCTATATCTCTATCTATCTATCTATCTATCTATATATATATATATATATATATAATAAATAAATACATTCCTTAAAACTTCATTTCGTTTATAATTTATCTTATTAATATATATAAATAATAAATATTCAACTCTTCAGACCGAAGTTTTTCTTTAGTTTTTCGTTTTCCTGAAAAAAAACTTTGGTCTTATTTAAATATTCATATATTTAAGCAAATATATTCATGAAATAAATTATAATCGAAATGGAATTTTAAGGATCATCTTTACTTATTATTATTATTATATTGCTCTGCGAATTACATTGAGCTCTCTTTGAATTAATTTACCTCTTGGAATCATCCAGTCAATTAACAATTGGTATATATATATATATATATATATATATATATATATATATATATATATATCGTCTACCGGCCTTCACCTCGAACAAGTGTATTAAAGAAAATCTACATCCCGGCATGATTCAAACCTGCATCATCCTATGCAGGAGAAACCGACGTCTATTTAACTGTTTAAAAGAAAACAGATTTCCTACTCAAGGACGGGCATATACTAAAAATAACGTTTAAAAGTAATACTAACACACACAAACATACATACAACTTTTAAACGTTATTTTGATTTGATACCCGTAATAACAAGTAATACACACACGCACACACACACACACACACATATATATATATATATATATATATTGTCATCCACAGACAGACTGTTTCGTAGCTAGGATTGGAACTCGACTAAATTGGCGTCAGTCGGAGATTCTACCACTGAGCCATTAGCGCACGCCAGAGATGCTGGTGAATTTAAGCGCATTTATTTTTAGATAAACACACAGTGACTAAGAGGACTCGATTCGCTTTACCGAAGAGTCTTGTATTATTAGCCGTAATAGTCACTGTTTACAAACTCACACTTCCTCCCCAGAGAGCTCAACCGAAATAAATTTTTCAGTAGCATATATATTGTCATCCACAGTTGTTTCGCTGCATCACAGCTCATATATATAAGTGAACATTGAAGTCCCACCCAGCGGCGTCAGGACTGATATTGATACGGTCTATATCAGCGATAGACCACTTTTACCTATAAATATAGCATTGCTTAAAACTATATATATATATATATATATATATATATATATATATATATATATATATATATATATATTATATATATATATTTAAAAGGTTATTTGTAGTGGATACCCGTGTTTAGGTAGAGGGTGCGATTTAATATTACTTTTCCATTTTGACAATGGGCCTATGTATGTCTACCTTTCAAATGTTTAGCAAAATGACAGAATTCAACTTTACATTATCTGGGATAAAGAGTGAAATGTAAAACAAACGAAACGAAATCTAAGCAGCAAACGTTTTGTGTAGAATTCAGACAAAATCTTTAGCTGCTTACAAAACTCTTACAGTTCTTTAGAAACAGCAGAAGAGCTTATTTTTCTTGATTATTTCGGAAAAAGTATTTTTATAATGTCACAAATTATATTTATGGTGTCACAAGTTATTTTTACAGTGGAACAAATCGTTTTTATAATGTCGCGTGGTATTTTGAGAGTGGAACAAGACATTCTTAGAGTGGAGCAAATCATTTTAATAGTGTCACCCGGTATTTTTCCACAGGAACAGACCATTTTTCGAGTAGAGCGAAACATTTTTATATTGCTACAAAGTATTTCTATAGTGTCACAATGTGTTTTTAGAGTAGAACAAAGTATTTTTATAGTGTCACAAAGAATCTTTATAGTGTCACAAGGTATTTTTTTAGAATGATACAATGAATTTTATAGTCGAACAAATCATTTTAATGATGTCATAAAACATTTTTATAGTGTCAAAAAGTATTTTAATGTGGAGCAATCCATTTTTAGAGTAGAACAAATGATTTTTATAGTTCCACAAAGTATTTTATAGTGTCACTTTTCGACTGGGACCTGGCATTTTTCGAGTAGAACAAAGCATTTTTATATTGCTACGAAGCATTTCTATAATGTTCCAATGTATTTTTAGAGTGGAACAAAGCATGTTTATAGTGCCAAAAGGTATTTTTAAAGTGGAACAAAAAATTTTATAGTGTTACAAAGTATTTTTAGAGCGGAACAAGGAATTTTATAGTGGAACGAAGCATTTTTATAGTGTTACAAAGCATTTTTATGGTGTCAAAATATTTTTAGAGTAGAACAAAGTATTTTTAGCATGAAACAAAGCATTTTTATAGTGCCACAAGGTATTTCTAGACTGGAACAAGTAATTTTGGAGTGAAAAATAAAAGACTTTTATAATATCAGAAAGAATTTTAAAGTAGAAATTTGTACACCCGAAGAATACTGTAAAATGATCGGAGGTGACTAAAAGCATATAATAAATAAAATAAAAGAGTGAAAAAAAATCTGTTTAATAGTCAGAATAGCTCTTCAAATTTGAAAATGTTTCTTCGTGTGTGTTGCTATAGGAATTGCCTAATGAAAGATTTAATATATATGAACTTAGGACAGTCTTTGATCAGCTTTAGTCACTTTCTCATCGCCCTAATGTAGCGCCACTCTGCCTTTTCTATAAATACTTTCATGGCAACTGTTCTGATGAACTTTCCTCTATGGTACCTAGACTTTATGAATTTAAACCCAATACTAGATTGGCGGCAAGGATTCATCATTATACACATTGAAATGGCTAGATGTAACTGCAAGTTCGATGCTAACAGTTTCTTCTCTCGCACTTCTCGCTTGTGGAACTCTCTTCCGGCTTCTTGCTTCCCAGTCAACTTTGATCTTTAAAAATTTAAATACAATGCCAATCGTTATCATCTGTCGTTTTAATTTCCGTTCGTTGATTATTCTCTCTCCTAAATAATGTTTTTCTCTCATATTCTCTCACACTCAGTAACCACTTGCGTCTTAGTGGCTTTATTGTCTGGCTTGGGGGTGGAATGATTAAAAATAAATTAATATTTCTAGAGAGATTTATGAACTTTATTTTTAGCAAACCAATCATTTATTTATCGGCTAAAAGTTGTGAGAAAATCAAAGAAACCTGCAAGAATTATTATTTTGTCGCACTGAAAAAGTCAAAAGATAGCTTGACGATTTAACTGCGAAAGACGGGAATTTCAGTCATTTTGGATTATATGGCTCAAATTCGAATGAAGAAAATTTCTGTTTTATTGTGATTGATAGTAATCTATTTCTGTGTGTGAGTTAGTACATGAAATAGACACACTTTAGTTCAACCAATCAGTGCCCAGAAGCTATTTTATCCGAGATAGTAATTTGATTTTTTTTTCCCCTCTTTCCTCAAAATGGTGAAGCTGGTTATTATTGAGGAAGACCTTTGAGAACATCTTTGAGAAAATGATTAGTCAAAGCTTAAATCTATCATCTGATTGTAAAGAAGAATTTTATTAATGAGGTCGCGATTGATGATTTGTTTGATAAACAACAAAAAATACGATCGTTTCACAAGTAGAGTGGTCACTCATTGAAAGCATTTTTTTTTTATTTGGAAATTCAACTGTTCAAATTAAGAAATAAATATTGATAATATATTAGAAAGTTAAATGAAAAAGAAAAACTATTTAGAGTGATAAAATAAATGAATTTCACTGCACGGAGAAAATAGAATTTCAGCTACTCTTGCCGTAAATTCATGGATACATACATGAGAATATATTATAAATTTCAACCAGCGGCGAGAAGTTATCAAGACACCACTTTAATTCTTAATTACTTTGAAATAAGAATATGTGCAATTGAAGCATTTCTTCGTGGTGTTTTCTGTATATTTTCTAATTCTAGCACAATTATAGCGCACGAGAAATATACAGCAAAACAAAATATCATCGTGCATAAAATTTTGATGAGTATTTGAGAAACAATTTGCATGACAGATCAGAGATTACCGGTAAACTGCTGCATAACTATATAAATGATTTTGTCTACACCAGTCTGTTAATATCTATCTATCTATCTATCTATCTATCTATCTATCTATCTATCTATCTATCTATCTATCTATCTATCTATCTATTTCAGCCTTTATCTATCTATCTATCTATCTATCTATCTATCTATCTATCTATCTATCTATCATTTTCAGCCTTTTAATCTATCTATCTATCTATCTATCTATCTATCTATCTATTTCAGCCTTTTAACCTATCTATCTATCTATCTATCTATCTATCTATCTATCTATCTATCTATCTATCTATCTACTGTGTGTGTGTACATTTATCTGTTTGTCTATGTACCTACTAAATTTCTTTCGAATATGAATGTAAATCTGCTCTTTAGAAATTATGATATATATATATATATATATATATATATATATATATATATATATATATATATATATATATATATATATATATACGTACGTATGTATATTGTGATTGTTTCTGCAATTTTATACATCGTCCTCTTCGCCTGCAATTCTTTTAGTCGCTTTGGCATCATCTCTTTCCGATAAATCAACCTTACCGAATTCCTCACAGTCGGCTCCATTTCATCCGGTTTCTCATTTTTACCGCTCGACTGTATCTCTTTTGGCGTTACAGCATTCTCACCCCTTCCTTTCCAACCCATGCCGCATCGTCTGGGACGCGACACCATCCCGACCACCCTCTGCCGGACAACTTGTCATCTTCGATGCGTATTATCGCCTCTATTTCGTTTCAAGGTGTTCGATCAGTCATAATCAATCGAATGCTCTTCGCGGCCTCACCACCCACCACGCCCCTATTTGAACACGTCCCATATCTGATCATCTTTTCATTGTTTCCCTGCTCACCGTTGTTTTAATATTTTACCTCTGATGCAATTGTTGGCAAAACAGCCGATCCAAAACGACTTATGATATTGAAAGGCGAAAATCTGGAGACTTATATACATAGAGTAAATGGATAATAATAATAATAATAATAATAATAATAATAATAATAATAATAATAATAATAATAATAATACAGGAGGAAAAATTCCGAATGTAACCGATTTGTATCTCGTACCTTTCCGTTTGCACAGCGTATATTGCCGAATTGAAAATATCGGAAAATTTCGTCTCCTTTCGTTCAAATTCGAAGTAAAGCGCAAAGAAAGGAAAGAAGGAAGCAAGGGAATGTAAAACAGGGTTCGTAAAGGAAGAAAACGAGTTGTTCAACAAAAACCTTAAGAAAGAAAAAGCAAAGGAAAAAAAATGGAAATAAAAAACAAACAAACCAATAAACAAATTGAAAATCTAAACTTGGATGAAGAAAGAAAGAAAGAAAGAAAGAAAGAAAGAAAGAAAGAAAGAAAGAAAGAAAAAAAAGAAAGAGAATAGATTGATGTCGATAAATTTTAAGAGAGAAAAGCGCGAAGGGAGAGAGAACTAGAGATGAAGAGTAGAGAAATTGAGTCTATTAAAATAGAACAGAAGAAAAAGGTTAAGCAATAGGTAAGAAAATAAAAGAGTAAAAGACACAGAAGGAAAATTAAAAAAGAACGATGTCGGATAGTTAAACTTAATCGGCTGCAGGATTAGGAAGAGAACTGCAACCGTGGCAGTAGCAGCTGTAGCAATAACAAATTCAACTTTATATACATTATTCACATTAACGTTGTAGTTGCTTTTATGCCTATATGTAGGTATGAGTGCACATGTAGAACCGTCAGTGCATATATACTGTATCAATGTGGACTTTATATATATATATATATATATATATATACATATATAGATATATCTGTGCGAGCGTGTGTGTGTATGTGTTGCGCGCGCACGCGCGTGTAATTTTATGCTTGCTTATTTCTGTATGTGCGCGCGTATGTGAAGTTGACTATAGTTATTTATTTATCCTTATTACAGTTGCTGAATGTATATTATCATTGTTATTATTATTATTATTATTGGAGGCACTCAGTGGGAACCGAACTCACTACTGCGAGACTCGCTTTGTAGCCATCGAAAAGCGAGATACGGCATTTATGGACGCTATGACCAATTTATTTTATATATATATATATATATATATATATATATATATATATATATATATATATATATATATATATATATATATATATATATATATATATATATATATATATATATATATATATATATATATATATACATGTATATACGCAAACATGTATACACAAACACACACATATATATAAGCGACCTTCTAGTTTTTGCAATATACATCAAGGTGCACGTATCCATACACGTACGTATGAATACGAAGACTGAATTTCAATCATTTTATCGACCTTTCAGTTACGCTATAGCTGTCTGTTAATATCTATCTATCTATCTATCTATCTATCTATCTATCTATCTATCTATCTATCTATCTATCTATCTCAGCCTTTTCATTATCTGGCTATCTTTCTATCTATCTCTTACCTTTCCATATAACGCTCTTACTCTCCTTTGCTATCCGTTAAAGAACACACATGCACAATGTTGCATATGCACAGACATATCGCTAATAGTTCCGTATACAAGCAACCATCGGGCCAAGCACCTCTCTGCTCTACTTTGAGGCTGAATTGGCGAAATTTCTCTAGCTTTGGTGTTTAAAGCAGCAGCGGCAACAGCAATAGTTGGCGCGCTGTTGATGACAGTCAAGAGACTATGTGAATAGCTGCTATTGCAGTGTGCAGAATGAAGACGTGGTGCTGGGACGAATAAACGAACGAAAGAAAGAGACTATACAAAGGAAACATTATTATCATAAGACGTTATTATCATTATTAACAACCAGGACACTAGTAACAATAATAATAATTATAGTAATAACGACGACAACAACAAAAACGACAATAATAATAATAATAATTATCCGACAGATATTATAGTCTTATAATAATGTTAATAAATAAGGATGCCAATGACAATGATTTATTGATGATTTCGTAGCAACAGTAATGACAAGAATCGTGTCTGTGCGAATATTATGACTATCAAAATAATGATAATGAGTCCTAAATGAATTAATATCAACAGTAATAAAAAATGATAATGAAAGTCTTATTTATATAAAGACCAAAGAAGTACTAAAATTATATTGATGATGATGATAATAATTTCCAATAATGATGATGACAGCTGAAATAATTATTTAGATTCTGGAGACTAGATGAAAACGGATTTAATTGAGTCTATTATTTCTCTCTCTCTCTCTCTCTCTCTCTCTCTCTCTTTCTTTCTTTCTTTCTTAATCTCTCACTTTTTTATTTTCTCTTTCATTCTTTTTTCTTTTTTTTTTTACTCCTCTTTCTTTCTTAATCACTCTCCCCTTTTTATCTGTTTTTCTTTTTATATTTTCCTTTTCTTTCACTTTTGCTTTTTTTTCTATTTTCTTCCTTTTACTGTTTCTACTTTCTTTCTTTCTTCGATCATTCTTTCTACTGAGTAAATAGCCATCAGGTTACTGCTATTAAAACTGTCGTTGATAATAGTGAGGAGAGGCGGCGGCGGTGGTGGTGGTGGTGGTAGACCGAATACGTAAAAGAGGCTACTATTGTGACTGCTGTTAATGATGATTGAAATATAATCGAAGAAAAACTACAATTCTGCTTCAACTGCTGCATTTACAAGTCCTATGACTATGCTGGGTTCAGAATGATGGCAATGGTGGCACTGAGGATAGCGTTGGTCAGATGTGTTTGTCTGATAACACGGACAGACATAATGACGATGACATTGATGATAATGATAATGATGATAACAGATCTGGTCAGGCGCGTGTGTCTGACAAGATGGACAGACATAATGACGATGACAGTGTTGATGTTGATGATGTCAATGATGATGATGACTTTGCTCAGACGTGTGTGTCGGGCAACAAGGACAGACATAATGACGACGACAATGATAATGATGGTAATGATAATGATGATGATAATGACAGCGTTGTTCAGACGTGTGACGATGACAATGATGATGATGTTGGTAATGATGGCGCTGAAGGTAGTCGTTAGTCAGATGTGTTTGTCTGACAACATGGACAGACATAATGATGATGATGATGATGACAATGATGATGGTAAAGATGTTGATGATGATGATGACAGCCTTGGCTTGCGGACATAATGACGATGACAATGATCATGATGATGGTAATGATGGCGCTGAAGATAGCGTTGGTCGAACGTGTGTGCATCTGACAACACATACAGATCTAATGGCGATAAAATTGATGATGATGATGATGATGATGATGATGATGATGATGATGATGATGATGATGCCATTGGTGAGACAACCTGGAAATAATGACGATGACAATGGTAATGATGTCGATAAGGATAACTATTGTCAGATGTGACCACGACGATAATGATCATGATGATGACAATGCCGCTGAGGATAACGTGAAAGAAATAATGATGCTTACTAGCAAAAAGGACTGTGATCATATCCCAGATCAAATTGGGGTTAGGAAACGCCAGTTTTCACAGGATCATAGCGATGATATTAATAATAACGATGGGATTAACATTGATCAACTCAGTGGCTATAAAGATTATTTCAAAGAAATAATAATTATTATTATAAAAATGACCGTGGTCACAGCTCGGATCGAAGAAGTCAAAGATCAGAGAATAACCATAATCATAGGTCAGATCAAAGAAACCAAATATGATATAATGACGGTGTTCATAGCTCATATCAGTGAAATCAAAGATGACAGTGGGTATAGCTCAGATCAAAGAAACCAATGATGATATAAAGACAGTTCTCATAGCTCAGATCAAAGAAATCAAAATGACAGAATGACAATGATCATAGCTCAGATCAAAGAAATCAAAAATGGCATTATGACAGTAGTCATAGCTCAGATCAAAGAAACAAAAGATGTCATAATAACGATGGTTCTAGCTCCGATAAATGAAATCAAAGATCAAATATTATCAAAGGTTATAGCACTGATAAAAAAAAATCAAAAATTCAAAAAATGATAATAATAACAACAATATTAATGACCATGAGGTTGGCATTGGTCAACTGGATGTCTATAAAGATTACCTTAAAGAAATAATAATGTTTCCTCTAAAGATTACGGTGGCCATAGCTCAGTTCAAACGGGTGTTAAAACAATCAAATAATGATGATAATTAAAATAATGATTACAAATGATAATAATATTGAAAAGTTTAGCTGTCAATATGAAGGTTATAAACAATTATGATTAAAAGAAAAATAACAGAGCATAGATTTAAAATATGCCAGACAAACCGACCTTCACTGAGGATTGCCTAAAAATACTGAAATAATGTTAATGACAATATTAAGGATGTCCAGAGTAACATGGTAAAAATGTTCATGACAATAATAATGATGTTTAAGGAAGACTTGATCAAATTTGTGTCTGATAAATCAAACAACCAGATATAAGGATAAAAACAATAAGGATTATTAAGAGAGTCATGATCATATACGTGTCTGATTATCTCGAACCATCTGATATAATGATAATCGCAATAATATGAATTGTTAAGGTAGCCATTTTTATGCATATCTACTTAATCTGTGATAATCATCCTTTCTGTTTCTTCACATTTTGCGTTGAGACATTCCTCCTTAGCTTACGTGCATTTGTTTCTAATTTCTTGTTTCTATATTCTGTGCCGTAACTTGGCACTATTTTTTTAATCTCCTTTTCACCTCATCGAGAATTTCATCTGTCATCCATTTTTTCCTTTCTTTAATTTTCTTTGGGATGATTTTGTTCATTGTATCTTCTTTTAACATTGGCCATATATTTCTTCTTGACATCCGGGTCAGTCAGTAGTCTGTCGTATTGCAATTTGGGTGCAATTTCCGCAGATTCAATCTAAGTTCATATATTACTTGAAGCTGGTCACTCCCACAGTCGACGCTTCGGTATGTTTTTCAATGTAAAACTGCATTTTTGAATCTCTTATTGATAGTTACATAGTAAATTTGGTCTGTCATGTCCCCACCCCGCCAACTGGGCTTATCTATGTCTATATATACTGTACTGATGCGGCATTCACCCTGGGCGGATTGAGCCGGCTTCTTCCTGTTATGAGAAGAAGATTCTTGGGATAAATTACAGAAGTAGGGTACCCAGGCCTACTCGGATTCCCACAGACGCAGAGACAGGAACGACCAGAAGCCGCCGGTTACCGATGCAGACGCTCCTTGGATTTTCACCAGAGCCCTTGTTAGCCGGCGTGTGTGTCAGACCTGTCCGCCTTGGGTGGCCCTACCAGGAACGAAGTTCCGGGCGGCATAGCTCTGACACTACCGTTTACACCCCCCATCGACTGTGAGGTAAGGGTTGGACTTTGGGGGCTTACAGTACCAGGTGTTCCCAAGCGGTCCCCCATCTAAGTACTGACCTGGCTCTACGATGCTTAACTTCGGTGATTGAACGAGAACCGGTGTTTCAGCGTGATTTGACCGTAAGCTAGAACCGGTGTTTCAGCGTGTATGTCTATATATGTCTATATATGCATTGGGTGTTCTTGAAATTAGATGTTGACTACTATCTGGTCATTCAGCATGCACCATTGCATTGACCCATCTTTCTCTGCGTTTATTATAAGACCCTACTCTGAATTTGCCAAATATTTCTATCCTTGCTTACTTTGGGATTCAGGTCTCCCATGACGTCGGTAATTTTTTGCGATTTGCATTGAATCTTGTCGTTATCTAGCGTAGAGTAAAGCTTTTCAAGTTCTTCTGCATTTTATTCTGTCGATGCAAAAACAACTATAACAGATATGTTGAAATACTTTCCTTTCACATAATTTACATTATTCGGAGAATTGTCCTCATCTTTGTCACCATTTTTATCACATCGTTTCGGCCATTGTACGCTCTGGACTTCTTCAGGTGGTTGTAATGTAGAACTGAGCCCTTTATTTCGCTCACTGGGGTAGACTGTTCTAGTTCCACGTGCCATGTTTAATGGATGTCAGTTATCAGTTATCGCCTGTTAATTCCCCTCTCCAAGTTCTCCACTGTCTTAACCGGATCTTGAACACACACTCTTCGGGTCCTGTCACTAAATGAAGGGTTCAGTTCGACATTCCAACCACCTGAAGAAGGCCGGAGCGTACAACGGCCGAAACGCTGTAATAAATATGGTGACAATAGTCCGAATAATGTTAATAATGAGAAAGGAAAGTCTTTCAACATATCCATTATAGCTGTTTACAACGGCCGAAACGTTGTAATAAATATGGCGACAAAGATGACGACAATAGTCCGAATAATGTAAATAATGTACATAATACCTCATCTCAGAAATATAGACAGATACTTTCCTTTTAGTTTAACGAGAAGAATTTTTTCAGATAGTTGACATTATCTAATAACACAATTCTTTATGTCTTGTATCAGTCCTACACCGTCTGAATATATGATCCTGTACATGTCACTGGCGATGTCGCCATTGTTTGTCCACCTCGTTTCACACACGCCTAAAATATTAACATATTCCTGCTTGATATTTTCTAATTGGCCACATCGGTTCAGTTTTCTGATATTCCACGACCCATGAGTTATTTTTTGTTTGATGCGAACAGTCACTGAGTGACGGTCCCAGTGACACCAGTCGAATACGTCTTCTCTTATAGCGCGTGGGATGAGTTCCAAGAAGTATGACCCACTTTACGCCATTATGGCTAACAGTCGCTGGACGACCATCAGGTCATACCTGTTGCATATGTCCCTCCTTACCGGCTGAGGAGTTAATAGTTTTTCCGTTGCCTTTTCCACTGTGATTTATTGAGGCACAACCTCTAGTTAAGTATCTGGTATCTCGAACAATCCGATATAATGATAAATAGAATAATAATGATGCTTGATAGGATTCATGTCTGACATGTCGAATAATCAGATAATGGCCATAATAATGGTCTTTAGGTGGGCCATGATCAGATGCATTGGAACATGTCGAATAATCAGATAATGGCAATAATAATGGTGTTTAGGTTGTCCATGATCAGATGCGTGTCTGACATGTCGAATAATCAGATAATGGCCATAATAATGGTGTTTAGGTGGGCCATGATCAGATGCATGTCTGACATGTCGATTAATCAGATAATGGCCATAATAATGATGTTTAGGTTGGCCATGATCAGATGCGTGTCTGACATGTCGAATAATCAGATAATTGCAATAATAATGATGTTTAGGTTGGCCATGATCAGATGCGTGTCTGACATGTCGAATAATCAAATAATGGCAATAATAATGATGTTTAGGAGGGCCATGATCAGATGTGTGTCTGACATGTCGAATGATCAGATAATGGCAATAAGAATGAGGTTTAGGGGTGCCATGATCAGATGCGTGCCTGACGTCTCGAATGATGTGTATGAAAGCCTTGATCAGATGCGTGTCTGACATGTCGAACAATCAGAAATAATAACGATGACATTAATAAACATTGTGTATAGCATTGATTGAATGCCTGTCTGAAAACATGACCAGACAGTCTAAATGTATTATGACTACGACATTTGTGATAGCATTAATCAAATGTGTGCCTGACAACAGGAACATACCGAAATAACCATATCGATAAATCTAAAGGCGTTAACGAATGTATTGATCACACTTGATCAGTCTTAAATAATGTTGATGATATTGTTAATGGTGTGAAGTGTAGCAATCATCGAATGTGTACACGAGCACTTGGATTCTAACAAATAATGATGATAACAATAATAATGACGGCCATATTTGCAGTGTTCAAATGCGTGCCTGACAACACGATGCAACGTTGATTTCAATGATAATGGCGTTACCTCATTCCTGCTAGGAGAGTGAACGACAATGTCCGAACCTGAAGACTCAAATAGCCCTATACTGGATTCGGATAGAAATAACATGCCAAAATCAGACGATATTGTACCACAGCCAGTGTCCAGTGCTTCAACTGAAGGGGCGGAACCAAGAACCTGTAACCTCACTAGCCCAAACACTGCAAAAATGACCCCCAAGGCGCTCTCAGCGTATCGCCAAAGAACTTAAACGACTCGTTATCGAACAAAAAAAAAACATGGCTAAGTTTTTTTTTTTTTTTTTTTTTTGTAACTGCGTTCCCTTTCTTTCGCTGAAATAAAGTATTCCAAATTTATATTGTCAAAAAGTGTGATGGGGGTGGGGGTATTCATATACAAATCTCCATTATATAAATTGCAGTTGATACAGCTGGTGGCTAAAACTAATCCTGACCTTCGAAGACTAAACTTCTAGAATAATAGTAGTGAATACTTCTAGCTAATTATAACTTACGACAGGCGCCGATTATAGAACTGGTCATATGTGTGTCATACGAGAATGAACAAACAGAATTAATGTTGATGTTATAATACTGAAAATATCCTCAAAGATGATGAAGAGATTTAAAGCAACAGAAATGTGGTTTTACAAAAGGATGCTCTGAAAATACCATGGACTGAACATGTGAGCAATGAGGTATCTTTAGAGAAAAATGGCAAAAAAAAGACACTTATACTTAACATCAGAAAGAGAGAGTTTAAATTTCTATGGCACATACTGAGGAAAAAAGGAAAGTTTGACATTGACAGGACATACTGAAGGAAAGAGAAACAGGGTAAAGCAGCGAATAACCCATGTAACGAATTTGTGCTAATGGTTGGCAGAACTGGGATTCGGAGAGATAGCGAAAACAAAATTTACTAAGAGCTGGACAATTTCCTCACATATGAAGAAGAGACTTGAAGCAACAGAAATGTGGTTCTACAGAAGGATCCTCTGAGAATACCATAGACTAAATATGTGAGCAACGAAGTTTCAGAGAAAATGGAAACAAAAAGGAAACTTATACTTATCAAAAAGACAGGTGAAATTTCTAAGACTTAGAAAATTTGAGGCTTGGAAAATTTGAGGCTTGGAAAATTTGAGGCTTAGAAAATTTGAGGCTTAGAAAATTTGAAGCATAGAAAATTTGAAGCATAGAAAATTTGAGACTTAGAACATTTGAGGCTTAGAAAATTTGAGGCTTAGAAAATTTAAGGCTTAGAAAATTTGAGACTTAGAACATTTGAGGCTTAGAAAATTTGAGGCTTAGAAAATTTGAAGTTTAGAAAATTTGAGACTTAGAACATTTGAGGCTTAGAAAATTTGAGGCTTAGAAAATTAAAAGCTTAGAAAATTTGAGACTTAGAAAATTTGACACAAGACATATTGAAGGCAAGCGTGGCAGAGAAAAGTAGTCTATAACCGACCTAACGAGCTTGTGCCAATGGTTGGCAGAATATGATTTGTCTAATCAATTCACCCCAAGCAAGGCGATTATGCCACTAAAACGCAAGCGGTTACTGAGAATGAAAAAAAAAACTTTAGAAGGAATCTGAAACCCAGTCCTAAACAGGAAACAAGGGTTAAAGGGTAAAGGTTCTACCCCTGTTCAAAAGACCCGATTTAGGAGAGAGATAAGAAAAACACAAAATCCGCTAAGAGCCACAAAAGAAAGGATAATGTGGAGAGGTATGATGTCAAGTCCTGAAAGGTCACGGTACATAAAAGAATAAAAAATTATCTTCAGATGCACAATAATGGTTAATACATTTTTTTAAAGTTTTAATATATTTAAATACGTTGTAAATTAGACTAAATATACATTTAAAATAGGAAATCTAAATATCTAATTTTAACAGAAACGAACCTGGAGGTGCACTGGGATAGCAAAAGACGTTTTCCAAAGGCTAAGAAAAGTATTAAGAAACAGGAAAATGTGATTCCAAAACAAAGTAATCAGTGCTCAGCTACCATTGCATTATCAATTCTCCAGTGCTGGACAATTTTCCCACGGATTAAGAGGAGACAGAGATGTTGACTTGATTGATTTGTCTGTTTAACGGCATATCAACACCGTTATGGGTCATTTAATGCCGAAATTTAATTTTCTTGGGAGCTTTGAAGTAATACAAATATGATATATGTTATTCTGCTTTCACAATTGAATACATGGTAGATGATACTCAGATTTTGGGCATATACATGTTTGTGGGGACATGATTGCTAGAGGCGGTGATATGTGTGTTTGATGTTGTGGTTTCATTGGTGTTATATTTTGGAATACAGTTTGATTTAATAAACTGTAGGATATTATTTGAACTAATGCCATGAAAGTTCTTTCATGTTGGTTGTTTTGTAGTATTTTAAACGGATTTGGCTGAAGTCGTAACAATTTGATAGTATGTGCGTATTGTTTGTATTTTTTATATAAAAATTAATTGCTGGTATTTTTCGTATAAAAATGCAGTTCGTTGTTTCATTCTCTTTTGTTTTTGTTTGGGAGGGGTCCCTATTTGTCCATAGCTGGGACCCTAACAGGTTCTACCACTCCGGATCATAGTGAACTTACGAACAACAGCAATTAAGTGGTGGTTCCACGCGAAGCAAAAGACCTTGCTGCCGGATGTAGTTTATCGTCATACCCAGGACTAAAGGCAGAGATTTGGTTCTAGAGAAGGATGCTGAGAATACTATGAATTGAGCGTGTAAGCAACGAGGAAAGACGCTTATATTAGGTTGGTGCAAAAATAATGACGTAATAATGTCGTTTTTTGACGTATTTTTGCACCAACCTAATACTTGGTTGGCCAAAAAGTTCGTTCGGTTTATTAAGTACATCTATTTAAGAAGCGAACGAATTTCTTTGCAAACTCTGGACCTAATATCATAGAGAGACAGTTGACATTTTAGGACAAATAATGAAGAAAGAAAGATTAGAAAATTTGACACTCTCAAGGTATATTAAAACCAAAAGAGACAAGGGAAAATATCGAGTAACCTAAATAACAAACCTACATTAGTGGTTGACCGAACATGAACTGAAAAGAATATTAAGGTAGTAAACAATGCTTATAGCTACAAAGGATAGGAAGTTGTGAAGAGCCATGATCGCCAATGTCCTGAAGGTACACAGGGGAAACACCAAGTTACCTAATGCGCTTTTGTAAATAAATAGCAGAACATGGAGTAAGAGATATAGTAAGGCGATAAACATTGCTTATAGCGATAAGAATGGGAAGTTGGGGAGAGCCATGATCAGCAACGTCCTGAAGCTATAGAGGGAAACATCAAGTAAACTACCTAATGTACTTTTCTAAATGGATAGCAGAACCTGGAGTAGGAGGTATACTAAGGGGATAAATATTGCTTATAGTTACGAAGGATGGGAAGTTGTGGAGAGCCGTGATCACCAACGTCTTGAAGATATAGAGGGAAATATCGAGTAACCTACGAACGTGTTTGTGTAAATGGCTGGCAAGACAAGGAATGTGGGGGGGGGGCTTGTAAAGATATATATATATATATATATAAGGGTTATAAAGAATAGGAAGTTATGAAGAGCCGTGATCGCTTGAACTTGAAACATAGAATAGGAAATAGAATATTACTCTAGTTTTTAAAGAAGGCGTTGAAAGAAACGTTTTTGTTTTTTTGGAGGACCATATATCTGCTCATAGAACTGACGGTGGCGCACCTCGAAGTGGTACAATAGCAAGCTTGTTCCACTAGATCAATTACGACTGAGTACTGGGTTCGATACTCACTGGGTACTCTACACTTTTCGGCCTTGTGCCACATATAAGCGTAGCTTAGAAAATCTCCATATATCTGCTGACAGGACTGACGAGATAACGCACCTCGACGTCGTGCAATAGTTAGCAAGGTTGTCTCACTAGTGAGATCGATCCTCACTGGGTGCTCTACACTTTTCGGCCTTGTGCCACATATAAGCTACACTTAGAAAATCTCCATATATCTGCTGACAGGACTGACGAAATGGCACACCTCGACGTGGTGCAATAATTAACAATTTTCTCACTAGATCAATTACGACTGAGTAGTGAGTTCGATCCTCACTGGGTGCTCCACTCCTTCTGCCTTGTTTCGCATGTACGCTACGTTTAGTGAATCAATTGGTTACTTCGACGCGGTGTAATGGTCAGCAAGCTTGTCTCGTTACATCAGTTACGACTGGGCAGTGAGTTCGATCCTCACTGGGTGCCGCATATTTTCGGTTTTGCGCCACATATAAGTTGCGCTTAGAAAATCGCCATAGGACTGACGTAGTGTATGAAAAATTTGCGGTTTGATTGGATCGACTATCCACCCCACTTACCGCATCCGCATTTATTTATTTCCTGTTTCTCAAGCATTACAAGTAGTTTGAAGTAGAGGAAAGTTTCAAGTGATTTAGAGGCGATAGCAGTACTAAGCCAGTATTTCAATGACATGAACATTGTCGGGGGAGGAAGGGCTAAAGAAACCTTAGAAATGATTTGGAAAGTGTGGCGAACAGATAGGCGAATATTCATAGCAAGAATTTATTATTTTTAGTAGAACATTATGCAATAAGCCCGATTTGGGATGTGCGTATAGAGTAGCCGTTATTGGCATGGTGAGTAGGATTGGCGTATCAATTCCATTCAAGGCCACTGCGTTCACTTGTATAAAAATTACCACTGGAAAGGTATGAATACTTCTCTTCTTCACACCAGCTAGGAAAACTGGGTCCTATAGCTTTGGCTGGCTACTCCACTCTGTAAAAAGCCTAGTTGGAAACTGTAGCAGGAACACCTGGGTTGTTGAGGCTGTGACCCTATACTCGACAGAAGGGTTTACAGGGTTAATTTGCATACAACATTCGTTTGTGGAAGATTGTTCCAAGCCATTGACTGGAGGTTGAGAGTCAAGGTCGCTTTGTAAACACACACGAATTGAAAGAGTTCTGGAAATGTAAGTAATTTGTCAGGACCAGGAAAAATTACCTATAATTGTTAAAAAGAATACAATGGTAAGCATATATATATATATATATATATATATATATATATATATATATATATATATATATATATATATATATATATATATATATATATATATATATATATATATATATATATTATATTTATTTTTTAGATATTAAAACATGTTAAAATCTCTCCATAATGGCAATTACGTTTCAACACTACAAATGTGCCTCCTCAGGTGGTGTTAAACTACTGGCGAGTGAAAGCTTACTTTTAATTTTAATATAGGTCATGACACGAAGTTGTCTGCATATAAATCCTAGACAATTTCCTTATGGTCAGATATAAGTCGTAAGATGTATCGAAGTCTGACGTTCAACTTTCTTGAGTAAAAGCGAATGAGCTTGGGAGGTAATTTAACATAATGCTAACTAGTTATATACTCGTTCAGCTTCTTACATAAAATTTTGTAGTTGAAAATTTTACCTGGATATATATATATATATATGTGTGTGTGTGTGTGTGTGTGTGTGTGTGTGTGTGCGTGTGTGTGTGTGTGTGTGCTTACCTTTAAATGTATGTGTGTATTTTTTATTTATTAATTTTATAGATTTTTAATACTTAAACTTTATTTTAGGGGATGCTTGTATTTGAGTAGACACTCCGTTTATTCATTAAACAGTATATTTATTTATTTTCGTCTACCGGCTTGAATATTTGAGAAATCTTATAGCGAAAAAGATCCGCCGTCTGGCAGGTTTTGAAGTTGCGTTAAGCCGAGAAAAAAGCTGAATAATGCCTTGAAACACATATTTTTCTCTGACTCTCGAAATAGACATCTCTGCTCAGTTTCATACTCTAGCGTAAACAAAGCAATTTCTAAAGAAAGGGAATAAATTTAAAAAATCCATCTCTTTCGTTAGGAGATAAATGAAAAATGAATTATGAAAGATTTCGAGTTCACAAGTATACATGAGCCAGTCAAATGTCTAATCGAAAGAAATTGTTTTTTATATATTAAATTTTACCCAATACAAGTTGCGGGAGCCACTCAATGTAGAGACCTACTGTCAAAATGGTAACGCTGAATGAAGTGTGATACGAATGAAAGAGAGAGTGGTGGGAAGTGAAAATTATGCGAATAAGGAAGAAAAATGACGACTGATTCTTGACTTGAAGAGATCAAGATTGAAGGGTTCATGGAAGCACTCACGCGGGATTCTGACTCACAAAATAGTACTTTTTAGGAAATAGCTGTCTGAGCGGAACTTTCTTCTTATATTTCGAATACGGAGGATATGAGGATGATTCATCTCTGTGAAGGGTGGCATAGTACAAGTTTAAATGGTTTGAACTTGTGGAGATCATTTGAACATTTGCCAAGGAAATAGCGATAGAGTTAAAGATAGACTTGCAACGTTTCGTCTACGGGAAAGAGGCTGTAGAGTCAACACCCGCAAGACCGCGTAAACGATTCAGATCTCGACCAAGGCTGGAAAGTGAGGATTGGGCAGTTTTAGTTTGGATATGACACTAATACTTCATTTTGGGAACCTAATCTGACTCTTACCGAAGGATTAACATGACAGGGAAAAGGCTAACGCTGGCGAAAGCGCGTTTAATCTTGATGAATGATTATGTCGAGGTAAATGATAACATTTCAAACCGAGAGTTTTTCACTTGCTTGTGTCGGTGAATTTTTCCTCTGCTTTACATAGACACACGATATGATTTACTCATTGACGGAATCGTAAGCGTAAAAGAACTCAATGATCAAAACCTTTCTTATTTGATTCACGTATAAAATTAACATTTTTTCTTCGTTCATTTATAGATGAAGAATTTGTTTTGTAATTGCCTTCATTATCCTTGTTAGGAAGAAACAGTAAACTGTGCAGTAGAATGATTTCAGCCATTTTAGTGCCAACATCTTTTGCCTTCGGCGAAAACAAAACAGTAAAGAGACTGAGAAAGAAACGTTATGAAGCAATTAAATTAAGGAAAGAACGAAAAAAGACGGAATCAATTTTAAATGGATAAATAAATGGATTGCCATACATACATGTGACCTGATGAACCAGGAAAATATATTTTCTAAAGAAATAAATTATAGTCAGGGAACCTTAAGGTTATCTCTTTCTTAATTATTTAATTAATATTTGCTCTGTTGTTACATTGAGCTCTCTGGATTACATCCTATTTGGAATTATTTAAAAAAAGT
>CAHIKZ030000786.1:1040000-1047500 GCA_903632075.3 Acanthosepion pharaonis | reverse complement strand
TATATATATATATATATATATATATATGAATAAAAATGACAATAGGAAAACTGGTAATTATTTTGCTTTGATAAAGAAACGCGTCAGCAATTACCAGTTTTTCTTATTGTCATTCTATTCATAAATATTGTCTTCTCTACTGGTTAAATCAGAGAAATTTTCATATATATATATATATATATATATATATATATAACGATATATGTATATTATTTTTAGAGAGATGATCTAAACGACATCGTTTTTGCAAATAATCATGACGGAAATATCTTTTTTTTAAATTTGAATAAACTTGTTCAAAATAAGTTTTTTTTATCCATAATATCGATGAAAAATAGATAGCTGTAGGTAGAGATGCAGCTAATGTTGAACGTAGAGATGAGAACAATCACCATTTGTCATTGGATCGCTGAGAAGGCTCAAGAATGAATTTAACAATCACTTTGGGCAGATTCTAGCTAAATATGAACCAAAAGATCAGCAAAAGATGTCTGTTCATGCCATAAGGAAATTTCTCATTTATAGTAACTGCTTTGCGAAACCGTAAATATAGAAGTAAATTATACATATAACACTATTCTGTCAGTAATATTCGCATTAATTCCTGATTACATCATCTTTTTTATTTCTAATTTTCAATGTAATTTATATAATAAAATCCTTAGTAGTGTACTGACATTCAATGGCTCTATTCTATCAGTAGGGCTTGCATTAATTCTTGATCATTCGCAATCATTTTCTTCCTGATTTTCAGTGCATTTCTACTGTAAAATCAAATTCATTTTGTAGGGAAATTATTTATGATGCTTTTTCGTAATAACACCCCGAGCTTATTAAAACTGATCCGTTTATCAATTACCGCACGTTTTGACTTTTTAAATGATTTTCCGATCCCACTTTTATTAAAACTCTCCTGAATACTAAGAAAAGATAATGCGACCTCCATTAAAACACTCCTTAAATAAGGCAAATAAGCCTACATTTGATATTGGCTGAACTTCTACAAGTTTAGGAGAAAGCCACTTACACAGAACACACAGTGAGAAACGAACTCATTACGAGCATCGAGATCAGTACACTAACAATTGTGAGGATGCGTGTAGAGTAATTGGCCATGGTTGAATCTAATTGGCAAAGTTTGCAATAAACAATAACAAATGAAAAGAAAGAAAGCAACAGCGCATAAAAGTAATATTAACCAAGCAAACAATATATGTAAGTAACAGTAATAAGGCAAATCTATAGTAATAAGGCAAATCTATAGTAATAAGGCAAAAAGTTCACAAAGAATGGTGTTAACACGCAAAAGGTGGGGGGATAGAGACAAGCCATCGCAGCATTCTGGCTTCAAGGCAAGGAAAACAGGAAGTCAGTCGGATGAGACCGAGAAGTGGCCTATCTTATTCGTTAGGAAAAATCCCAGCATGCATCTGTGTGGTTTTGTCCATAAATTTTGGAGAGGGAATGTTTTATAGTTATTCCTAAGAAACTGGAACCAGCACACCGCTGCGTAACTAGGTATGGATACAGATACTGAACAGTTTAAACAGATACCACGCCGCTGATCGACTGGTTGATTGGTCTGCCCGATTAATATTGAATTGCCTCGATAATCGATGAACAGTCAATTTGCGAGGTTATAAGTCGACAAGGCAGCCAGGAGATAGAGAAGTAAAAAAAAAAATCCTAGGTTAATTGAAATGATTTCGTCAAATAGCGTTCGTGTATAGAGCTGGAGGCTTATGGTATAAGACAAGCAAGTAGATAGATAAGCAGTTGAGTTATTCAGCTATTTTAAATCTTTCGGGAACCAATTGCATGGCCTTGAGGTAACTTGGTGACTTTACTGTCCCCGCGTAAATACGCACACTCTTTTGTGGGTTTACTCTGTCGGCAATGAGATATCACTCAGTGTGCATGTGTATTGTATGAACGTCGTATTCATAGCAAATGTATGTATCAATTTTTTTTTTTTTTTGAAAATTGGCCATTCGTGCACGAAAATTATTCGAAAGATAAAGAAGGCTTTTGGAGGAGGAATCAATAAGCGATGATGTCATAAACCTTGAGAACCCTAACGAATTAGAATATATTATTCTACCAACCTATTCTATCTTAACTATAATTGGGAAGACTTTGTCTAAGATTAACATAAAATTTGTTACAACTACTTCTGAAACAATAAAAGATTTCATTAATACAAAACAAAATAATAAGCTAAAACCTGAAGAAAAATATACTCTATCACTTGTAATAATTGCCACAAAGAATACATAGGAGAAACCTCAAGGGATTTAAATAAAAAATTATATGGACACAAAAGTGTACTCTTACAAAACAATATGCCCAGTGCATTATTTGTTCACCGTAATGGATTTGACCATAATATTTATTTAAAGATTCTACTTTAATTAAAAGAGAAAACAATTTAATAAGACAAAAATGTATAGAAAGTGCTTTAATCGCTAAACCATCAAGATAAATTTATGTCCAGGTTCATACAACATTTCATCTCTTGTATTATTACACTGTGGGATATTTAATAACAGAAGTTTAAAAAAAGGTAAATAAAAAGAAAAATAAACGAAATGAAATCGGCTAAACTATATAGCGAAAGACATGTTTAAAAAAAAAAATTAAACTTAAAATTTCGACGTCCGCTCTCTTTCATGCGCACGTATAATCACACCAACGTAAACATCACTTTAGTCCGATGGAGTGCAAAAGGACGTAACATGTCACACGAAGAAAAAGAACATTATCATATATATATATATATATATATATATATATATATATAAATCTTCGGTGCTGACACTAAAATTGCTATGAAATCTAGTGAAAGCGATTACCGTTCTGAAAAGCCTGAACACAAGAAAATGTTAATCGCCCGCGGACAGCAATCAACGGAAATCGACGATTGTTAGTGCTAATTTGGACCTAATCTAGACGAAGCTGAATTTAGCAAACGTACGCGCATGCGCACGCACAGACACAGACACACACACAGACACACACACACACATATATATATAATAAAAATATAGTTTTAAGGTATGCGATATATATTGGTTAAGGATATACTCTATTATCTATCAGAGATAGAGTGTATGTAAACATAAAAGTGAACATCGAGTTCAACACCCAGTGGCGGCAGTCTGTTTGAGACTTAAACGCAATCTTCGGTCCATCATTAGCAATTTATATATATATATATATATATATATATATATATATATATATATATATAGTGTTTATTTACTTCGTTATATATATATATATATATATATATATATATATATATATATATATATATAACAAAGTAAATAAACACTAAAATAGTTGTTTAAAATCGTTTGTGTTAAAAAAGCTGAATATCAAGTTAGAAAAATCAAACCTGCAGAGCGATTTAATATCCTAAAATAATAAAACTTTGACTGGAACGCTACAGTGGTTTCGACCGCCATGGTCTCATAAAGTGGTTAACTCAGTGAAATATTCGCAGACAACACAGCAAGAACTTTCTAAATGCGGCACCGGAAGTAATGAGCGGGAGAAGGAATAGTCAACTTCCTCATGTGCCTACATTTTGCCATAATTTCGGACCTCTCATTCCACAACCCAGTACCACCCTTAAATATATATATATATATATATATATATATATATATATATATATATATATAACAGCAAATTGTAACAGAAAATTGTACAGATCGTGTTGCAGCTTGGGATATATATATATATATATATATATATATATATCCGACAAAATGTTTAATATCTAAGAAAAACACTAAACTGAGTTTCTTTTTTTCGAGGTTTTCAGGTAAGACATCTTGATACCGTTTGCCGCAAGAATCACTGAAAAACCTTTTGAGTTATTTAGTTAGAAAAAGAACTATATATTTCGAACTGAGCAATGGAGAGAGGAAAAAGATCATTCAGGCCTTCAGTAATGGTACCAACATTCATATTCTGTCTTCCATCTTCAAAGTTCATTCAAGAACCATCAGGAGAACGCTGAATAAGTTTTAAAAAGAGGGAGGAAAGGAATCAAGAGGTTGCAATCGTAGCTAAATACATTCTTATTGTTCAAAGTAGAATCCAACAGTGTTATAAAAACCTCGGAGAATTCCAGTAAGATATCTTCAATCATTTCTAAATACAACGGTCCAAAGTTGTTAAAATATTTTTTGTTTTCTTTTCTATACTGCGTCGTGTGAGAGACGTTTTGTGGTAGTAAGTTATTTCTTTGCACCTCGTATAAACAGGGCCAAAATATTCTGTCCATGTTCGAAAACTAAGCAAAATGAAAAATGAAATCATCTACTTGTGCTCCCAACTTGATATATCCAACAAAGTAGCAAATTTAAAACGAAATAATTCAATCGCTTGGGTCCAATGATTTCCATTTCTAATTAGGTTCACAAACAGCGGAAGCGGAAAGAGATCATTCATTTCTATCAAGGAAAGAATTGCAAAAATATTTAAATTTTTCCGTCTTGTTTTTGTATTAAAATAAACTGCAAATGCGAAACAAATTACAGCCCCAGGCACAATATCATGGTTACAAATAAAATTCCTTTTCAAAGAAACTGAAATTATTTAAAAAAAAATAACAAAAAATAAATTTCTTACGTTGTCACCAAAACTCAGTGGTTGTGCGCTTAGCTTATTGGTTATCGTCGCAGAAAAATAGAATTCTATCTCTGAATTCAAAACCGGTTTCTTCCACATCAGCAAGGTTTCGGCCAAATACTGCTACAAGAGGACTACGAAATATAAGCATGTCCACTGTTTTCGCGGAAAAACAGCATAGCGTAAATGAAAAATGCCACAAACTTAAAGAAAATAAAGTATTATCGTCAAAATGCTTATGTTATTATTTAGATGAAAGAAAAAAGTATTTTTTAATTATTTTTTGAAATTTTTTAATATTTTCTAACACGTTCGAAATTTTGGTTAAAATCGTCTTTGTTTACGTCATCGCGGCGACCTTTAAAATAACATTGTTTTTTTTGCGTTTTTTTACCGTTGAAAACATATTGATTTGGAAATTCTTGTAAAAATAAAATAATTGTCCAATCTTAATGAAATTTTCAGGACTTATTCACAAATGAATGAAATTATTTTGGAAATATTTTTTTTTAGAAAATTTTGGTAAAAATTATATTTTTTTTAAAATATGTTACCCCACATTTACTTAATTTAATGAAATTTCGCCCAAAACCTTTTTGGTTCCTGAATTTTTTTTTTAAAAGTAGGAGTCTTCGAAGATGGTAAATAATCTACTTTTCTTTCACAAATTTGAGCTATTTAACTGAAAATCTGCTCTGAATTGAAAATAATGAATCAATAAAACTATGATATTACTTAATTAGAAAAGCTTTTAATTGCTTTTGTAAATAAGTAATATTAAGAATTATTGTCTGAAGAAATAATTTTTTCTGATGAATAATTAATTTTTACAAGAATTTTTTCGTTTTTAAAGAAATTTTAATTATAATAATTTATAATAGTTTTAAATCGTGTAAAGCTCTGTATTAGGAGGGTTCCTCGATATTATGTACTAATTAAGTAAAAAAAAATTTACGAATCCAATATTGCTAAGTTTAATAAATTTAGTTGCGCTACTTTTTTTAAAATAATTTTTTTATGTTGTATTTTTTTACTTAATACATTCCTTATTTCCATGTATGATATACAGAAATTGCCATTATTATAACAAGGTCACGTGATCTAAGGGTTTTGTCCCTTTACGTGGCCTTTTCAAAACTATTCGTTTATTAACAGATTGTATTTTCCGATCAGCTGTAAAAGTGTAAACTTTAAATTTTAAATTATTTTTTTTTTTTCATTTACTATTTCACTAAATAATTTTATTTTATGTATTGTATTTCCATTAGTGTGTGTCATACTCAAATAGAATAATTTTTTAAAAACTCAGACTTAAAAATTATGTCATTTATGGTCATCAGTAGTAGCTGTCATCGGCTCGTCAATCAATCATTATCAGTAAGATCGAACAACTGAACAGGACCGCTGGTTAATAATTGGTTGTATATTATTTTTTTTATGCTATAAGTAACAAAGATTTCTTTGAAATCAGATTACTTTAACTTTAAATTTTTAATTTTACTAAAATAACGTGTCAAATTTTTTTTTAAATATTTTACAAATCGATAAATTTGTGTTTGTTTACAAATTTCTTAAAATTAAGAAAATGGCCGTTTTTAAGAAAATTTAAAAAATTTGAAATTAAATTTGACAATCAAACGTATATAGTTTCTATCTGAAATACACCAGAATTGTTTAATTAATAGAAATCGTAAATTTAATTATTAAACTTTCAATTAAAGCTAAAATGAAATCTTCAAGAATGTTTTTTCGTTGTAAAAAATTCATTTTAAACTTCAATATAGAAAATTTATGCCGAAATAGTGGACATACTTAACGAAATATATACAAATAATACTCGAATGAAAGAACGAATAGGATAATTGATTTTACGGCATTTTGTGGTTATTCAAAGTTAAATTAAATGATTCAATTTAACATTGAAAGTTTGAACTTAATATTCAAAAGTTATAGTCAACCACTCGTAACGGATAACACAATTCCATATATGTATATATATATTCGAGTTCGTACGGGCACCTCGAGGCGGTGTAATGGTTAGCAAGCTTGTCTCGTTAGAACAATTACAAATGAGTCGTGAGTTCGATCCTCGCTGGGTGCCATATACTTTCGGCCTTGTTCCACATCTAGACTATACTTAGAAAATCACTATATTCGAATTCCAGTCGAGTTATTTTCATTCATTTACGTGCAAAGAGGAAGTTATGAATCCATCTGTTTTTAGCAGGACATTACGAACGGAGAACTTGGAGAAATGAGTATGGCTAAATAACAGGACAGATTGGGTCCTATAACCTTGGCTAGCAAGCGGTCTAGGAGAAGAACAGCACGGAATTCAATAAGTATGGTTGTATCAGATATGCGGGTAGTCTGGCTGTTGGTTCTAAGAACTGAGCTGCTTGACCCTCATATGTTGCATAATGTTTTCCTGATGAACTTCATCAAGGCAAAATCGATCAGAGACCGAAACGTGTTGCCTGAGATAAGTTTTCGTTTTGCCTTCATTCATATTGCTTTTACAGATAAATTTTTAGTTATATCTGGATTTTTACACACACACACACACACACACACACACACACATATATATGTATATATATATATGAAAATACAAATTGTTGGTACAACCAAAAGAAAGTTTGTCAGATGACCAAAAGAAAATTAAAAAGAAAAAATTACTAACAATAAAAACCAAGAAAACCTATAAAATAAAACTAAAAAGAAAAAAATAAAAATTAAAAAAATAAAAATAAACTAATAAATAGAATAAAGTACCAAAAAGTAGCCACCCTATTTAAACAGTAATTAACATTGCTGTATGCCTCGGTTAGTAATATAGACCAAAAACGATTCACAGCG
>CAHIKZ030000786.1:932500-1035000 GCA_903632075.3 Acanthosepion pharaonis | reverse complement strand
ATAGATCTGCACATATATAGACGCATTTTTCGTTTATCCTATACTAACGCAATTCATTCGGTTGGAGTGTAACAAAAAATATACACAAAACATTTTGTGTGAAGTTTTTCGAATCTTTGTAATTCATTTCGTTCAATTTGAAAGAAAAATAATAAGTTATTGAAATTTTAAATACTTGTTTGAAGATTTCTTAATTCTTCGGTTATACACGCATATTTCGCTAAATATGAAATGAGTGAGAAGTTTATATCGATAGATAGTCCGAAGCAGATTGTTATCGATAGATATGAGCAAATTTTGATAGATAGATAGATAGATAGATAGATAGATAGATAGATAGATAGATAGATCTGAGTATATTGTGATAGATAGATATTAAAGGAGTGAGATAGATTGATCGATCGATTGATAGATAGATAGATAGATCTGAGAAGATTGTGATAGATATGAAAGGAGTGAAAAGCATAGCTAGCTAGCTAGCCAGCTAGCTAGATAGATAGATAGATTGAGTGAGTGAGTGAGTGAGTGAAAAGACTGTCATAGACGGATAGATACATCTGAGCAGATTGTCATAGATCGAACAGATTGTCTTAGATCTGAGCAGACTGTCATAGATAGATAGATAGATAGATAGATCTGGGTAGATTGTCAGAGATAGATATTAAAGAGGTTAGATAGATAGATAGATAGATAGATAGATAGATAGATAGATAGATAGATAGAGTGAG
This sequence comes from Acanthosepion pharaonis, assembly GCA_903632075.3. Taxonomy (NCBI): domain Eukaryota; kingdom Metazoa; phylum Mollusca; class Cephalopoda; order Sepiida; family Sepiidae; genus Acanthosepion; species Acanthosepion pharaonis. The sequence goes on along the minus strand of CAHIKZ030000786.1, from coordinate 1,034,272 downwards.
CAGACTGCCATAGACGAATAAATACATTTGAGCAGATTGTCATAGATCGAACAGATTGTATTAGATCTGAGCAGATAGATAGATAGATATATAAACTGGGAAAAGATTAAGAGCAAATAGGAATAGGCAGTCTGTATAAAATACGTAGACAATGAGACCGATAATAAAATATAATGTCGGCCATAATGAAAAGTGAATTCTCTGCAGATTTATCAAGCGATTGACTCCCATAGAAATTGCTTACAAGCTCACTGTAGGTGGTCGCTTCAGCTGACATGTGATTGTAAACGACGCGATTCACACAGCGTTTCATGTAAGAAGTCAAGAGAAGCCGCTGTTTTTGCAATTACAAAAAGAATGAAAATGTAAATTAGGGAATTTATTCATCGTAAATTTCACCAAATACAAAGCTCAAGAGTCACTCAAGGTAGAAGCTTAATCTTGGTCATAATGAAGAAGGGGTGTGATATGAATGAAAGGAGAGATGGTGAGAAGTGAAGATTATTAGAATAGGGAAGGTAGGTAACGAGTGACCCTTGACTTGAATAGGTTAAGATTGTAGTCTGCAGGGAAGCATCATCGCAGGAGAATGTTCCATGGAGTAGATGTTCTTAGGAAAATGCTTTCTGTGTGGAACTGTCTCCTTACATTTTGGGAATACAGAGGAAACGAGAGTGATTCGATTCTGTGGCTGCAGCATAGCGTCTCTTAAGTGTAGCAGGCTGAATTGGAGGAATTAAAGAAATATTAATAAATAATAAAGGAGATATATTTTTACCCTTTTCTTTTTAACTCTCATGTCGTTGTTCTGTAAATGTTAAACGCCACAGTCTAAAATAAAAGAAGCCATTTCTTTATGTTTTCAGTTAATTATTCAATGCGAACACACACACACAAAAATCTGGCGCATGCGCACTTTTAATTAAGTGAAAAAGTGCGGAAAAAGAAACGAAAAATGTTTTTTTTTTACTAGTATTCATAACTTTTTAGGAATATTTCGACTTGAGACTTGTCCTACTGTACATCTTAAGCCGAATAACAAGGTCTTTTCTTTAATAATTTTCACCCAATACAATGCTTAACCCTTTGAGCCCTGACCAACGCTTTACCAGTAGTAGAGAAAAATGACGTAACGCCTAACCACCGGTTCAACAGTGGTAAAGAAAAATGACTTAATACCCAGCCAACGGTTGAACGGTGAGTAAACACTTGTAACTATTTTCATATCTAGCGTGAAACATTACATACCAATTATTAGCGAATATTGACTCAGGAGCCCAGGTAGAAGGGTAAAAATTGATCATGAACGCAGGGCTCAAAGGGTTAAGAACCACTCAAGTTGCTGAATGAAGTTATTGGAAGTGCGTACAAGTAGCGAGCAAATGGTGCATATTATGAGTATATATAGGATAGGCAATTATTGACAATAGACTTGAAGAGCTTAAAATTGTGATGATCAGGGATGCATCCTCTGACGAGTCTGTTCCACAATGCAACTTTCTCCTGCTCAATGGAAAATGAAGTGAATAAGGATGAGTTTACTCAGTGTATGTTAAATGGCGGGTCGTAGCTGAGAATATCTGGACTGATGGAAACATGGAATGTAGCGAGAGTCTAGCAACTTTTTGTCTATGGGAAAGGGGTTTCAGGATGGAAAATAATTCATCACCCACATCACCATCTCACTCACTCTCTCTCTTTCTCGCTTTCTCTCTCTCTCTCTCTCTTTATATATATATATATATATATATATATATATATATATATAATGTCAAAAGGAAAACTTATCTTGGCCGACGTGTTTCGTCCTTTGAGGAACTTTATCTAGGCAAATGCGGGGATTTTATTTTGTAAGAAGTATTTATACACAAGAGCTAAAATGTTATTGGTTTTTCAAACTTTTAAGTTTAGGAACGCTCATAAATATTCAGCAGATTAGCTGAAAAGTCAGGCAATCTATGGAGGACACGAAGTGACACAATTGAATGTCTAAAAAACGAAAGCGAGTAAGTGATGTTTTTGAATTTTTATTTTATTTTTTTGAGAACAAAATATGTCGGCTAAGATAATTTTTCCTTTTATCTTTATTCGTATTGTCTTTTTACTCTATCTGAAATTTATACATACATATATTATGAAATTATGAAATGGACAATGTCAGACAATTATTTTAAGACATTTTTATGTTTATACATTCTTTTTATAGATACAAATATTTAATTAAATGCTCTGTTTACTTCTATAAAAAGAATGTATAAACATAAAAATGTCTTAAAATAATAGTCAGACTTTGTTCATTTCATAATGTGTGACGTCATTTGTTTACATTTGGATACGCTTTGAGCAGATATGAATGTACGTGAGAGAATCATGGAAGATTGTAGTTTAAAGACAGTAACATCGACCTTGCTAACCGAACGCTCCTCTGTGGCCCAATCGGTTAAAGGCACGTCAGGCTATATGACGGTTCCATATAGGATACAGGTTCGATTCCTGTCGGAGGACGAATATTTTCTGGTAAATGTTGTTTAATACTGTTTATTATAAACAGAGAATTTACTTAAATATTTGTATCTATAAAAAGAATGTATAAACATAAAAATGTCTTAACATACATACATACTGTTGTAGATTAGTTTTCACAGTGGAGCCTTGTGTTTCAATAAGTCGTCCTAAATTACGTTCGACGTACAAAAGGTTAGGAACTTGAAATAAGAGTTAATGACGCAGCAATCTAGTTGTGATGGTTGATACTTCAATGTCCGACAGACTCACTCAACACCACTGAGCCCAACTGGCGACCGCTACTACTACTACTACTTATTATGTGTGGGAGAGTCTATTAATAATAGAATAGGTACGTCAGGTATAACACATACACACACACACACACATATATATATAGTCATCCACAGACAAACTTTTTCGCTGTATCACACCTCATCAGTGTGGCTAGACATCCGATCGCATCAACCCGGGATCGATTGACCGATTTAGTATTAGTCGGAGATTCTAACCCCTAGGCCATCAACGCCCGGCAGGAAGAAAGGCGAATTTTTGCGTATTTATTTTTTTTCATAAACACACCAGTCACTCAGAGGTGTGTGTGTGTGTGTGTGTGTGTGTGTGTGTGTGTGTGTGTGTGTGTAAAATATAATCATGCAATATAATACGGACAGTGTCAGTTGTATTATATCATTGCGTCTTATAAAGTAAAAACCCTGCATTATGCCTGCCAGATTCTGCCGACCGCAACGTAGTGGCGCCGCAGTTTGAGTAGAAAAGAATAAATTTATATTTCCTGCCTTACCTCTTTCCCCCTATGAATTGTCTCGTCAATCAGGATATGTCGATTCAGGACAATAAAAAAAAAAGAAAAAAAAAAAAGACAAGAGTCAGTTCAGCCAGAATACTGTTCTGTAGCAGTGTTCTGATCAGGGTGGGTGGCTAGATCTGCACAAGGGTTGACACAGTTGAGCTGACAGCGAAGAACTCTCAAACCGAGTCTCCTGTAAAGATTCAGGTTCATTATACGAATTAGTTTTTTTTCTCAAGCTTCGATTAATTATGTTTAATTTTATTTCGATTGAATTTTTTCGGATGGGTTAAGTGAAAAGAGGGACACAAATTTTAAAAGCATAACTGAAGTTATTGACTCACTCAACATTTAACTCTTTGCCCTTCAGACACTTATGGCCGTACCACGTTGAAACACCAGTTCCGGTACGATCACCGAAATGAACGTCTAGCCTGCTCAGTACCTAGATGGGTGACCGTCTGGGAATACCAGGCGCAGTAAGGTTGGATGTGAGGGTGATATAATAGACTTACGGCCACATCATATTGAAACAACGGTTCCCGGACGATCACCGAAGTTAAGCAACGTGTCAGTAGCTAGATGGGTAACTGCTTCGGAATAACAGATACAGGATGTGAGAGTAGTGTAATGGGCGTATGGTCACATCATGTTACAACACCGATTACCTTATGGTCACCGAAGTTAAGCAACGTCGAGCCTGATCAGTACCTAGATGGGTAACCGTTTGGGAATACCAGGTGCTGTAAGCTTGGATGTGCGGGCGGTGTAATGCTTCGGAATTGATAATCGGGGAGCCGAGTGACAACTCCAGTTGGGTTCGTTACATTCACTTACGCACAAATATCGTGAGGAACGGTATGAATCCACCGCTTTTCCCTCCAGCTATGGGTTAATTTGTAAGTCTTATATCACTAAACCATTATTATCTAAAAAAAAAAAAATAAATATTCTTGTGCTATATAAATAAAAAAAATTCTGACTTTAAATAACCTGCAAAGAGGTGATAAGCCGTAAAAAATCAAATGAAATCAACACACATTCGACTTATTACAATCTATCTATGTAATATTAAATGTTCTTGTGTGGTGCGTCCGTCCGGCGCATAATGATTTCCGAATTGTTTATACAGTAAGTAGTTTCATTTTAACTTTCCTCAAACAGACAATTTTTTTAATTAAAATATTTTAAGTTAAAGACAGACACAAAGAGATCCCGCTTTGTTGTTTAGTCCAGTGATTTGTAGAGTAATTATATTATTTATATTTCAACTTTCTTTAAACAAATATTATTTTAAATATTTTAAAAATATTTTTTGCCATTTTTAAAAAAAAACATTTTCAAGTGAATATTAATTTAAAAATATAATTTTTTGGCATATTAAAAAATATTTTTAAGTTAATCTGATTTAAAATTCAAATTTATCCCGGAAGCTTTATTCCTCTCAAATGCTGTAAACAATCAGTAAAACGTTAAACATGAACTTGTAAATCAATGACAATACACAAAAATTAAAATATTTAACTGAATAATAATAAAATTAAGTTTCATTTCAATGGAATGTTGAAATCAACGTTTTATAACCTGACCCGTCACTGACCCAACGGGTCACGGATAGTCTAGTTTACTATACTTCCTTTCAACTATAATCTTCAAAACATTAGAGGCAACGTCAGTAATCAACTACTGTCTCTTTGAACCCTGTTATATATATATATATATATATATATATATATATATATATATATATATGTCCTTTCAGCTCAGTAACATATTCGATATATTCCAGATATTCTCAAAACCTCGAACGAAAGACATTAAAGTTCTACACAGGGCGCAGACATCTTTGTTTAGTGCTCTTCCTTTATTTCATTAAGACAAAGTTCTGTCAATGGTGACTATATTAAATCTTTAATTATTAGCCCGTAATCTCACTGAGACCGAAATGTCCGATTCTTGGTGGATAGTAAAATAGGAAAATTCCGTTAGAGACAAGGAAAAGAGTTCTAAACTGCTGTGATACCTGTCCTCCTGTATGGCAGTGGCTATTTCCTCCTTCCACATTATAAAGTACAGGCTCTCGAGAAAGCAGTTAAGCAACATGCTCCATAAGTTTTCTATGTGGTTGAGGTCAGGAGATTGGGGCACCCATATCATAACACTCACCTGCTTCTCATCAAAGTATTCCTTCATCAATTTTGATTTGTGACAGGGAGCATTATCCTGCATAAAAATGAGCTTGGTGGGGTCGATTTGCACCCTTTCAGCAGAAGGGAGCAGACAAAACTCTAAAATTCTCTTGTACTTGCTCGCTCCTGAGGGTCTTTTCAATAGTTTTTAAGAAACCAGTTCCATGAAAAGAAAAGCATCCCCAGAACATTATACTGAACGGATGCTTGACAGTACTTACTGCTAAATTCAAAGAGCTTTCAAAGCTTCTTCTTCGGATTTTAGATCGCTTATCCTTTGAATTTAGCTCAACTTTCGTTTCATCGGAGAAGAGAACATTTAGTAAAAAAAAAAAATCAGGTGAGTCACTTTTATCGAACAGCACTGTATATATATATATATATATATATATATATATATATATATATATATATATATATATATGTGTGTGTGTGTGTGTGTGTGTGTGTGTGTATGTATATATATATATATATATATATATAAAAAGAGAGAGAGAGAGAGAGAGACTGCTAAACGAGTAGTGACACTTAGAAGATCGCTGTGAAGTGTGAAACTGACAGTCACCATGCAGCGATGATTCCGTAATTTTCATGGGGGAATCCAATAATAATTTAGCACCATTTCATATGTATGTTTATGCGAGCCTGCCTTTGTTCGTGTGTACGCGTATTAGTTCGCTTGCACTCTTTTCCCTTGTCAGGCAGAATAATAATAATAATAATAGTAATAATGATAATAATATACTTAAAAAAGAAAGCAAAGACAAATGCAACCGACCAGATACAGAAACAATGTCAAGATAGACCACTTCATGGCCAATACTCTGCCCGTAGCAAACAAGCTGACGTAGACAAAACCCGTACCCATCAGTGGCTACGTAGTGCAGGGTTGAAAGCTGAAACTGAAGGTTTTATCCTTGTTGCACTTGACCAATGCTTGTTAACTAGAAATTATCAAGCACATATACTAAAATACTGTGTCACCCCAAAATGCAGATTCTGTGATAAATATCCAAAAACAATTGATCATCTTGTATCAGGTTGCACGATATTGGCACCCACTGAATATAAAACCCGGCATGACAGAGTGGGCCAATATCTGCACTGGAAAATATGCAACTTCTACGGGAAGGAAACTAAAAGAAACTTGAACACCACCCAGACCCGGTTACGGAGATAGGACCTGTTACAATTTTATGGGACTACACAATACACACGTTCAGAACAATCAAAGCTAACCGCCCAGACATTGTTATTAGAGACCGCAAAAAAAAAATATGCCTCCTTATTGATATGGCAGTCCCTGTGGACTGTAATATACCTTTGAAGATCGTCAAAAAGCTATCAAAATACAAGAACCTTGAAATCGAAATCTAAAAAATGTGGCACATGGGAACATCAACAATCCCTGTTGTAGTTAGAGCCCTCGGATTGATTGGAAAAGATTCCAGTAAATTGAAGGGATTCCTGGTAGCCCAAGCCTTAAAGAAATACAAAAACTTGTTCTCACGGGTACAGCCTACACCTTATGAAGGGCTTTATCCATGTAAAATATGTTTTTTGTTTTTGTTTTTGTATTTTTTGTTTTTGTTTTTTTGTCAGTGGAAAATGTCATGATGCCATTTCTAACCTTAGACCCCTGGGCGGGACCCGGAACGAAATAAATTAATATATGAATTTATACTTAATAGTTCTGTTATATTACATCGAACACTATTAGCACTAGCACTCTATGTACGATATATATATATATATATATATATATATATATATATATATATATATATATATATATATATATATATATATATACAGCGTGTCCATAAAGTTCGTGTGCACTTTAAAAAATTATAATTTTATTTGTATTTGCGATAGAAATAATCTGTAACAAATATTATAAAATTTAATGCACCTAGTTTTAAGTATAACTAAAAATAACTAGTGTGATTTCAGGCATTACTGTAAATCAGTTGGCAAATGGTTTCCGTGAACCGCAAAATCGTATTACCCTTTGTATTTCTAATGATGGAGGACATGTGTAAACTTAAATAAAATTTCAATAAAACCTTAAAAAATATAGATTTACTTCTTTCTAATCTTTTTTACAAATTATTTCTATCGCAAATACAAATAAAGTTATAAATTTTTTAAAGTGCACACGAACTTTATGGACACCCCGTATATATACTAAGAGCGTTAGTATAGGAAACACTTTAGATCCTGCCTTCTCTAACTTTTACATGTCACACATTGAAAACAAAGTGTTCGAAACAATATGCAAACCAGAAATCTATATTAGATGTCGACGACATTTTTGTTTTGATTAAAAATAAGGACGAAATTTTAAATCTAGAGTCAAGTTTCGAAATAAACTCCACATTAAAACTGACATACGAATTCATGGTTAATAACAACATCCAATTCCTTAATGTTGATATAGAACTAAAGTATCTATCACCTACCCATATAAAAGAACCCATCAGTGCGAACTCTTGTCATCTAAACTATGATATCCAATGCCCTGAAAGATATAAAATAGCAGTGATAAAAATAGAGTATACCTAAATTATCAGTTGCGCTTAATGAAGCTTTCACACACACACACACACACACACATATATATATATATATATATATATATATATATATATATATATATTCTCTTTTAGACATGTCTCATTGAATAAATTACAGATATTATGTCTGATAATTTATAATAAAATCCATTCATACTCACGAATAACGTTCCGTGTATTGATGTTAAAGGATGAGAGAAATGTGCTATAGCTGTTTAAATTTCTTTTATTTTCATTTCCAAAGTACTTTCGGTCTTCTTCTAAGATCATTTTGTACTACTTGCACCCCTGAAGATGATCTTGGAAAAAGATCGAAAGTACTTGGGATTTCATGAACGGATTTTATTAAAAATTAGCAGACATAATGTCTGTAATTTATTTAATCAGACACACACACACACACACACACACACACACACACACACACACACACACACACACACATATATATATATATATATATATATATAAGATAACGATATATACTTTTATATTTCAAGAACAATATTAGCGAAAATGTATGACAAAATGGAAAAAGTTTTCTTGTGACGCATTTCGTCCTTTAGGACTTCATCGGACTAAATTTGTTATGTTGGTGCGACTACACATGCGCACGAATGAGGGATGCTGGGCATTTTAAATTTGATTTTTTTGTTTTAATCTTGACGATTTCGTTTGGATTCTTTTTCAAATTCATTGGTTGCCCACCGTAACCAGACTGACCACAATTTTGACATAAAAAATGATACTCTAATCTTGGGAATGAACAACTCCCTACAGTGAAAATGTCTAGAAAGTGCCTTGAGCGCAAGGTCACCCTACAGTAAATTGGCGCCCTGGCTCTTACAACATTTCACCATTGCTGGGAGATCTTCTATTATCACAGTGTGGAATATCTACTAACAAAATAATGGAAAGAAAAAAAAAGAATGATTTTTAAAAAGTTGGGAATCGATTTGACACTGTACTTATATTATAGAATCCCTCTTTTAAAATGATAAAAAGAATTCAATATTTTTTTATTCTGATAGATATTGCTGCTTGAGGAGCATTTTGATGAATGTTAATCTAGAAAAATTGTCCCCCCCCATCCCAAATTTATCTATTTTTTACGAGCAGACCAGTCAAGTTAAGTAGTACTAAGAGTTCAAAATAAATGCCTCGAAATATATTTAATCTCAAAGTGTTTTACTTTGTCTATGAGGAGGTGGAGAGTTGTCGATCTTAATTGCACCTGAACGAGCTCCATGCATCTATCATATAATAATAACATCTGCGTGATAAACAAGTGATATAGCTCATAAGCTATAATAAATTGTAAGCGTTTAGTGCCTGCTGAAATTTAATGCCACATCCTCTGCCTTTAACGTCCTTTCTAAATAAACATGCATTAATATCTGCTTAGATTTAATAACAAGAATCCTATCATCAGTTTTGATTAACATATAAGCATAACATTTATAGAGACGTGCGGGTAGCGGCAAGGGTTATCGACTTTGGGAAAGGAATCGGCAAGCTGGATTCAAATACCAACCTAGTTTGCTGCGTTGACTTTCGCACAAGTGACCTTGGGAAAGGCATGAATTCATTGTTTTCTTCCGAACTATGGGATAAATAGCAGCGCAGATAGAGCTCTCTCGCCTTGGGTGGCATCCAGTCTAAGAAAACGACTAGTCTGAATTCAAACCCGTGGAGAAGCTAACGGGACATTATTCAATCCTCTTTCACAAGAAAGTCAAAGAAATTCACAGTTGATAAAGAAAAGAAATCTGTGGAGAGTCAAGTCATAATCGTCAACGTCCTAAAGGAACACAGAAAAACAATCATTATGCCATTCATATATATATATATATATATATATATATATATATATATATATATATATATATATATATATATATAGATATAGATAGATAGATAGATAGATAATATTAGTTGTAAATATTAATGTTTAAGCCTTTTTTATATATATATATATATATATATATATATATATATATATATATATATATATATATATATATATGTACGTTATAAAGGTTGTTTTTTATCTTTGTGGTGTTTGAATTTCCTTGGTTAATCATGTTTCACATGCATCCGACTTATTAAACAAACGTTAATATAATTTGTGGCATTCCGAATCCAAGGAGAGACGACACGTCCCTTCGAAGTTTCAAGAAATTAACGGATTCCAGGCCTACCCGAAGAACAGCAAATATTGATTTATGTATGCAAATGTATAATAATTCTAGTTTCTTCTTTTTCGCCGTATCTCATCCTCTGATGAAGCTTTAAGAAAAGTGAAACATTTTACGAGGACAAGTCAAAAATCATCCGCACTTTCGCCATAACATATCTATAGACAAGAGTGCGGATAATTTTTTATTTTCCATATTAGAGAGAGAGAGAGAGAGAGAGAGAGAGAGAGAGAGAGAGAGACATATCGTTCATATATACACACGAGGGCAAGTCAAAAATCATCCTCACTTTCTCCTTTCGCCATCACATAACTTTAGATAAGAGTGCGGATAATTTTTGACTTTCCATCGTATATATACCGTATGTATACATCGTATATATACGATATATATAAATTACGTGAAAAATTTAAAACCATTTTTATCTTTGGAAATATGATCCGAGGAACGAGGAAAAAACCAACTTCCTGGGGAAATAAAAATACAATCAATGGACCCTTAATGTTGTTTGTTTTCTAATTAAATATATATATATATATATATATATATATATATATATATATATATATATATACATCGTATATATATATATATATCATATATATATATATATGTATAAATCGTATATATATGCATACAACGTGTGTGTGTATATATATATATATATATATATATATATATATATATATACACGAGAGGAAGTCAAAAATCATCCGCACTTTCTCCTTTTGCCATAACATATCTCTAGACAAGAGTGCGGATCATTTTTGACTTTCCCTTGTAGATTGATAAACGTTTCCTATTTGTTCTTTATCTAATCATTCTGTCAGATTCTGATCCATTTTTTTAAAATTGGTTTCACCCCATGCACGACAGTAAAACCAGTAAGACACAAGTGGTTGCCGAGTATGGAAGAATTAGGAAGAGATACATTAATAACGAACGGGAAAAGAGAAAAGCGCAATCAGGCAGACAATAGATAGCGATTGACATTGTAATGAATTTTTTGCAGATTAAGGGGAGTTTCACAAGCGAGAAATGCACGAAAAGAAACTGTTAGCTTAGAATTTACGGTTACATCAAACCAGATTAACCCTGAAATTATAAGATTTTGATGCCCGTCTAGTAATTCGCTTAAATTCGAAATGTCTAGGTACCCTAGCGAAGAGCTTATCTGAATAATTAGCAAGAAAATATTTATAGAAAAGAGAGGCAACCTTAGAGTGGTGGGAAAGTGACTGAAACCGAGGCGCCTGATTAGCACCTATAATATTGCTGATTATTCTTTGGGTTTTATTAAGGAGCTCAAGGTATATAGCAGCCTAACTGGGCCATATGTGTCAGTAATATTTGATCCCAAATCATATAAATTTAATTTTTTTTTAATATATATTTTTGAATAAATCGTCTAGCCGATACACACATACACGTACACACACATACAGAAAGAAAGAGAGAGAGAGGGGGAGAGAGAGAGTGAGAGAGAGAGAGAGAAATAGTAAGAAAATAAGCTAAAAGCCTAAAATCTAAAATAAGCTGTGAGCTCAATGCCAAAGTCGAAAAAGCTAAAAAAAAAATATAATAATTGTCATTATTTCAACAAGGGTAGAGGTTTACCCCTTATTTTCTGCTTAGGATTAAGTTTACGGTTTTCTCATTCTTTTTCGCGCCCTGTAGCCCCTTGTGCCTTAGTGGCACTATCGCCTTGCTTAAGGTGAATTGATTTTTTTTAAAGAAAGAAACTATAATATAAAAACGAAAAATTTCATGCAATAGCACAATCATAAGTAAAAAAAATTACTAATCCTCCAGCGAATGGGTCAACAGATGTTAAATAAGAGAAATGAAGTGTTGGCCGCCTGTCGGCCTAGGAATAAATGTTTCATTAAAAAAAAAAATACCTCCGGGGTAGTAGATACCTGGCACCCCTGGATTATGTAAGTCATGTTGGCTATTGGTTTCATATTTTATCCACCTGATTATTGCTTCATTGTATGAAATTCTGAGTAGCGGATTTTTATATTATTATATTAATAATATTATAATATACTAGCAGCATGACCCGGCGTTGCCCGTGCTTGATTCAAAAATCGTACGACTTATACAGCAATCGCTCTCACTTGACTTAAAATATTTTTGCCCTTCCTTGCCTTTAAAGTAGTGCCCTTTGCCGTGCTGATGTTGCTACATGCTTTACTTCTTGCCTATCTCACACTGCGATTTTTTTAAGCTCTATACTAAACATTAAATCTGTTACGAAAAAAGAACTAAACAAAATGAACACAAAACGATCAGCTTTAAAAAAGGACTCGTAACTGGAAAAACCGAATGAAAAAAGAATGTTAACAACAAATACTTTTTCACACCCAACCCAGTTCTGCGGAATCAGAATCAATGTTGAGTTTAAGCAAGCGAATGAGCCAATTGGAGTAAAGTGCCATGCAGATTTAAATTTTTCCCACTTGTGACGAATGCAGCTATCGATTTTTTTTTGCATGCTAGCATGCTAATTAACATTCGTGTCAGTCAGCTGTTGGCTCTCATGCTGGCCAATAGAATATTCCTGCCTATTCGTGGCAGCCAGCTATTGGCTCTCTCTGGCCAGTACAAAGTGGCCTCAAACTACATAAAAACTGCATGAAAAAATCGATTATTTCCACTATCGATGGGAGTTGGGAAATGCAAAGTCGGTCTCGGCCTTCCCGCTCACGTGGAGCATGGGCATGTAAATTTTGGTGCAAATCCGTCGAAAATTGCGGCCGTGCATTCGTTACACACACACGCACACACACACACACATCCTGCCTTTTATAGATAGAGATTATAATTATCGATAAAATACTAAGAATCTGCAATGTTATTGGTCTTCACCTGGATTTCATGAATTTAAGTGCAGTACTAGATTGGCAGCTAAGTTTCATCAATTTTACAGTTGAAATATCTATGATGTAACCGGAAGTGCAATGCTATCAGTTTCTTCTCTCTCACTTCTCCCTCATGGAAATCTCTTCCGGCTTCTTGCTTTCCCGTCAAATTTGATCTTCAAAAATTTAAATGCAATATCAATCGTTATCATCTGTCTTCTTAACTCCTATTTTTTTTATTGTTCCCTATCTTTAATAATGTTTTCTTTTTCTCATATTGTCTAACATTGAGTAACCCCTTTTTGACTTAGTGTCTCTACTGCCTTGCTTGGGTTGGAATGATTAATATATATATATATATATATATATATGTGTGTGTGTGTGTGTGTGTGTGTGTGTGTGTGTGTGTGTGTGTGTGTGTGATCATCTTTTTGTTTCATAGGATTTATTCGTTTGAAGCCGTTTTAAGCATTGATCTGGGAAAACAAACTAAAGACAAGTAAAAAAAAAGACCATAAGATTGATAGGCCAACATATTATCATAATATATAGACTCTTTCAAAATACAGTTTTACCAATGCAACACAGAACATGGTGAAGAAAATGTCTGAACGTCAGAGAACATATAGATGCTAAAAAGAAAAACAGCAAATTTTAAAGAGAATATTATTGAAGAAAAAAATTCTAGGCTGATACAGAACGCACTGAGGTTGAAGAAAATGTTCAAACTGCGCTTAATAATATGAATCAGAATAATTGAACTGAGAAGGCAGGAAATATAAGAATAAAAAGCTTATATTCTTAATAAGGACGAAACTGAAAGATTAATGAACAATAAACGGGTCGGGGGCGGGGATGGGGGGGCACTACCGGAAACAGGAAAACCAGTTAAAAACGAGGAAAAAAATTCAAATTAGTAGAAAGTTTCGGAAATGAAAACAAACATGTTAGGGATGGAAGTAATAAAAGAGGCAACGATATAAGAAGAAAAGAAGAGAAAATCAGTCAAAATCAGACAATAAAAAAATCATCATCATCATCATCATCGTCGTCGTCGTCGTCATTGTCATCATCATCGTCATCATCATTATCGTTATCACTATCATTGTCGCCGTCATCATCATCATCACCGTCGTCGTCGTCGTCGTCGTCATCATCATCATCGCCGTCATCATCATCACCATCATAGACAAAGCCTTGATTTTTTTTCTCTAGTCACGATGAACGGTTGCATTTTTCAAGGCGGGGGGGGGTCAAATGAATACTAATCCTTGCCATACCAGTCTACTGGGACTCAAACTTTTGCAGACCTCAAGTAGAACTCATATATACGATCCATCGCTAATAGAAAGTGGGAAAAAATATTTTCGGTTCCTTTTACCGTTATAGAAAAGCGCCTGGCTCTTGCCATGATCTGTTTTTACAAAAGTCATATTAAACAATAAAATAGAGTATTATAGCCATATCTGGGCTAGTGCTGTCAAGTCTTCCCTTTATTTTTTTGGTGGTGGTGATGAATTGCTTTCCACCCTACAGCCCCTTTCCTCATATACAAAACATTGCCAGCCTCTTGCCACTCTACCGCACTTTTTATGGCAGATGTTCAGACGAACTAAATTCCTTGGTTCCACCAGTTCAGACCTTCAAATCTAGGATAGTTATATAATATATATACGCTTCTAAAAGAGCCAATGCAAAAAACTAAGAAATCAAACGCTCCCCACCACACAAATAAATACAACTTTATACCAAAGAGAGATAGAGGAAGAGATCGAGAAAGAAATACAAATTTTGCTGGCAAAACCATTGCATTAGATGGAGTATAAAAAATAAATTAAAGTGAAAAGCAGAAGATTGTTTAAAAATGAAACGTAATTATAATATAAAAGAAAAACAAGCGTCATAAGTGTAAAAGGGGTTCTAAAACAACACACCCGACGAAAAAACACAAAGATGGGGAAGTATGAAAAAAATAGAACCTTTATAAAAAAAAAATAAAATAAAAAAAAACACTAAATGTTACAGTTTTGGGGTACTTCGGTGTACTAGTGAGCCAGTCAAAATGAGCTAACTCATTTTATAGTTCACCAATAGAAGGGTTAACCAATCAGAAGGCTCAAAATATTCAATGCGACGTGTATAAAGGCGGCCATGTTTTTTTTCCGAATATTCACTGCCAAACTCTGATATCGAAGACTGAAGAATTACGGAACAGCTGCTGGTAGTATTGGCGATATAGTCAGATCCAGTAGAGTGTCTGACTCGTGAGTGTTAATCTTTAACGTTGATTCATTGAACACATTACGTACTGCGCTGGATTCTATATTCATAGACTATGGCGAACATGGTCAGCACTAAAAAGTAACACGGAAAAATTCTATAGCGAAATCGACGCAGTCTATAGTTATCAAAAGAAGAAAAAAAAAGAGTTCATAAGATATGAGAAAACGAAAAGGATTATATACAGTGTCATATCATCCTCATTCCCTTCGTATTCCATTTGTAAGGAAGAAGTAATGATATTTTGGTAGTAGCATTTGTTGTGCTATTGATATTGCTATTTCGAAGCGTTCTACTAGGCTGGAATCTCGCTCACACCCTTTCACTGTGGAAACTAACTGTAGCCGTCTCTTCTACTCCAATAGCTTCATGTCTCGCACCTCTCACCTGTGGAACTCCCTCCCCTCTTCCTGTCTCCCTGATAGCTATAATCTCCAAATATTCAAATGTAATGTCAATCGACGTCTCCAGATGCCCTGATCTATCCCCTATCCTTCTCTTCATCCTTTCCTCTATCACTCCTATTTGCTCTAGCTCCTTGCGTGTTAATGGCTTCCCGCCTTGCTTGGGGTGAAACGCTTAAAAAAAAAACAAAAAAACTCTGGAATGGTGAACTCTTTCTTTGGTACGTGTGTGAGTTTTCTTAAATTTCCAAATCCAGAGTAATTACCTGGATCAATATAAAAATTAATACGAATATGAATTGTCTAGACCAGGATTCGAACACGGCTCACTGATTCCATTTTACGCGATCTTAACCGTTAATCGACCCGCAACTCCTCAGGTATCCAGTGTCTTATGTACCGTGTCTCTTTCTATCACTTGTAGCAGTGTTTGTCGCTTTATTATCCCGCCTTTTCATGTTCTGACATCTATTTACACAACCTCATTAAGTATGTTTACGTATTTATCTCCCACAAAGCCAATTAAATGTCGTTTTTTTTTTTGCTCTGTCAAGGCTAGAAAACTGCAGAATCTTCACTTTCCAAACGTGACAGAGTGTAAATGGGTTTACGAGTCCTTGCGGCTAATGAATTATTTTCCACCCTACAACCTCTTTCCCACAGATGAAACGTCGCTATTTTCATGGCATATGTTCAAACCAACTACATTCTATAGTTCTACCAGCCCAGAGCTTCACATAAAGAAAACAACACAAAAATGTAACTCAGAAAAATTCTTTAGAGAAATCGACGCAGTCTATGACTATCAAAAGAAAAAAAAACAGAAAGAGTTCTGAAATATGATACGAGGAAGCGAAAAGAATTATTAAACTAGCATAGAATAGATTAAGAACAACGGAATAGAAATATAGAAATAGACGAACAGGAATGGAATATCGACGTTGAAAAAAGTCCAAAAAGCTCTTAAAAATGTATATTGCCAGGAATAGATTTGGTACCTAAGTTATCTATCTATATAGAGACGATTAGCAGCGCTGTTTTCTAAGGCTATCAATAACCATGAGTAATGCCGAGAACGGTTAGCAAAAGGCATTACATATTTAATCCTCAGAACTGATGACCCTGCCAACTACCCCAAATTTCCGACCAATTACTTATTTATCTTCAACATGCAAGACATATCGGCTTTAAGTGAAATAAAGTATCAATTCCTTGAAAGTAATAACATTATCCTTGAAGAGTTAAAAGGTTGCAAAAAAAAAAAGAGAACTTTTTACGGTTTTAAAAAGCAGTAACTGATTAAGACGTTGTCAGAAAACTGTCGGTCAAAAATAGAGGCTAAACAATGCGAGGAAAGACTATAAAAAGGTTTTTGGCAGGGTCCTGCATAAGTAAGTAGAGGTGATAAAAGTTCCCGCTTATTATAATTCCATTTGTTCTTTCGTTTCTTAATTAACGCATACGTTACACCCTGCTGTTACCTTAAGTAAATAATGGACCATCCCGTTTTGATTGCGAAGAAAAACGAAAAAAAAAGAAGATATATCAAAGATAATGTTTGGAAAGAAAGAAAGAAAAAGAAAGAAAGAAAGAATAAAAACACTTAATGTCTGCGTCAGTGAACTAGATGAAAGAAAGAAAGAAAGAATGAAAGAAAGAAAGAAAGAATGAATGAATGAATAAGACCCTTAATGTCTGCGTCAGTGAACTAGATGAAAGGAAGAAAGACAGAAAGAAAGAAAGAAAGGAAAAGAATAAGACCCTTAATGTCTGCGTCAGTGAACTAGATGAAAGAAAGAAAGAAAGAAAGAAAGGAAAGAAAATAGCGGAAGAGGAAGGAAGGAAGGAAGGAAGGCGTCGCTAAGAACCATTGAATGAAAGAATAAATAAATAAACAAACAAATAAATAAATTTTTGTTAAGAATCGATTAAGGAAAGAAAGAAACAAGGAAAGAAAAATGAAATGAAAGCGATTCTTAAGTTAGCTAGTATGTATGTTACAACCTGCCATTAATGAATCATTCCGTTTTAATTACGCGGAAAGACTAAAGAAAAGTAAATATATCAGAGTTTGATTTTAGCGAGAAGAAAAGACAGAATAGGCGATAATACTCTCACGCGTTTAACGGCTGCTTCAGGGAAATTAATAAACTTGACAATTTAAAATTTTACCATTTGTACCCTCTTACTTTTTAAAATAATGACCCGCATTCATATTTGTGGTTGTTATTGCAATAATTAAAGTCGTAATGTTCCGATATCTAACGATGCAACTGGGGAATTTCCAAGGGTAGTTTATACTCGTAATCATATTAAGTATTCTATTAAGAATTATGATACATTAGAAAACTCAAATATAAAAGCGTAAAATTTTCACGAGTACTACTGGTAATTATTAATTTTCTAAAAGTCATTACGAAAAGTTTAATACTGCCTTCATCATGAACAATCTTAATGCTTAATGTGATAACAATAAAACGTAGTTGCAGGTCGATGGCACTCGAGGTTATAGAATCATTGGAAAGTCGATGAGATCTTGTTGTCCTCCTAGATCTGTTGCCAGCCACGGATAGAGAGCGCAGTATGTCCTGCTATTTAACCTATAGCTGGAGGTGTAATGATTCATATCTTTCCCATACAAAACAGAAACTATGATCTGGAATTGTAATGAAAGCAATTGCAATGAAAGCAAATGCCCTGAATCTACCATAAACATTCATAACGTTTAATTAACCCTAGAACACTAACCATCAATTAAAGTTAAACCACTACTAACCATGGGTATATCATACCCGATTTTGAAAATATCAAAAAAAATATTAAATATAAATCTTTATTTGAAATATTTTACATGCAGGCACTTCAAACTTTGTACTTTGAGTTAACATTAATAGGAACTGAAAAACATTATTTAGATAAGAAAATCAGGTACTGAAGATTATAATTAAAAATAGGAAAATTTGTGCTGGGTACTATATACCCATGGTCAGTGTTCTAGGGTTAATAAACACAAAATAATTCAACTACATTAGTGTATGGATCTGTTATAACCAATTTAGTAAAGGAAGTAAAGAAATTTAAGGTTTTGTCCAACACCGTAAATTTCTACAATTCTTCGAAATATTAACTTGAAAATTTATTTCTTAAATAGCTCGTCAGATTTAGTTCCTCGTTTAGATGTCATGCATGACAGCCAGTACTTTCAGAAAACTGTCAGCTCTCTTCAACCGTTTTCGCAAATCAATGATTAAAAATTGATTCCAGAATATAATCACGACAGGCTTTAATTGTGTGGTGGGGGAGAGGTGGTTTCATGCCTTTCCCAAGACTATTTGCCAGCAAGTGAATATAACGAACCCAATGTAATATTCAGAAGTAAGTGAGATCTCTCTTCCACCCCTGTTGAGAATGGAAGAGTCGACTTTAGATATAAGCAGTTGATTTTTTCCACATGTATTAATGAAGTGGAATAAAGCTTATCTTAAAGTTTATTCGGGTTTTCTGTTTTCACTACAGGAACCGGAAGTATGTAGTTGTAAGATTTCGAATACGTCACAGTACGCGTGCTAGAAAAAGACAAAAAAATCATAGTTAGAATAGAATATCGAAAGAAAAGAAGATTAAGTAGAAAAAAAAAGAAGAAGAAAAGGTTTAATAGAAACCAGCCTAGAAACCTCCCTTCAAGCGGACGTTAAGCTAGCTCCTACGGAGAGCTTTAGGGCCTTTTATCTTCAGCGTTCTATGTACGTAAGCGAATTTAGAAATAATAGAATTATCTTATCTTTAATCGACATCTTAATTCGGCATAATTTTTCTTCGTATACGCATCCCATCCCCGTAGTTTTTTTTTTTTACATTTATTTTGCTTGCAATTTTTATTTACTTTTAAAAACACCATTCTTTATGATCCCTTCACATAAAGTCACTCTTAAAAGACATTATGGAGCTGTAGTATTCAGAAGTATTTGATATCTCTCTTCCATCCCTGTTGAGTCGACTCAAGATTTAAGCAGTTGATTTTTTTTCTATACTATATTTATTTCTATTACTATATTTATTTATTCATTTTCTACGGTTTATCAACTCTTTGAAGGTTATTTAAAGCCAGAAAATATTTTAGATTGTAAAAAAGTTTTGGAGGTAATAATGATTTACGGGTACATGTCTTACTAACTGACCCATAGCTGGGTGGAGAAGAAGTGAATTCATACCTTTTCCAAGGGTATTTTCACATCAGTGAATATGACGAACAAAACTGGAATCGGAACTTGACTTTCCAATTAACAATTCCGAGCCATTATCCATTACACCACCCACACATCCAAGCTTACAGCATCTGGTATTTTTAAGGAGTCACTCATCTAGTTACAGACCAGGCTCGAAGTTGCTTAACTTGGGTGAATGGCAGAATCTAACTTATAAATTTATAGGTCTACCATTCTTCCGTGCATTGAATATTGGTTTATGACATCTGGTATGGTGATTCTGTTATATGTCTAAAGATTCTTGACAAAATACAAAGACTCTGTATTTTTATCCATTCTGACCTGGTATATCGATTTCAGACATTTTCCAAGCACTGTAACGTTCTTTCCCTGTGTCTTTTCTATAAATATTTTAATGGCAATTGTTCTGATGAGCTTTCCTCTTTCCTCTTTTGTACTACGTCTTCACCTGCCAATTTTTTGGTTTCCAGTTTTCCTGTCAACTACGATCTTTAAAAATTTAAGTGTAATGTCAATCGTCTTTTTTTGTCTCGTTGAATCGTGTACTTTTATTGTCCCTTCTGATACTTTCATTTTAGGCAAATTCTTACGACGTCCTGGCTTTTTAACGCTTTGCTTGGGGTGAAATTATTAAAACAAAAACACTTAAAAAGATGAAGATTTTCGTTATTGAACTGTATTTGTTCTATTTTTAAAATTCTATTTTTAAAATTTAGAATTTTAGAGATTCCTTTTCGTATCAACTGCCTTAGACATCTGTCGCCATTTGCAGATAAGAGAGCGAGGAAACATACAATGAAACGTACAAAAAAACAAAAAGAAGAAAATAATCAAGTGAGACATGATGTCGAAATGAAATCCACAAAATAAAGGCAAACATTTCAGGTTTCAGGGAGATTTTGATAGCAAATGATGTTTTCAGAAAATGTTGCAGTTTCAGATAAGGTTCGTTGACTGATATTAGTTTATAACTTTTGCAACCATTTTTTACAACCTTATCCTCTCTGAGCATTTACATAAGAAAGCAAAAATCAAGATAGACAAAATATGAAGCCAACAAGGTTGTGCTTGAAATAGCATAAACATTTCCTGAATTCACCAGATTTTTCGTTATTTTTTAATTTATTTTATTTTATTATATATATATATATATATATATATATATATATATATATATATATATTGTGCATGGCATATATATATATAAATATTTTGCAGAGTAAATATATATATATAATTTTATATAGTTATATATAGTTATATATATATATATATATATTCTAATCTAAATATATATGCATATATATCATGATTTATATATATATATGTATATATATTATGTTTTTGATATATGTGTGTATAGTATATGTGAACGTATCTGTAAATATAGTTATTTACAGATACGTTCACATATACTAGATAATTATGGATATATATATATATATATATATATATATATATATATATATATATATATATCAGATGTAAATATATATATATCAGATGTAAATATATATATATATATATATATATATATATATATATATATATGTATGCACTAGTGCACCAGGTCTCTAGATTCGGCCCTTCAAAAAATGTGGATGGTCCTGCACGAAGCCTTCACCACTATAATCAAATCACATGTGCCGTTGTTGGGCTGTCGGTTTCCTGGGAACTGATCTGCTTGACCCTCATACGTCGAATTCGACTACATATATATATATATATATATATATATATATATATATATATATATATATATATATATATATGCATCTGGATGTATATAAAATATAGTTTTAAGTATGATATATTTATGGATTAAAAGTGCTCCATATAAGAGATAGAGCGCATATAAACATAAAAGTCGACATTGAAGTCGACACCCAGAGGCGATAGTCTGTTTCGTGCTGAACGCAATTGTCAGGCCCCTAACGATTTGGGTTTTTGACTTCAATGTCCACTTATATATATATATATGTATATATATATATATATATATATATATATATATATAATAAAAAGGCTTAAACATTAATATTCCACGGTCATAATTTATTCCATTGGAATCGTAAATATCTGAGTCAAATTTTGTGTAACCTTTTTCCATTTAAGCCAGACAACATCCGCCTCACCTTACCACCATTGAGGCGTTTTGTTTGGTTAACGGAAATTCATATTTTTTCTTAACATTCAAAGTTTCTAACACTGTATCAGTTCACCATTTGAGTCGAAAATTGCTAGCGCATTGACGCTAGTTGAAATAGTCTAAACTTATAAAGTAATTTTAGATTTCTCTATTATGTAATATATATATATATATATATATATATATATATATATATATATATATATATATATTCTCGATATGAGACAATTCTCGATATGAGACAATTCAAGAAAGAAATTCGGATTACTAACACAGAAACAGAAAATGTCTCATATCGAAAATATTTAACATTGAAAAACATAAGGAAAAAATTAATTATTTTTAATAATATGTGGAAATCTCCGCTATTATCTGAAGACGGTCGCGAGACCAGAAACACGTGTAGTAAAATTATGGAAAACAAATCATAATATTTTTTCTAAATAAATCCACATTACAACCAAAAACGTTTGCGGCACCTCTCTTCTCTTCAATATACATACTTTTCTCTCGTTGGAACCATATATATATATATATCTGTCCTGCTATTTGACCCATAGCTGGAGGGAGATGAAGAGGATACATACCTGTCCCAAGGGTATTAGCACGTAAGTGAATGTAATGGATTCGACTGGAATTCGAACTCGGCTCTGCGATTCCTCAATCCAAGCCGTTACCCACTGCTCCACCGTGCCTCTCTCTCTCTATCTATATATATATATATATCTATCTCTCTATCTATATATATATTCCAGTCGAATCCATTACATTCATTTACGTGCTAATACCCTTGGGAAAGGTATGTATCCTCTTCATCTCCCTCCAGCTATGGGTCAAATAGCAGGACAGACTGGGTTCTATAGCCTTGGATGGCAACTGGTCTAGGAGAAGGACAACTCTGAATTCAAAACCTGCGGAGTGTCGTTTGGGAACCTTGTGGCATGCATTCGGTGCACCAGGTTTCTGTATTCGTCCCTCCAAAAAGTGTGGCTGGTCCTGCACGAGGCCTGCACCACTATAATCAAATCCCATGTGCCGGTTTCCTGGGGACTTATCGGCCTGACCCTCATACGTCGAACGCGACGGGAGAGTCGATTATATATATATATATATATATATATATATATATATATATATATATATATATATATATATATATATATTTGTCAATAATATCATTACTCTACATCTATATACCAATTAAAGCATCACATCAACTCAAGAATAGCCCCATGTACATCCGGCAGCAAAGATTTTGATTGGGAAATTGGGAGGTTTTGAGGGGCGTGGAACCACCTTTAATTGCCGTTGTTCCCAGATCCACACTAACCCGAGGTAGCACCTGCTAGGGTCCCAGCTAAAACTAGTGTGACAACACTATGATAGTATAAAAAAAGCATTTTTATATTAAAAGTAAAAGCAATAAATTTTCATGATAAAAGAATATTACCAGCAATACATTTTTGTAAATGAAATTACTAATGTTCTCAAGAAAATTTAGCTGTTAAAGCACAATGGTCAGCAATGTATTTTCTCTGTAGGCATGCAATTGCTTTAAAAATATATTTAGTTCAGGCCATAAAATTGTTCAAATTATTTAGATTTCGGCATTAAATGACCTATAGGTGTTGATATACTGCTAAACAAAATCAAACAATCAACTCATGAATTTCTCCAAATCCTTAAATCTACCCAACCAAACCAAGGCATTTTCTACGTCACTTGAAGTAGAAAATTTATTTACAAATGTCACCGCCGATGAAACCATGGCTATAATCCTTAATTCCTCTGTATATAAAATTTATTAAATTCCGCCTACATCCATCAAACCTAATATTCTCAAAAAATGATTGCATGTCTGCATAAATAAGTGTCTCTATAACGGCAATATTTACACTCAAATTAATGGTGTTAGTATAGGAAATCCACTAGGTCTGTCCTTCTCTAACAACTACATGTCCCACGTAGAAAACATGCTATTTAAAAAGTTACTAAACCCAAAATATATGTCCACTATGTAGATCATATTATTATTTTAGCGGAAAACCAAAACGAAATCGATAATCGCAAAACTATATTCGAAAAAATTCCGTCCCTAACTTTATCTATGAACTTAAAAAAATAAACTCGCATTGTTGGATATTCTTCAGTCAAGTAATAATACATTCAATACTTCGTTATGCAAAAACCCATAAGAAGAAACTCTTGTCACCTTAATTTTACAAGCGAGTGTCCTCTTAGATATAAAGTAGAGGTTATAAAAAATTCCTGATGAGAGTGCACGAGAATTCATTCTCTCGTTAGTTTTTTCTGTAAAGAACTCAACAACATGAAACAAACGCTAGCCAATAACGGTTTACCGAATAACCCCATAGACCACTAAATTAGACTTTTTATTTCTAAGGTAACCACTAGCACCACTAAACATACAGTTAAAAACAATAACTAACATTTTTACAAAGAAAAATAAAATGTACGGTAACTATAAATAGGATGAATCTTCCCTTAGAAACAGTATAAATAAATATACAACACTAGTCGACAAAAACATGAAAATTAAAGTAATTAACTTAGTAATTAGTAAACTATAAAAAATTTAAATTGCTAATTTCATCGGCAACAACAATAACTCATCTGCAAGATCCAAATTAAAAATAATTTACGAATTCACATGTCCCTTGAGAAACTGTGTTCCTGTTCAAAGTAAATTAATAAATAATTATACTGGATATACCACAACATGCCTAACAAGAAGACTCACGTTATATCTCCCTAATAAGAGTTAATTAGATCTCATTTAAAAACACATGGAGACCTACCAGACTCCATCCGCAACATACTCGTAATAAGGAGATAAAAAAGAAACAGGGTTCAAAAAGATGGAATATGGCGATTGACGTTCCTTTTTATCTCCTTTCTTCAGTCTTCCTCAGTATTCACTTTCTCTTTCACTTTCAATTTTACTTTCACTTTCTGTACCCCCTACATTTTTTCTTGAGCGGGGAAGATTTAAAAAAAAAAGTTAATACTTCAAATCAGTTAATGAAAGCTATACCTGATTAGGAGCAGGTCATTTTTCATTATTATTATTAATGCTTGAGCTCCTTTTCAGGTCTTAGAGGCTTCGGCCGGGTAATGATGTTCATATTAGCTTCTATCCGCAGCTTGGAGACATTGTGTCTTAGCGCATTGTCTTTCCTTAGCGCACACGTTTATCCGAATAGAGCTGACATCTGCACACAGTCGATGGTGTCAGATATTACCAATGCGACTTGAGAGTGTTGTAATGTAAACAAAGAATATGTTGAGATTGTGGGGAAACACCTAACCGATTGCGCTCCCAGCAACTATGGGGTGGGGATGAGGTAACAGGCAGGGAGGGGAAAGAGATGGGAGGTAACAAAAGTAACACTACCTCGGAAACCACAAAAAACTTCAGGAACAAAAATGCCGACGGGACCGACAAGACACCGTGTCTTCCCAACTGCCGACTGATTTTCTCCTTGCTTTTATTGGTATAAGGCATCTTACAGTGACCCAGATCTTGACCAGTTGTAGAGAGACTTGTATCTAGACATGCCAAACTGTACCACTGTTAATGGGAAAAACCCGGATGTAACTGGTGTTCACAAACATGTCCGTATGTGATCCGAGACTTCTTTTGCAACTGCACTGATACGCGTTCGCCACAGAGAGGCGGGGGGATTCCTGGAAATAGTTCGCGCCAACCACAGAAGAGACGAGCTGTAGTATATTTCTCTGATTTAACCGGTCAGGTCTTGCTACCTCTCTATTGTTTCTTGCTCCGTATTCATGCCGTTTTTATCCAGTCGGACCGCAATGTCTATCAGAATCCATTCATGCCTACTCTTTCTGCACAAGATTATTATTATTATTATTATTTCCTTTGATTTCTAGTGTATACTCATTTCTTTCCGGGTCCCAAACAGAAACCTAAGGTCAGAAATGACATTCTCTACTGAGCATTAAAAAAACTTAAAATCACACACATTTTAGATAGATAAAGCCCTTCGTAATGTGCGAGCTGTACTTGTAAGTACAATTTTTTGTATCTCTTTAAGGGTTGTGCTATCAGGGATCCCTTCAATGAGCCTAACAGAAGATTTTCCAATCAAACCGAGGGCTCCAACTACAACTGGAATTGTTGATGTTCTCCCGTGCCACATTTTAAAAATTACGATTTCAAGCTTCTTGTATTTTGATAGTTTTTTGAAGATCTTCAAAGATACAGTGTAGCCTGCAAGGACTGCCATGCCAATAAGAAGGCACATTTAGTCTTTGCGGTCTCTGATTACTTATCTCTGGACGATTAGCTTTGATTGTTCCGACTGTGTATTATAATGTCCCATAAAATTGTTACAGGTCCTATCTCTGTAACCAGGTCTGGGCGGTGTTCATACCAATTTCTTGCTGTTTCCTTTCCGTAAAAGTTGCAGATTTTCCAATGCAGATATTGGCCCACTCTGTCATGCCAGATTCATTTTTATATTCAGTGAGTGCCAATACCGTACAACCTGATAGAAGATGGCCAATTCTTTCTAGATATTTATCGCAGAACCTGCATTTTAGGCTAACACAATTTTTCAGTATATATGCTTGATAATTTCTAGTTAGCAAGAATTTAGGGGTTCTTGATAAGATCCAGAGACGGATATGCAGTAAAATTGGCCCTGATCTGGCATCTCGTCTGCTGTCGCTCTCTCACAGACGTGCCGTCGCCTCTCTCTGTCTTTTTTACAAATACTTTCAAGGTAATTGCTCCGATGAGCTATTTTCGCTGGTTCCCAGACTTCGCGAATTCAAGCGCCCTACGAGGCTGGCATCCCGCTCTCACCCTTTCCCTGTAGAAACTGTTAAATGTAGCCGTCTCTTCTACTCCAATAGCTTCATATCTCGCACCTCTCGCCTGTGGAACTCCCTTCCCTATTCCTGTTTCCCTGATAGCTTTACTCTCCAACTATTCAAATGTAATGTCAATCGACATGTCCAGTTGCCTTGATCTATCCACTATCCTTCTCTTCATCCTTTCTTCTATCACTCCTATCTGCTCTCGTTCCAAATCCTCTGTAACCCCTTGCGTATTAGTGGCTTCCCGCCTTGCTAGGGGTGAAATGCTTAAAAAAAAATTGGTCCTGTGCAGCAAGAATAAAATTGTTGGTTCTCACTTTTAACCCTCCATTGCGTAGCCACCGATGGGTAAGGGTTTTGTTTAAATCAGCTTCTTTGGTACGGGCAGACTATTGACCATGAAGAGGCTTATCTTGCCAACGTTTCTGTATCTAAATTATTATTATTATTATTTGTGTATGTTATGCATCCTGCTTTGTATCCTGTAGAACCGGGTCTAAACTATGGTCCTTAGGCCCTATAGGAGAATTGTCATTTAATTGATAGCCCTTTTCTTAGTATATGGGATGTTCCTAGTAGGGCGATCTTCGGGCCAACTTGTATGTTGATGTTACCTGGGACACTGTTAGTAAAATTGTCCATTCCTTTTCTCACAAGGCCCAGAGCTCCGATTACTATTGGTACAGTCTCAGTCTTCATTCCCCACATCCTGTTAATGTCGATCTCCAGGTCCTTGTATTTGAACAATTTCTCGATAAATTTCATGGAGGTGTTTCTCTGAGATGGTACTGCTATGTTAATAATCATACACTTCCTGAATTTGTTGTCTTTTATGATAATATCAGATCTGTTGACTATTATTTTCCCTGTCAGTTTGAATTGGCATGTCCCAGAGGATACTTACATCGTTATTTTGGGTAACTGTCTGGTTAGTACTCATACCATCTCTCAATTGTTTCGATTTTGTGCTTCTTGCATATCTTCCAGTGCACATATTATTATTATTATTATTATTATTATTATTATTATTATTATTATTATTATATATCCAGAAATCCACTAAGATGTTCAATGATTTTTAATAGAAATTCCTACTCGTAAACCCTTTTTTATTAGTAATAAGTGTTAATTGCGTTTCAGTTATTTCTCTGTTAAGCGTATAAATGTTACGAATAATTGACTAAATATTTTGTTTTTATTTTTTTTCAGGTGAGTCTTCCAATTAAATATGCTGGTGGGAGTACCTGACTGGAAAATAAGATGAGTTATTTCAAATATTTCGGGTTGACTTTCGATTCTCTCAGATTCAAATGTTTTCAGTTTTTTCTCCCGCTCAAAACTCTTCCTATAAACAACTTCATAAAACATTTAGGTCGTCAATGACTTTTTCAAAATTATTGTGTTACTTTTTTTTAATTATCTTAAATCTGTAACCGTTTTAAAATTATTATCTTATTTCTTTTTAATTATCACTTATTCAAGTTTCTTCACGTACATTACGAGATCGCAGGGCCGTGCGTACTGCACCCGAAGACTCCATAACCTTCAAACCTGATTCAGTATTTTGTAACCCTCAATATCTTACCGAGATTTACTTTTTTTCCACCTTCATTTATATACATTACAAATTAAACTATGCAAGACTGACTATCAAAGGATGAAAAAACTTTTGCATATTTTGACGTCATTCTGGGGTCTTTTTTTTTTTCGTCCAAATCCCTAAATTTGTTTTGCGCATGCTAATTTTCGAAAAAAAAAGAACACTATATAAAATTCACTGTTTTTATCCATAATATTGAATGCGTTAAAATCATCCAACTTTTTAACAAGAAAAATCTCAAGTTGATGTTAAAATTTGCCGCAAAACATTGTTGATTTATTTAAGATAGAAGTATGATCTCTTATGACATGTCTCTAATTTGTACTTAGATATTTATTTTCAATTTAATTACATTTTTCACCTACATTGCATATTATCTATTATTGTACATAATTAAGCTACTATTTGTATTTTATATGAATACTGCCTTATGAAAATTGAGATGTAGTAGAGTTGGGAGCCCATATCATACATTCGTAGGGGCGTATCATAGATTCGAGGTGGGAGCCCGAGACCCCTGTGCCGGGTCTGCGAATTGGTATCAGGAATTTCCCGAAATAGGGCTAAAAAGTCAACTATTAATCTAATAAACAATATATAGTTCATATATTGTTTAAATTTGAACACAATTCCATTCGAAATAATCATTCTTGGGAAAGTATATAGCGATCTGAAGGCCTCTTCTGCACTTCATTAAATGTCAAGTGTCGGCAGACAGATTTCACAACAACGTCATATATGTTCAGGTTTTTCTTGATGATCTCCTAGTTGACTTCATAACTGATCCAAGTCATGTGAGCAAAACCGCCTTCATAGCTGAGTATTTCTTCTGACAACTAAAGACTGAATGCACATTAAAAACAAACAAACAGAACATTGGAAAATTTGGTGCACTCCTAATGTTTAAGTGGATATTTTAATATTTAAAATAAATCTACCGAATTTAAAACCACACACATGCTATAAAACAACAAAAAAAATCAAAGAATTGGAATAAACCGTATTGTAAACTTTTTACCCTATCAACTCCTCTGTGGAGTATAGGGCCATAGCCACACTACACTAGGTGTTGCTGCTATGGTTTTCGTAGCAAATACGTTTTACGGACTGTTAAATTCTGTTTGCCAAACCAAAATACAGAACTCAGTCTTCACTGGTATTTAAACCATAGCTAGTCGGAGATGAGACATCTATCCCAAGGGTTCTTGTTTGAGGGTAGACTCAACAGACTCCTCTGAAATTTGAACTCTGCAATCTCTTCTCACTTTCCGTTCCAGTGCGCGCTCATCCAACATGTCCTTAGTCTTAGTTTATTGTTATATATTTTCATTGTACTGGACGAAGAAAGTTTAATGTTTGCTATTAAAATAGTTTTTCTTGTATACAAGATCATCTTGTGGAACACACACTGACATTTTTTTAAAATTATTTACCTGTGTATGTATATATAGGTACATCAATAATTTCACAGCCTAACGAGAAAATAAGTATTGATGTTTAAGAAAAATAGTTTTTAACATAACCGTCTTTGTCAATGCACTTAATACAGTAGTGAATATTAATCCTAATGACTGAACAGTGAAAATTTTGATCTAAAGAGCTCGTTCATGTCAGACGACAGACTTATTCATCTGTTTTCACAGACACACACACGCGCACGAACGTACGGTGATTAAGCTTTTTATTTAATTTTTTTTCTTTGTATAAGTGTTTAATTTTCTGTATATAAAGTGTGCCCCTTAAGGAACTGTTTTCCTGATCAAACCAAACTGATGAATAATTATATTGGACATACCACTATACGCCTATCGAGAAGATTCACATTACACCTCTCTGACCATAGCTCAATTAGGACTCATTTAAACACACACAAACCTACCAAACCCCATTTGTGGTATAGTTGTAGAAAATATAAGGACGATAGTCTCATGGGCATGTTAAAAAGGGCTAAAAATAAGAATAATAATAAAGAAAAAGCCAACACTAAATAACATGAACCAAGAACATGACCACAGTGTGCTGACTGTGTTTTGAAAAGAAAACATTCCTATAACTCTACATACGTACATGAAAAAAATCCATACATTCAGTTAAAAATAAAAAATAAAAATCATCCTTGATAATGTTAAGAGAATAGCGAAAAGCACCCGGACATGTCGAACATTTGAAAATATTTTACCGACTTTATGTTCAGAATGCTTTATACTTTATGTAGCACCATAAGAAAAAATTAACAAAAAGTTTAATCGCAGTACCTCGTTAGTCGTCTTTATGAAATTTGTATATAAGAGGAATTGCTGCCCAAACACACACACACACACACACACACACACACACACACACACACACACACACACACATATATATATATATATATATATATATATATATATATACAAGTTGTATTAAATTCGTCCGGAAATGTTTGTCTGTTATAAACGTTTTATTGTAGTTTTTGCCAATTTTCGAACAAGCTCTTGCACACCCGGATGAAAATTTAGGAGAAATTATCCAAAATGCATATTTTTGCTGTTTTGTCCTAGTAATTTCGACCGTTCCGCTCCTTATCAGGGATTCGACCGGCTTTATCTTGATCCATTTTTCTTAATCCCCAAGTGAGCTACATATGCAAAGAGGAAGAGGTTATAGTAGTTCCAACGAGAGAAAAGTGTGTATATTAAAAAGAAGAAAGAAACCTCAAACGTTTTTGGTTGTAATGTGGATTTAAAAAAGTTTTATTTTCCATAATTTTGCTACACGACCGTCATCAGGCAAAGGGTGGAGATTTCCACATATTATTAAAAATAATTAATTTTTTCCCTTGTTTTTCGATGTTAAATATTCTCGATATGAGACATACTCTTTTTCTGCGTTAGTGACCCAAATCTCTTTCATGAACTGGCAGTGAAGAGTTCTGCGTGAAGGATTATAAAACAATTAAGATTGGTCCGAGAAATGGTGAAGGAGTTATCGGCATGCTTATCTTTTAATGACCTCTGTGTGTTCTTAGATCTATTTCCATTTTCATGTGTTTTTGTCAGCATGCGTGTATATATGTGTATATCCCCTCTCCGTACATACACACTGACTCACTACGAGGAATCAGTGAACTCATCTGTACACACGCACCTACATATACACTCACACATGCACACACACACAAACACACACACATACCGTCCATTACAAGGAATCAGTACATACACATATATATCAGGTATCAGTACATACATACATACATACATGCATACACACACACACACACACACACACACACACACACACACACATATATATATATATATATATATATATATATATATATAGTTTATGCAAAACTAGGTAATCCGTATGAGTAGACCCAAGGAGGATGATATCCGAGAGCTCAATGTAAATTCAGAGCAGATATGTTTGAATAAAAACAGACCACTTTAAGCTTCCATGTAATAAGTTATTTCACCACAACCCCTTTAACAGGGCTCTGGATCATCAGACTTTACTTCCAAAGGTTGAAATGAAAAATGAAAAGAAATTCACACATTTCTGACGGACCTCATCAAGCATATGTAAAATTAACGAAGTGAGGAAGTGAGGTGGGAGAGAAGATATGAGGGAGTTAGATGTACCATTCCAATTCCTTATTCTTAACCCTATTCTGTGTAAGCTAGACGTCGCTTAAACTTAGTGTGTTATCTTTAGATATAGATGGGTAATGGGTGAGGGAGAAGACCGACATTAAAGGAAGAAGTTACAACAACCCAATATATATATATATATATATATATATATATATATATATATATATATATATATACACACAATCATCTGGCCTGACGATTGCGTTTAAACATAAAACAGACTGGGTATTGACTTCAAAGTCCACTTTTATATTTACATGCCCTTATCCCAGATATTAAGCACTTTAGCCCATAAATATAGCAACATTAAAACTATATATATATATATATATATAGTTTTAATTTTATTTTCTATATTGTTATATTTTATTATATATATATATATATAATATTATTAATTCTGTAATACTAAAATCTGCAAGCCAGTATTTAATGTGATAAAATTAACAGGCGTAAATAATATGGAATCAATCTATCATTTAACTTATATACTTCAGAGATGTCAGGTAAATCCTGCCTCAAATGTGTAGTTTTAATTAAATATTTATTCTTATACTGGCATGTGGCCACAAGCTCATTTCTCTTATTCATCAGTCGGACGCACCCATTCGTTGTAGATATATGAAAGACTGAGATTGCACTCCCTGATTTATGACTCTTTGAACAGTATGGTTGCTCTCTGTTCCCATGTACCAGGGCTGATTCCTGCGTTGACCAGTTCGATACAGTGATCCCGTCCACCGTCAAAGACAGCCCGTGGCGTCCGACGCAGCGCCTGTTGAGCATGGACTTATACCCGTTAAGATGCTGTCTCCCATTTTGTGCACTCACTGGGTGATGAGACTGGAGTGACCTCTCCAACGCGCAAGCGTGGTATATGGAAGTGCCCAGTACACATGTCACAATCTTCCGGTCGTACAGGTCAAGATCTAAAGGAATCTAGGGCATTCAATTTGAGAATAGTGTTGGCAGCTAACCGCATTTGGGACTCCTCTCCGGTTCTTTCTTTGAGTGAAGAGAGAAAAATGCCGTGTACCTTATATAGATATCTATTTTACTTTCACGTGTAGGTAAATGATACAATTTCTTCTTCTTTTTTTTTTAAATATGGAGTTTCCCCAAATATTTTTATATAATGAGCCTATCCATAAATTACCCACACGTCTTCATATTTCGCACCCTCCTCGAATTTTTTCATCTAGTTTAGAAAGTACTATCAGTGTCTTTTTGCTATGGTAATTGTTGAAGCTTGGATAAGCATGGAATAATAATAATACAACACAAAATGTACGTAAACAAAATGTATTGAAACAAGGAAAAGGTACACAATATTTACAGTTAGTTTTGGTATATTCTTGGGAAGACTGTTTCTGTAGAATGGGTTGACTTAATCGCAGTCGGGCAGAGTCTCTGGATTGGATCTCTTACTTACTTCCCCGTCTTCCCGGTACCAACCCATATTTATATGGTCGGTACTCCACTACGTAAATTAGGTGGATCGTACCACAACAGTAATTTAACCACGCACGCATAGACTCTCCCAGCTATAAATAGGAGCAGGCACTGTTTTTTGGAGAGGGAAGTTTCCAGCAGTCAACTCTGACAGTCGGACCGAACATTCTTGCTGTAATACTCTCGTTTGTATATGTTTGTATTACTGTTTCTGTTAATTCCTCTCTTTTGTTTTTATTTCTGGCCCTAACAAGGCCACAATAGATAGATAGATAGATAGATAGATAGATAGATAGATAGTGTTATGGTAATTTACCCACTCACACATGGACTCTCCCAGCTATAAATAGGAGTAGATACTGCCTTTTGGAGAGCGAAGTTTCCTGCCGTTAGCTCTGACAATCTGACTGAACAGTCTTTCTTTAACACTCTCGTTTTTATATGTTTGTATTACTGTTTCTGTTAATATAGTTCCTCTCTGTATTTTTATGTCTGGCCTTAAGGCCACAATACATTTGCAGTCTTCCACTACAATGATTTTCATTAAAATATTCCGGGGATAAAAGCTCATTAAAACAGGTCCCGATTCAGTTCCAATTTTTTCTCACTACTTGGAGTACTCACCACATTTGGCAAATAACTTGTTGGTGAGGCTATTTAACCCATAGTTAATCATGCAAATAGTAAGAGTTTCAGTTAGGAATTTGTACTCACAAGCGGTCAACCAGCCGCATGTATACAGACTTTTAGAATAATGCGATCCGAGTTGAATTCAGAGTTTTCCTTCTCCTAAACTGGTTGCCACCCAGGGCTATAGGTACCTGTTTGTTTCGTTACTCAACCATAGTATTCTAAGAATTTCATAAAAAATAGAATAAGTGATAATCCGAAGCTGAAATCTCTGAGGAATATTGCAGATTAGTGGGAACTTGCCAGCTAGGCTGTAACATTTTTTACCGAGTCCCCAATGAAATATGCAAATTAGTTTTTCTATGGCCAGCTGTCAACTAATTTCGTACGCTTTTCGTCTTTTTTCCACCTGAACAGTACTAGCTCACCATAGATGACTTCTTCCGTCCGGCCCCACGATATACAAAGCATGACCACTGAAGGCTGAAGAAAAGCCCTCGATTCTTTTGCAACACTTGGTTGGGACATTTTCATTATGTTGATTTAATCTACTCTATAAGGAGCACAAGTCCCCAAACAAAGAGCAAAATCAACCAGGCAGCTTATTTTTGCATGAATTAAAGGGAAAGCAGTACATATTTAGTAAACTCCTTTGCTCGTTCAAAACCAAGTTGGATTTTGTAAAGGCTTCTGATGGTAAGCCAGTTTAATATAGTGCAAGTAAGTTGATTTGATATTGCGTATAAAATCACTTCACCTGCATCTACAAACTAAACAGATTGGTTTCGAAATAAACATCGTTTTGATTGTTGTTGTAGAGTATTGTTTTGAGTATTTGAGTGTTTGAGTGTTTGAGTATTTGAGTGTTTGAGTATTGTTTTACGACACGTGATCAGTAGCCAACTTCCTATTCTCTCACTTTTTACTCTACACGTTTTTTTTTTTTATCTAATAACAGACATATACAAATAGTTAAATTCCTATTTGTCAATCCCACTATGCCTCTGTGAACCGAAGAGGCTTAATGCCGCTTGTGGCTCTTGAACTTCTCTAATATCTTCTTTATTCAACTCTCAATTTTCTAGCTCTCGCCTGGGCCTCAATACACCGGATCTAAGTTTCCACAAATTCTGATTCGTCCAAGCAACTTAAACATACTATCAGCGACGCCATAAATGTATTTGAATTTTAAACAAAAACCATTAATCTTTCTGAGTTCCGAATTCTAGCACATAGTCAGTGACTCATTCTCTTTCAAGCGTTAAATTAAATTCTCACTTTCCTAACAATCACTGCCTTTGCAAAGTTCCTAATTTAGCTTCGCATTGAACATTTGATAATAGGTCAAAGTATATTTTTGGATGGTCTATTTATTGAACTGATTTTTCTGTACATGTCGATGAATACTCACTTTGACCTGATTCTGGAATATCGTACAAGTCGCTACATATGGAGATGAAGTATTCCTTTAAACCGGAAATGAATCAGCTGCTGACATCTTCTTCCGGTTTCTGCTTCCTTGTTTTATTCTTGACGTTTTTCCAGCGTTTATTTTAGTTTTTGGTGTTGCGCATAATGTGGCGGCCATTGGCATGAACAGCGGAATCGACGATCCGAGTTCAAATTTCAGCCAAGTCTGCCTCATCCAATTTTATATTTAGTACAAAGGAAGAGCCATCATCGCCCACGCCCTGAAAGAGCAAGGCACAGAAAAGAAGAATAAGAGCGATGATTTTCATGGCTTTTAATCTTAATTGATTGGAAGTGTTAGCTCGTACGTGATTTGTCATGGTGAATTAATATTGAATTCGAAGACATATTGGGATGTCCAAAATGCATTTCAAAAGCTAAGCAGTGTATTAACCCTCTGTTCCCTGGGTCCCTGAACAATTTTAACCTTTCTGCCTGAGCTCCTGAATCAAAATTCGCAAATAATTGGTATGCAATGTTTCATGGTAGGTATAAATATAGTTACAAGTGTTTAACCACCGTTCAACCGGTGGTTGAGCATTACGTCATTTTTCTCTACCACCGTTCAACCGGTGGCTGGGCATTACGTCATTTTTCTCTACCACTGTTGGACCGGTGGCTGAGCATATTGTCATTTTTCTCTACCACTGTTGGACCGGTGGCTGGGCATTACGTCATTTTTCTCTACCACCGGGAAAGCGGTAGTCAGGGCTCAAAGGATTAAGAGACAGAAAATTTTCGTTGGAAACAAAGAAAAGATCACTGAACTTCTACGTGGTACCTGTTCTCCTGAATGGCAGCAAATGCTGGACAATCTCAAAGATGAAGAGGAGACTTGATGCAAACAGAAATTTGGATCTACAGAAAGATGCTGAGGATACGATGTGCCGAACGTGTGACCAACAACGAGAATTTGGAGAAAATGGAGCCAAAAAGGAAACTTATACTTAACATCAGTGAGAGGCAGTTGAAATTTCTGGGGCACGTAATGAGGAAAGAGGGATTGGCAAATCTGATACTCACGGGAGAGATTGAGGGATAAACGGACAGAAGAAAGCAACGTGTAAAATACTTGCTGAGATTGGGCAAATGGATGGCAGAACAGGGTCTGTGAGAAATAACCAAAGAACAAAACTTATTAAGAGCTACATGAGACAGGAAGAGGGCAATAATCGTCTTTGCACTGAAGGGACATGGTACATAAAAGAAGAACTTTTCTTAATTTATTGAATAAAATTATATATATATATATATATATATATATATATATATATATATATATATATATATATATATTAAGAAATGGACGAGGTCCGACAATTTATATTTTTATTTATGTTTATCTATAAAAAAATAACAACGTTAAACATAAATAAAAATGTCTTTAATAAATATATATATATATATATACAAATGTATGAGAATAAAAATAATATATAAATTCTAATGTACACAGCATTAATTCAAAAGAAGGCTCAATACCAATAGTAGAGCAATAATTATTTATTATAATTTTTTCATATGAACAAAAACAGTTTACTCACTACAAATCTGCAACACTGAGATCTAAAAATGAATTGGAATGGTCAAATATGCATTCCAGTAACTAAGCAGAGTATTACAAGACAGGAAAGTTTTGTTGGCAACAAAGAAAAGAGTACTGAATTGTTATATGATAACTGTCCTCCTATATGGCAGTGAATGTTGGACAATCTCCTCAAAGATGAAGAAGTGACTCGAAGCAACAGAAATTTGCTTCTACCAAAGGATGCTAAGTATACTATGGGCTGAACATGGGAGCAATGACGAGGTTTTGGAGAGAATGAAAACAAAGAGAAAACTTATGCTTAACATCAGGAAGAGGCAGGTGAAATTTCTAGGACATGTAATGAGGAAAGAGGGCTTGGCAAATCTAATACGGGATGGATAGAGGGACAAGGGGAAACGTGACATACTTAATGGGCTTTTAAGCAAGTGAATGGCAGAACAAAGTCTGTGAGAAATAACCAATGAACAAAACTTATTAAGAGTTACAAGAGAGAGGAGGAAGTGGAGGGCAATAACCGTCTTTGCACTGAAGGGACATGGTACATAAAAGAAGAACTTTTCTTAATTTATTGAATAAAAAATGATATATATATATATATATATATATATATATATATATATATATATATATATAAAAATGTAATGAGAATAAAAATAATATATAAATTCTAACATTCACAGCATTAATTCAAAAGAGGGCTCAATACCAATAATAGAGCAATAATTATTTATTATAATTTTTTCATATAGACAAAAACAGAAATAAGAATGGGAGAAATAAGAAAAAGACAAAACTTATTAAGAACTACAAAGAACAGGAAGATGCGGAGGGTCATGATCGTCTACGGCTCATAAAAAAAGGAGAATTAATATGGGATCAAGTAAATCCCGTTCAGTACTACGTTTTTTCTCTTCAAGTTGCCTGATTTGTAAACAGTTAGATATACTACCCCGCCATGTGCAGAAGCACTGTCCGTCTTTGTTCTTGAGAGAACTTCACGCTCGATTGTTGAGTAGATTGTGGGGTTTTTTTAGTTGGAAGGATGTATCCGCCAAGGTTTGTTTGTTTAGCGGCATATCAACTTCTTATGGGTCATTTAATGCCGAAATTTAATTTTCTTGGGAGCTTTGGTAATTTTCTTTACGAATATGTATTGCTGGTAACTTTTTTCAGAAATCTATTGCCGGTATTTTCACAATAAAAATGTATTTTTATACTTTCATAGTGTTTGGCCCAGGGTGGGGCTTAGCTATTTGCCCATAGCTGGGACCCTAACAGTCGTTACAATTTGACCTTTAGAGTCGCTACAATTTGACCTTTAGAGTCGTTACAATTTGACCTTTAGAATCGCTACAATTTGTTAGTATGTGAGTATTGTTGGTAATTTTTTTTATATAAAAATGTATTGCTGGTATTTTTACTATAAAAAAGTATTTTAATATTTACACTGCGTGCCAAATTATTATCGAGATAACATTTTTTCTAATATTTCAAAATCAGTTCAATCAATTCACAAAAAATTTTCACACAATGTTGGCAACACTGACCTGCGCAATCACTGAAATTTTTGTACCGATCTGCGCAATGTAAACAAACTTGCGCTATATTTGTTATCAACACGGTGATTTGAGCGTGCCAATTATTAGAAAAGTGTAAGAATTTAGTGAAAAGATGGGCCTTAAAAGCCGTTTAAGTGATGCATAAAAGAAAACTATCACCTCAGAACTCTCAAAAGGTAAATCTACCCTAGAAATTTCTAAAATGATAAGGAGGTGTCATCAAACAGTGAAAAGGTTCACCGCCGACCCTACACAAGTACGCAAGGGCAGATAAAGGCAAGCCAAGGGTTATTTCACGTCGTCTAATGTCACGACTTAAACGAGAGGCCACAAAGAACCCTGGACTTACCAGCCAAGAGCTTTTCAGTCGCATTGGGGATCCTACTGTGTCTAAAAGTACTCGGTGTCGGTATCTGAGGGAAATAGCAACAACAATCAAACCTGTATCGAAGCCTCAGTTGACGAGAAATCTCATTCAAAATCGATTGAAATGGGCAGAGGACAATATGAAGATTGACTTCTCTAAAGTTTTGTTCACAGACGAAACTCGAGCAACACTTGATGGACCAGATAGATGGTGCAAATGCTGGGTAATGAACGGACAGAATCGCCATCAGCGTTTGAGACGCCAACAAGGCGGTGGAGGCATAATGATCTGGGGTTGTATTATTGGAAAAACATTAGTGGGCCCATGGAGAGTCCCAGATGGCGTCAAACTGACTGCTGATGCATACGTAGCGTTTATGAAGGAGCATCTTGAACAGTGGATGAAAAGGCAAAGAGTTGCCTTCAGAAGGGCCATTGTTTTTATGCAAGATAATGCTCCCTCACATGCTGCTCACAAGACTACTGAATATTTGAAACAGTTAGGCTTCGATGGACCTCGAAAAATGAAGTGGCTAGCAAATTCTCCGGATTTGAACCCAATCGAAAACCTTTGGAGCATCATGAAGCGAAGACTGTACGCCAACGGACGACAATTCAGGAGCAACGCTGGGTTGTGGGAAGCAATTCTTGACATATCTCGCGGCATTACAGCAGATGACATCCTACAATTAACAAATTCTATGGATCGTCGACTTCTTGAAGTAATTTCAAAACAGGGAAAGCACATTCCCTATTAATTTGTTTGTGTCTGTTATTATTTGTTTGATTATCTTATTTATTAGCTTCTTTTGATCATAAATATTCACGTGCAACATTAATAAACGTTTTGTTTGCTCAATTCTGGGAATTTTACTAAACCTTTCTAATAATTTGGCACGCTCAAATCCCCGTGTTGATAACAAATATGGCGCCAGTTTGTTTACGTTGCGCAGATCCGTACGAAAATTTCAGTGATTGCACAGGTCAGTGTTGCCTACATTGTGTGGAAATTGAATGAATTGACTGGACGGTTTTTGAAATATTAGAAAAAATTTATCTCGATAATAATTTGGCACGCAGTGTATATAATCTTTTGTTTTTGTTTGGAAGGGGGTCACTATTTGCCCATAGCTGGTCAAGGTAGAGCTGAGAACAACAGCAATCAAGAGGCGGTTCCACGCTCCTCAAAATCTCCAATCTCCAAATCAGAGGCCTTGCTGCCGGATGTAGTATATCGTCATACCTAGGACGAGTTGAGAGTACCCAAATATATGTAAATACTTGAGGACAAGCCCAGTTGGAGACCGTCTGGCCGACTGAGTTACTAGGCCTGAGTGTATTTCTAAATAGGTCCAAACTGTAAGCGTATATTCTCTACTCATTTTCTCTATTTTTTCAAAACCTGACACTGTAGATATTTACTCAACCGACCCACGAGGTCAGGTTGTGACACAAAGTTTAATGTGGGGAGCCCGAACACGTGCACCCGGGCAAGGAACAAAAATTCCCCTAGCCCCCGCAACCGTCGGTTGCACTGGCCTCGGTGCGAGCACCGATCCCTCCCTCTGGTGCAATGGGAGGGCGCGGCCTCGGGCAGCTGTTCCCCAAACCTGACACTGAATCGCGCATTTTTGGTTGTGGACTAGTTGTCTTGATGGGCATGTTGAATTTGCCTATACGTACCCCAGAGTCTTTTTGCTAACGTGCTGCTTTCTCAAATAATAATAATAATAATAACAATAATACTAGATTAGCGGCAAGGTTTAAACATTTTATACTTGAAATGGCTAGATGCAGCCGTAAGTTCTATGCTAACTGTTTCTTCTCTTGCACTTCTCGTAATAAATGAACATGAGAAACCTATTTTACTGAAAAATTCAAAATTTGAAAAAAAAAGAAATATTTGATGAATTTCACTCGGATGCTCGATAATTAATGTTGAATATTTCCTTATAAGGAAACGCCTAACATTACTATTACCGTTATGGGGATGTGAGAGTAGTATAATAGAAATTGACGCAGAAAACGAAATCGTTGAATTAAGTTTAATTTCCAACCTAGCCAGCTGCTTTCACTTTCGCACAAATGTTCGGGAGAAAGGCATGAATCCATCTATTCCTGGCTATGGGTTAAAAAAGGAGGGTAGACTAGATTCTCTAGTATTGGATAGTACTTATCGCTAGTTTAATTCTCACTCGGCTTCTTGCTTTGCAGTCAGCTTTGATCTTCAAAATTTAAATGCAGTGCCAATTATCATCTCTTTTCTTAATTCCTATTCTTTTACTGTTGTCTCTTCTTAATAATGTTTTCTGTTCTCATATTCTCTCTCGCTCAGTAACCTCTTTACGTTTTAGTGACTTATTGCCTTGCTTGGGGTGAAATGATTAAAAATATTATATGACGTATTCCTTTGTGCGTCTACCATTTTATAGTGAAAAGTGAATCTAATGTTTTATAATAGGATTTGGTAGGATTTACCCATTAATTTAGAGATATCTTCAGTGAGCGTTTATGCAGGAATATTAGCCGATAGTGAACTCATTGAAGTTTTTCAAACAAAATAGTATTAGAATGAATGCACAAACAATTACGTACAGTTAGCAATATTTGTATTGCCTTAGCAAACTAAATAGAAAGAATGCAAAAAGGATGTCGTTCTGGGTATGAAAATAAACTACATTCGGCAGCAAGACCTCTGATCGGGTGGTTTTGAGGACCGTGGGAGAACCTCTTAATTATTGTTCTCAGGTCACAAGGTGGTAGTACCTGTTAAGGGCCCATCTATGGGCAAATAGTGAACCCCACAAACTGAGGTCAAAAGATGAAAATATAAAAATACATTATAAAAAAATTACCAGCAATACATTTTCCTTGTAAAAAAATTACCAGCAATAGATTTTCCTTGTAAAAAAAAATTACCAGCAATAGATTTTCCTTGTAAAAAAAAATTACCAGCAATAGATTTTCCTTGTAAAAAAAAATTACCAGCAATACATTTTCCTTGTAAAAAAAAATTACCAGCAATAGATTTTTTGAAAAAAATTACCAGACTTCACTTTAAAATAAAATTTCAGCATTAAGGGACCAATAAGGAGTTGATATGCTGTTAAACAAACAAACCAAACCAAAAAGCATGATGAAGGTGTGTTGTGGGCGAGAAAGGGAGAGGTACTTCTTCGTATGTACATGTGTGCCAACTTCGTGTGAAACATTGGGGAAAAATTCCAGTTCAGGAGGGTTCTTTATTTGTTTGATAAAAGGATTTGATAATTAAATAATTATTGCCAAGTACGTTTATTATACTGTCTATTTTCTGTGTTGTTTTCAATGTGACATTAGATTCGCTGGCGACTGAAAAGTCCATCCAGATAGGAAATGAGACGCGTCCTATCTCCAAAGCATCTTGTGGGCACCCCGAGGCGGTGTAATAGTTAGCAA
Source organism: Acanthosepion pharaonis (assembly GCA_903632075.3). NCBI lineage: Eukaryota > Metazoa > Mollusca > Cephalopoda > Sepiida > Sepiidae > Acanthosepion > Acanthosepion pharaonis. The sequence continues at coordinate 991,499 of CAHIKZ030000786.1, read as the reverse complement.
GCTTGTCTCCTAGCACAATTACAAATGAGTAGTGAGTTCGATCCTCACTGGTTGCCCCATACTTTCGGCCTTGTGCCACATCTAAGCTACGCTTGGAAAATCGCTACTTACATACTGCGTTGAGATATGCCATCTCACGGTCGGAAGCAGGAGTTCTTTGGCAAACAAGTGGGGTAATCCCATAATAATAAACCGGTTTCGGATAAGTTAAATGTGCATCTTTACTGTTCCGTTTCCGCACAAGCTTATCGAAATTGAACCACCAGACCTGTTTCCTCTCCCAGGAGCTTGCCACAGTTCAGTCGAGCCCACTCGGCTTGCCACACTGTAGTAAACGAAAAAAAAAACATACGAACATAGATATTGGCTAGAAGTAGCCACCTGTCTAGGTGTAATCATATACTTGTCGAGGAACTGTTTTTACTGTTTATTTCAAGATGCCATCATGATTCATCCGCTCGTGTTTGTAAACCAAACGCTTAACACGTGATCCAATCGAGTAATTTCTTTTTTTTTTCACCACAATAAAAAATGAAAAAGGGTTGTCTTGAGAGATTCAACATGTTACATTCTGTAATTTAAGTAAAGAATTTCCTGTTAAGTTAAATAAGCGAGGATTCACTTTTCTCAATATTTCTGTATTAATTCGACTTATTTTCTCTTGTACAACTTTCATTTTTCTTTTCCGACTCTTTCTTTTTTTCCTTTCTTTCTTTCTTGCAGACATTTCTTTCTTTCTCCCTTTCTTTCTGTTTAGCTTTTCTTTATTTCTTTCTTGCAGAAATTTTGATTTTTCTTCTTTTTTCCTCTTTCTTTGGTTTAGTTTTTCTCTCTTTCATACAGACATGTTGATTTTTTTCTTTCTGTCTTTCTTTCTTTCTGTTTAGTTTTTCTTTCTTTCTTTCTTGCCGACATTTTGATTTTCTTTCTTTCTTTCTTTCTTTCTTTCTTTCTTTCTTTCTTGCCGACATTTTGATTTTCTTTCTTTCTTTCTTTCTTTTTAGTTTTTCTTTCTTTCTTTCTTTCTAGATTTTTTTTTCATTCTTTCTTGCTGACATTTTCATTTTTCTTTCTGTCCTTCTCTCTTTCTTTCTTTGTCAACTGTTTCTGTCTTCATTTCTTTTCAAACTCTTTCTTTTTTTTTAGTTTTATTTTTCCTTTCTTTTACTTCCCCGTAGACGTTTTGATTTTTTTCTTTTTTTTCTTTCTTTCTTTGTTATAAGTACTCGAAGGTATTTACTAAGTTTAGCTTAATCTGCCAATGCAAAAAAAATGACAGGCAAGAAGATGATGCTACGCCAATCCACAATCTATTCTGAGGAACAGCATTCAAAATCCTAATTTTGTATCAAGGTTGGTTAGTTTCATTTTAGATGTCAGCTCTTGTTGGGCTATTGAATGTTGGAATTCGGGTGAGGTATCCATGGAGGATCGAACTCATTACTCAGTTAAAACTAGTTCAGACTCCCTATTATTTCATACCGAAACGCCTTTTTTCACTAACTGCAATGAGGATATGCAACTATTTCAGCCACCAGGCAAGTCATTTTCTCCTTTCTTCTTTCTTTCTTGCCTATATTTGCTTTTTATGTTCTTTTTCTTCATGTGCCTTTTTTCTTTTTGTTTAAAAATTGTTGTAATCTACGAAAGGTTACTTAATGAGGAATAACCAAAACGGAGGTTGGAAATGAAATGGTAATCTTTATAACATCAACAAAATACAATACTCGCCAGCGACGTGAAGCAGGTAAACCACTGCTTGTGGTGGACTAATTAGACAACCTATTACATGCCTCCCCACGAGGTAGGATGCCAAATTTAATGTGAGGCAATCCAAGCCCATGGGCCCGGGCAAAAATTGCCCGTAGACTCTGCATACGTGGGATCGGGTATCTGTCTACCTCCTCGGATGAGACTCTGCCCTTCGGCATAGCCTTGTCCGGGTTCCTCTCTGCTCAAAGACAGAGAGTTTGACACAGTAAGAGCTTCCCACGCTGGCAGCATATTACCCCCACTTACAATAGTGTCCAACGTATTTATGAGGATTGGGACGTACCCATTAGTGTTTATAGGTATGGTATATAACAGAAATTATATTATGTCCGTCTACGACTGCTGCAGGTATCATGTAACCCAGTACTATCTGCTACACGGTTGGGACATCACTGACTAAACCGGTTCCCCCACCAGGCTTTTTCTGGTTAGTGTTGGAATTTTTGGGTACCCTGGCGTACTAGTGAGTCAGCCAAAATGAGCTCATTTTAGAGTTCACCAATAGAAGGGTTAACCAATCAGAAGGCTCAAAATATTCAATGTGACGTGTATAAAGGCAGCCATGTTTTTCCCGAATATGCACTGCCAGCCTTTGATATCGAAAACTGAAGAATTACGGAACAGCTGCTGGTGGTATTGGCGATATAGTCAGATTCAGTAGCGTGTCTGACTCGTGAGTGTTAATCTTTAACGTTGTTTCATTGAACAAATTACATACTGCGCTGTATTTTATATTCATAGACTATGGTGAACATGGTCAACAGTTAGGAGTGTCTCTAGACACTCAGCAGACTGTCAAAGAGCGAATTACCCTAAACAATTAACATTAGCACAATCGGGTCGACTGAGCTCCATACCTATGCATGCAGCCAGTACGCTGATAACATGGCATCGCCGGGATTAAGGCTTCCTAGATTGAAATCAGCATCCGATGCACAGGGTTTTTCCGATTGAATCAACAGCTACGTGTCCGTGACCTTCAAGTTGGAGGACATGAGCAGTCGTTTGGCCTGGAGAGAGATGCGATCCGCCAGGTCTAAATACTCAATGTAATGAATACCTCGCCGGCTTTCAACCCAGACATGCGCAGAGAAATGACCAGGTGCTCAGCAATGACCCTACGACTTCACCCGTTCATCGGACTGATAATTATGAAGTGTTAAAAAAAATACTTGTACTTCTTCTAATTATACCCAGTGCTCCAATGATTATAAGTATGACAGTAATTATCCTTATATTTACTTACTTTGCCATAGTCCTTAACAGATAGATTTTATATCATTTACTTGTGCAAGACGAGAGTGTCGCTATATTTGCTAAGAAAGCAGTCACTGTGTTGTCTTTCTTTTTATATAAGCGTGTAGAATCCGGTGTACCGTAAGTTGATTGTGTTAACCATGTTTGCTGTAGTCTCTGAATATAGAATCCAGTGAAGTCCGTAATGTGTTCAATATCAGAGATTGGCAGTGAAGATTCGAACAAAGTAGCAGCTGTTAAGTAATTCTTTAAGTCTTCGATATCAGAGGTTGGCAGTGAAAATATTTTGGGAGAAAAACAAAATGGTTGCCTTTATACACGTCGGATTGAATATTTTGAGCCTTCTGATTGGTTAACCCTTCTATTGGTGAACTATAAAATGAGTCAGCTCATTTTGGCTAGCTCACTAGTACACCAGGGTACCCAAAAATTCCAACAGATTGTGATTGCACTATAAAAACTTAAGGAATTATTTTTTGACAGTGGATTAGGATAGCGCTTCATTATTAGAAAAGTTGTAGCTGACGGCTGGCACATAAGTCACTACCTGACCAATATCCATCGTGTCGCTATGGAGAAGTGGTATGATGTTGTAAGATCTGAAACCACTAATGATCTTCGGCTAAAACCATCACTGATGATCTGTATCAAACCATCAGAGAGATGTATTTCATATCTTATGACACTGCAATGAGAAGATAGTTTTTTGTTTTTAATCTTTAATCACAATGTCTGTTACTGACAGTATGAACAGTAAGACCAACTGGAAGATCTGCCATCACAACGGGAATAAAACAGCTTCAAACCATCTTTCCAGGAAATCCAAAAAAATGGTTCTAACAAGCACAGCCTATATCCTACGAAGGGCGTTGTCTATTTAAGCTTTTCTTTGTTTATAGTTGCCAGCTGTTTAATGAAGTGGAAACAACAAAAAGTCACATCCTTTGCTTGTCAAAGGTCATTGATTATGACCCGGAATGAGATTATTAATAATAATTATGTGCAAATAATAATGATAATAATAATTATCATTATTATTATCATTATTTTCAGTTTTCATATTTGCTGCATGATACAATCCTTGCACAAGTCCGAGATCATACTTATTATAAAAACCAGGTTGTGTGTGTGTGTGTGTGTGTGTGTGTGTATATATTGATCAGATTTCCGACATTTTTCAACCAATTTCAATAAAACTTCACAGGACTACGTAAAATTACCTTGCGGTGGTTCTGACAGCGCCAAAAATTGGAAAAACACCATTGTTTTTGCACAAAATCAATTTGAAAACACGATTAAGAGGCATCGCGAGAATGAAAGGGGGACAACTCATATTGAGTTATACTTATTATAAAACCCAGGTTGTTTGTGTGTGTGTGTGTGTGTGTGTGTGTGTGTGTGTGTTCGTTTATATATGGGATCGGATTTCCTACATTTTTCAACCGATTTCAACAAAACTTCACTTTTTTTTTGGCAGGTAGTGTTTCTTATTGTCTTGCACACTTTTTTCTTTATTTTTACATTCAGAATGCATTAAGAATTCCATTTACATTTTATAATAATATAATTTTATAATTTTATAATATAGTAAATTACATTTACATTTTATAATAAAATTCTATTCAATCGGTAGACTCATAACGATTAAAAACAATGTTTTTGTTTGAGTTTGACCAATTCGTAAAAAACAAAAACAAAAAAAATAATAACTAATTAAGATATGCGTGTCCGTCAACCTTAAACAATAATCTTTGTCAATTTTATTTTTCAGTCTTTATGATGGTCGATACTTGATCTATCTCTTACTGTTACATCCCCGGGCAACGTCGGGGTCTACTGCTAGTCTGGAATAAAGGAATGTTTAAGAAGTTAAGCAACGTCGAACCTAGTCAGTGCTTAGATTTGGCTGCTTGGGAATACCAGGTGCTGGATGTGCGGGTGGCGTAATGGAATTGTTAATCGGATAGCTGGGTTATGATTATTTTCTTGCTTCTTAACACTTACACTCTCCTCAGCCCCAATTCTCTATTTTACTTCACCTCCATTCTCTCTCTGTTTCGATTTTTATTTCCTCCACGACTTCCACTGTTTCAATCCTGTTTTTTTCTTTCCTTCATTATCTTGCTCCATTTCGATTCTTTTATTTACATCACTGATTTCACTTTTTCCCTCTTTCTAAATTTTCCTTCACCATTTTCATTTCCCTCCAACAATTTGATACTCTCATCCCAAATTTTTTTCTTTTCTCTCACTTTCATTTACTTCAACCTTCATCTTGACTTTCGTCTGTCTAAACGTTCTTTCCTCCATCGTTTTGGCTTTCTGATTATTTTCTTTCTTCCACCGCCAACTCTTTCAGTCCCGATTGTTACCATTCCTCTATCGCTTTCATTTCCACATATTTTCCTCTGTCTGTCTCTCTTTATCTGTCTTTGCCTCTCTCTCTCGTGGAACCAGGGGGATGTACTTCGACCAAACATCTGTCATGAATAGAGTAACGTGAGGCTAGCAACGTTTCGTCTGTGGGGAAAGGGGTTGTAGGTTTGAAAACAATTCATCACCCACATCACAATCTCTCTCTTTTCTCTCTCTCTCTACACACACACACACACACATATATATATATATATATATATATATATATATATGTGTGTGTATATATATGAAGAAATATAGTCTTAAGATGTGCTATATTTATGGAATAAAGTGCTCAATATCAGAGATAGAGCGTGTGTAATTATAAAAGTGAACATTGAAGTCAACACTTAGAGGCGACTGGCTGTTTCATGCTAGACGCAATCGTCGTGGCCTGACGATTGCGTCTAGCATAAAACAGACTGTCGCCTCTAAGTGTTGACTTCAATGTTCACTGATATATATATATATATATATATATATATATATATATATATATATATATATATCTTACTCAGTTTTATTCACTTGCATTTCCCTCTCATTCCTGTCTTCTGTCCTTATTCTCTTCTGCCGACGCCTGCCTCGTTCCTAATTAATTCTATTTAAAGGACACTAAATGCATTTGCCAGACATCATTTACACACGCAGATCAATGAAATCAAAATTCCCAAACACAAACAAGACAGAATTCAACGCAATGTCCACGAGTCAAATGATAAGAATACCAAAAGAAAAGGGCATCGAATAATATCGATGATTATTATGTTGGTGATTAAAGTCGATAGTTTCCTACCGCTGATGAGGGTGATGATGGCGACGATGTGAATGATGATGATGAAGATGATCACAAATAAAATGATAATTCAGGATCGGAACAAAAACGAAGAGAAGTAAATACCCAATGATTATAGAATGCAATAGGAGAATACATTATTAAGAGATAAAAGGACACAATTACAACTAATAATTCTAAAACAAAAACATTGAGATAAATTATAATTCTGTGGGTAGTGAACCGGTTATCGTCGCGGATGGTAAAATCGGCGATTCGAGTTCAAATTCTGACCTTGGAAAAAAGGCATGAATCCATTTCTTCTTCTCATCCGGTTATGGATTAAGCAGCAAAATAGACTGACCACTATAACAGTGTTATGGTGAAACACACCTATTCTATAGTTAATAGACTCTCCTACCTAATATAAGTAGGAGTAGTAAGAGAAACGAGGGTCAGTCGATGTCGGACGACAGTAGTCGACAGTTAGTCGAATACGAAAGTAGTCAGCGACCACAACAAGATTACTCTGCGTAATACCTATTATGTCAAGTTCCTAACGTTTTGTACGTCGAACTATTTTAGGGCCGATTTAGTACAAATACAAGCCTCCACTGCGAAATAACTCCACAACAAATAGGGTAGCAATCAGACTGAAAGAAGAACTAGTTTGAATTAAAAAGCCTGAAAAAAACAACGAAAAAGCATAATACTATCTTTCTCAATAGAAGAAATTGAATAAACAAGCCTGTCCAAAAAAATAAATAAATAAAACACACAGGTTCTGTAGGTTCTGAAGTTCTGTAAGCAATGACAATGGTAATGATACTATTAACCTTTTCCCTATAAAGAAACTTTCGGCATTCATTGAGCGAGCAGTCAGTACTTTTTCGATTGAAATTTATCAAATCTTTCTCTCAAAACACTTTCTATTAGGAAAACAAGTTTCTCAAGTCCAGTAGCTTTTGTCGCTTTCCTTTCGAACCTTCTATTTCAAATGGTGTGGAATGTTAACATCTTGATCTATGTCATTATTTACTCTTCGAGTTATATGTGCTATTCATTATAGCCGTTGCAGCCGTTGAAAGTCCTCAAGTTATGTGGTTTCTGTTATTTGGCACTGTTGTGTAGTAGCTGAACACCCTACAAGATGGATTGGCCTAAAACTATTTAAACAGCACTCTCTCTTACTGGGAGAGACGAGTCAACGATTGTTCGTTACTCTGCTGGTCAACTCTCTGCCTTTGGGCGGAGAGGAAAATAGACGAGGCTGTGCCTACGGGAAGTCTCATCTGGGGAGGTAGACAGCTTCCCGACCCCGTGTATACGGTATCTACGGGTAATTTTTAAAAACCGCCCTTGTAACACATCCGCCTTATGGGGAGGTCTCCAATAAATACCGAGGAGTTAACTGTTAACCGTTTATTACATTAGTCTGGCTTCTCAACCGTGTACCATATTATTCTTCGGAATTAACTACTTCTTATTTTCTATATGTGTGTCAATCTTTCCTATTTACTACACAACAGGTACAGTTCTTTGTTTGTGATTCTGTGGCACTTGTCCACAATGTCAAAGAAGTATAGTCTTTGCTAAGCAATGGCCAGTAACAGTTAACATTGAGGTGATTTTATGGTGGCATGTCGTGCGGGACCCATTTTTAAACTACTGAAACCTTTTAAATTCGAATAGGAGTGTCGTATGATTAACATTACATTTCTCACTGAGTTCCATAGAGGCTGGATTTGCTGTAATAGCAGCTTCCAAATCCTCTGAATCGATTCCTTTTAGACGACCCATCCTCTAGACTAAAATTCGCAGTTTCCAAACGGGAAGTAACCTCTTGCAACATCTTTCATTTCACTGCATCGAGCCATAAGCGCTTGGTGAATTTTGCTGATGACCATGCATTGACATCTTTATGAAACTCATACAGTAAAATATTTATAACATCTTCTTTATTTGGTACGAACATAGGGGCAAGTTCCGGACTTATGAATAATATTATAATCTGAAAGAAAAAGCTATAAATTACTCATAGTAGTATTACTAAACAACATGAAGTGGTATACTTTACTAAATATTGTTCAACATTTTCATCTCAGAAATCGACAGAACTTCACATCGGAAGAAGCATGGTTTTATTTAACATTATTTATTTTGGATCTTGATCAGATCCAACTCGATACCTGTTGAGCTGTGGTCTGGAGACGATGTGAAGCACACTTTAGGTTCCGACCATTGATGTCCACCTTTTCAAAATGAAAGAAACGATTGACCTTCCAATGAATTCACGGCACCCGACCACAATATGTAGCACGTGACATGCTCATCCCTTTTCCAAACATTCGGATCGCAGCGATTCTGAAATGGACTGTCTGACATTTATTTTAATATATATATATTTTCTGTTTATACGCTATTTTTATAGGTATAACTATTGAAGTAAATGCCCTGTTTGTAATAAACAGTATTAACTACATTTACCGGCCTGAGTGTCCTAGAAATTGTAAATACATACACATCCATCGTATATTAAGAAATGACAAAATATACACATATACAAAATACATATTAGTAAAAGAACATTATATATCCAAAGAAATAAGAATATACTTATACATACTAATAAATATACAATAATCTATCTAAATCTGAATATAAAGGAAAATAAATAAATATATTTCGATATATATTAAAAATGAGGATATATGACTTAAACTGAGATCAATTTGGTTCACCATTTTCCAAGAGGCATTTATTTTCATGTCTACATGTGACCACTAATTCACTTCTTTTCTTTAGTAAATTAAGGTTAGTTATATTTTTTAGAATAGCCAATTTTTTGAGAACTCAAATATTACATCTTTCGGCTTTACCATTGTAAGATTCAGTACTAGCCTTTATTTCTTAACGTAATTTTTCTTACGGTTGCACCATCTTTTATTTGGAATTAATATTTAGAGAGTACTGTATTATTTTTGTATTTATCGTTACTTAAACTTAGTTTGTGATTGCAAAACCTAATTTGCCAGAGCGTTTCAGTTGAACCAATGTAAAATTTATTCTCATTGTCAGATTATGTTAGCTCTATACACAATATTATTTGTCAAACATTGACCATTAAAGAGACAGTTCATATGATTATTGTAGCTGATTTTTCTATTACTTTTGTTAAAAATCTTCTTTAATGTTGTTGAATATTTTTAATGTTTTTCTAATTATCAATGTTAACTTGTTGGAAGTTAATAAATTTGGGGGACATTAACAAACCTTAGTTTTTGTACCGAAGTAGCAGCTTACGCAGTGGATTAAAGTGTAAATATCATCAAGTCACTAATATAGGGATTTAAATGTTCATTTACGTCACATAATGTTACAAAACTGACCAGAATTGGTAACTATTGACGTCTGAAATTTTAAAACTTACTTGCCTCCTTTAGTTTTTTTTTCAAGGGATTTTTGTGGAAGGGGTTCGTAAATCTAAATATTCCATTCCATTTCCTACTTTGATGATGAAGCTCTAAAGTCCAATGTAATCGGGAATGTTTAATGTTTTTTTAGTAGTGTTCCCCATATACAAGGTCCAGGGTCCACCCATGGTAGAGGGCTATTGAAGGCTGTTGCATCAGCGGTGAAAGTAAAAGGGCGCAGATTTATGAGGATAGATGTGAAAGACAATCGTTAACTCAAATCTTGAAGACGGTAAGATTGTGGTGGTTAGGAAAGCATCAGTAAATATGTTAAACACACTATAATCTATCATATGCAGACATTTAGAAAAGATAGGGAAAGTCAGCAAGAGAGCGGTTTGTGTTCCACATGATCTTCGCAAAAAGAACAAAGATCGTTGATAAACAGAGGCAGAAATTATTTATGGCTCAACCTACTGAACCTTACTTGTATTAGATCATTGCAAAAGTTCGTGCCAGATTAGAAAATTAAAAATAACATTTTATATACTCACAAAAAAAAAGATTATTAATCAAGTACATAGTCTGCATTGTTTTTGATAACTGTCTCCCATCGTTTTACAGTCTCATTGATAACATTTTCATATAAACTTCCTGTATTCTGTTGGAAGAAGATGGTGGTGTAGTTTTCGACAGAGTGTACAGAGTCAAATTCTTTGTTATTTAAATTGTTCTCTAGCAATCGGAGCAAATGAAACTCCGAAGAAGCCAAGACAGGAGAATATAGTGGGTGCTAGAGGGTTTCACATTTCAACTTTTTAAACTTCTGCAAAGCCCGTTTTGCAACATGGTGTCCTGCGTTGTCGTGAAGGAAAATGACATCTATACGATTTGCCTAAATCGGCTGTTTTTCTTGAACCCAAGTCTTTTCAAATGGAGAAAGGCAGTTGAGATATTTATTTTCAAATTCTTAGCGATCCCTTCGATTTCTTCTCCACGATGACAGTCAGGGCGTCTCCATCGATGTCGGAAGGTTGAGGCGTGGTTGATCGTTTAGATTAAAACCGGAAATCTGCCAAATCACTTCTTGATCGTCCGAAGCGTTCGAGCACAATTCAAATAAACCTTTTGAATATTTTTTTGCCGAAGTTCCGACGCTTGCCCCTTTCCGAAATTCATAGAGCATAATATGGCGAAATCGCAATTTTTTCATCATCCATCTTTAAGGCATTCGTTTGTGGGCAAAACGTCAATATTCAACAAAGTCTGACTCGCAACTGAACGATGCAAGATTTCAGTCTAGAACACAACAGAAATGGACACACACACAAAAAATAAATAAATAAAAAACAAAAAAAGACACGAGAGTGTCAAGTTGCAGTCATTTTATGTTAACAATGAAAATAACGAACGAATCATTGCAATGATCTGATAAATCTCGTGGTTCTATAAATTCTGCCCATGATAGCAATAGCTAATCTGTAATAGCAGCGCCAAGATAGCTTTTGTTACCACTGCTACAACTGCTATCTTGCCTACGACTGCTATTGATAATCAGTCAGTTATGTGCCATACGTGATACACGCTTAGGCGAAGCAGATTTTTTCCCGTAGTAGGTTGCCGTTTCATTCTGCGATAGACCAGTTGCCATTCAAGGCTATAGAACCCAGTCTGTCCTGCTATTTGCCCATAGCTGGTGGGAGAAAAGGAGGATTCACACCTTTCCCAATGGTATTAGCACGTAAGTGATTGTAATGGATTCGACTGGAATTCGAACTCGGCTCTCCGATTCCTTAATCTAAGCCACCATCTTGCCTCCTCGTACCAGGATCGTCATTCTTTCCCACTATTTCCTTTGTCTTCCCAGGTGGCGGCGATGGCTGAGAATAAAAAAGAGTTTGACACGGCCATTCCTAAATACACCTGGAAAGAGGCATGAATCCATCTCCTCCCCATCAGCTATCATGATTAAAAAATTGTAAAAAATATTGCTATTCTCAAAAAAAATAAATAAATAAATAAATAAAAATAAAAAAAACATGAAGAAATTATTAATGAAATATTGAATCGCATAAAAAGTTCTTCCAATCCAAGATATGTTTCAACTTTAAATAACGTACTATGGGTAGATAAGCCGTAAAAATACAAAACAACCAATCATCTACTGTGTATTTATTTATGCATGTTTCATTAAAAACGACAGACAAGGTACTACGGTTAAGCTTTTTATTTAATTTTTCTTGTGCTCTAAAAAGTGCTTTCTTTTTTTTAACACAAACTATGTAGAAACTATCCAAATATTCTATAGTTCTGAGCGCTTTCGGCTATATTTTTAGCCATTATCAAGGATCATTTTATTTTTTCAGTTTAATTGAGTGTGTGTGTGTTATGTTTATGTGTTATGTTATTGTCTTATAGAGATGTTTTATTTTCCGAACACGGTTAGCACATTGTGACCGCGTTCGTAGTTAATTGTTAAGAGTTGGCTTTTTTTTATTAGAGCTTCCATTATTTTAAAAAGTTTTTTACAGGTGGATGAGGTTATTATGTTTGTTTTTTCTACTAGCATGTTTCGAATGGAGTTGGGTAAGTTTGTGTGTGTTTAAATGGGTTCTAATGAAGCTATGGTCAGATAGGTGTAACGTAAGGCGTCTGGATAGGTATGTAGTTGTGTGACCAATGTAATTATTTATGAATTCGGTTTGATCAGGAACACAGTTAAGGGGCATTTGAACTCATAGACAATGTTCGTTCGTTGCATATTTATTGAACACATCATTGTGAGTTCCACGTTGCACAGAAATGCCATGACGAAAGGCATCATTGTTAGATCAAGTTCAATTGATTGGTAATTACTATTAACACCGTGACCGACTACATTCACCAAGCATAAAATTGCTAATACCGTGATTACCGATTCCGACTCACTGGCCGTGTAATCAGGAGAACGACGACTATTGGCTCAAATCCAATACTTAAATATTTATTAATAAAATCATTGTCGGGACAGTGTCAAGACATTTGTAATAATTCATAATTAATGAGTTAGTTTGAGTTCACATTTAATGCAACACTTAGAAATCAATATATATAGTCGGGAAGTGCTTGTTTGTCTGTTCTCTAAACACGGCTAAACTGTTCAATCTACAACGCTCACATTTGGCATACATATTTATTTAACCCAGAAGGTTTTGGTTGGTTGATTTTGTTTAGCGACATATCAACATCTCTATGGGTTATTTAATGCCGAAATCTAAATATTTTGAACACAATTTTATGCCTTCAACTAAATATATTTTGAACATAATTGTATGCCTTCAATTACAGAAAAATGTCTTGTTGGTATTTTTACTATAAATATCTATTGTTAGTGTAAAAACGTATAAAAAGCTTTTTTACTATAAATAGGTATTGTTTATATAAAAATGTATTGCCACTAATTTTACTATAAAAATGCATTTTTATACTTTCATAGTGTTTGGTTTTTTGTTTGGGTGTTCACTATTTACCCATAGCTGGGGCCCTAACAGGTGCTATGACACAAGAAGAATGGAGCTGTTTCAACTTGAACAGTGATGGTAATAGAAGCCGTTTGTTTATAAGGAAACATTCAACCTACATTGACCGAGCCGTAAACTGCTGTTCATTGAAATTTATAACGTTTTATAAAATGCATGACATTTATATTAAAGTAACGATCTGACGAGGCTCTTTAAGAAAATGACTCGGGTTTTCAGATCAGTGTTTTTTGTGTTTTTTTAAACAATTTTCAGTGTTGGACATAACTACCTCTAGCACAACCTTTTCTGTGTTCAATTTCCATTACCTCCTATACGACATTTGTTATATCTAATCCCTATACCGTGGGGTGGGGATTTACGCGCCAACCATCCATTCTGTGGCAGATTGTACTGGGTTACATGTTACCAGTAGCAGGCCTAAGCCTGACCTGACCTGACCTGACCTGACCTGACCTTAAAATAATTGAAATATTAGCTATTTCCCTAAAAGAAAACATTCGGCATTTATTGACTGGGCAGCTTCTACTATTTTTGCTCGACATTTATAACAGCCTTTCTTTTCGAACAATTTTTCAGGAAAATAGATTTCTCAATTTCACTGTCAGCATTCTTTCCAGTACTGATGGCCGTTTCCTACCTAAATTTATTTTTGAAGTAGTGAGGTGTCAAAATTTTGACGATGTCATTATTTTCTCTTCGAGTTATATGTGATATCCATTTTAGTTGTTGCTGCTGTTGGTAGTCTACAAATGATGTGGTTTCTCTTATTTGGTACAGTTCTTGCTTGCGATTCTATAGCGACACAACATACAAAGAAGGACGGTCACTCACTCAAAGTTATTTTCAACCATTGATCTGAGAAAGCGAATGTATACAACTGACAGTTATTTCTGGTGCCATGCATGGTATCCATATGAAAGTCTCCATCTGATTTAAGAATATGACGAGATTTCGGGTTAATGTTTTCGTCTTGTAGCAACTTGCTGTGTTGGACGAAACTAAATCTAGGGCAGCCTATTCAATGTTCAATTTCCTTATCTTCTATACTAAATTTGTTATAACATCCATACGCCGATGTAATTGTGTTTAGTATGTACTAATTCCACATCTTGAATTTTTATGACAGATTCAGTATATGTGCAGTCACTACTTTCATTCCAATTCCAGATAATAGTTTCTGCTTGGGAAATGTTTATCTTGAGCCTTATTTCTTGGAACACTTGGTAGAGGATGTTTCTGTTCAAGATCATTCTTATCCCAATTATGAATACCTATGTCATCAGCATCCCAACTATGAACACCTATGTCATCAGCATCCCAACTATGAACACCTATGTCATCAGCATCCCAATTATGAATACCTATGTCATCAGCATTCCAACTATGAACCCCTATGTCATCAGCATCCCAACTATGAACACCTATGTCATCAGCATCCCAACTATGAACACCTATGTCATCAGCATCCCAATTATGAATACCTATGTCATCAGCATTCCAACTATGAACACCTATGTCATCAGCATAGCATCACTCATCATCACTACATTGCTCTCAGGAGGGAAACCAGGATCGTTGCTTTCTATTTGTAGATTCGTTTGGGGTGTGGCATGTAATGCTTAATCAGTATTCATCTCTTCGCATTTGTGCTTGTATATGCGTAGGACATAGTCTAGGAAACATTAAATAAATTGGGGCTCTCATTTCCTCCCTGTCGTACAACTGCTGAAATTTGAAATATATCTCTATTGGGGACCTCATCAGATTTTGTAAAATTCCTCTATTAGATCGACGCTTTCAATGGTTATGGAGCTTGGAAGTTGGTTTCTAATGGATAAGAGGAAGTTTTTAGTGATGTAGACATAAGCTGCTGCGAAATCGACAAAGCATGTATACAGTTTCCTATCAAAGAGGTATGGAACTTCCTGAAGTTGTTTGATGACATATATGCCATCATTACATCCCATAGAAGAACGGAAACCAAACTGGTTTGTGAAGAATTGACTTTCATAAAACGATAAGAGTCCATTAATACTTTCACCATAATGGGTTCAATTGAGACACCTCTGTGTGTGTGATGATCTTGAGGGTTACCATTCTGCTTCTATAGTGCATTAATGCGTGATAAACACCACTTTTTGTGGCATGCATTTCTGATTCCAGACTTCTTTCATGAAATACAGAAATTTATTATCGAATTCAAACAGAAAGTAAGCTATTTTCAAAAATTCAAGCAAGATGTCGAATGATTATTTATTATTCCTTACAATTTTAAATAGCTTTCTTAATTTCCGCATAAATAAATTCATTGTTGTTTATATTTGGATACAGAACTTGCAATGATTGGATAAATATTGCTACATGTTCTATTTCTGTGGGTATTTTTACTTTAGTGTGGTCAGGGTTGAAATGTGATTCAAAATGTTTTTTGAGACCAGTACATTTCTTCTGTGGATGTTTTGATTGTATGATATTATTGTGATTTGATTTCATTTCCAATTTTCCGGAAATATTCGTTAACTACTATTTTTTTTCTTTGTTGTTTAGTATTTTTCCTTCCAATATTTTCCTTCTTCTGTTGCCTGAAAATCACTCTGATTTCACATCTTCAGCAAGGTTGCTCGCTTCCGAGCATATCCAGCTGCCCAGGTTCATTTGCGTTTCTTTTACGTCCACACAGACAACCCGTAGTTTATATTTCAACAATGCAGAGCGGACCTTAGTTACGGTTCAACTATGTGTCCACCAGGATCGCATACGGCTTTTTAATTCAGATATATCTTTCTCCTATACTGGTTGCCAACTATGGCGAGGAAGTCCAGTTTGATCCACTATTGAACCCATAGTTGGAGGGAAACAGATTTATTTTATATATTTCTGAAGGGTATTGTACGAAAAGTAAATGCAGCTATCTCGACTAGAATTAAAATTCGGTGTGTAGTTTTCTAATTCTAAGTCTGTAACAATTACACCACGCACAGAAAGGTTTCAGCGAAAAGCGAATTTTATTCTTCGTGAAAGAAGAAAAACTCGCATCCGGTGGAGTTACAGACGATTAAACGCAACCAGTTGGATGCCATTTTGCTGCCAGGAGTAACTAATCAAACATGATTTGAATTTCCAAGCCTCAAAGAGAGAGAAAAAAAAGATTTGTCGTAATAAGATAATTATACGCATTTAAGTAAACATTATTAATTAGGTTTATAGGTAGTTATTTAAGATGGAGATATAAAATAATTGCACATCCTTATTGCTTAGTATAGCTCACAAACCAAACAAAAAAAAATATTTAAATCAGTATATTTAAGAAAATATTTCTCTACAAAATTCTGTGCAATTTTTTTTACAGAACAACATTAACAACCGTAATTCTGTGTGTATAAGATGCGTTTTTTTTTTCAAGTACAAATGTCTACTGCGCCATATACCTTAGTTTAGAATTCAATCCCATTTTTATTCGGGCTCAAAACGGACATAATCGGACTTTTGAGGGGTTAGACGAGGACAGCTTTCCACTCTCTGATCTTGGATATCCGCAAGTGCAGAAAACTAAACTAGATTACTCATAAACGGTCATTTTCCAGAATACATAAATAATTTCGAAAGAAATACCTCAGAGTGTTTAAAAAAAATTAAAAGCAAACAAGTTAATATTTATTCAATTTTATTTTGAATTAGTTTCTCAATGCGTATTGGCGATTTAGTGGTCTTATGTCCCAAGAGTCATTATTCAGTCAGTTATGTGTCATGCGTGATACACGCTTAGGCGATCATGTATCTTTCGATACATGACTGACGAGGCAGATTTTTTCCCCGCAGAAGGATGTCATTTATTTCTGCGGTAGAACAGTTGCAATCCAAGGCTATAGAACCCAGTCTGTCCTTCTATTTACCAATGCTTAGAAGAACAGAATTCATACCTTTCCCAAGGGTATTAGCACGTAAGTGAATGTAATAGATTCGAATGGAATTTGAACTCGGCTCTCCGATTCCTCAACCCGAGCCACTATCCACTACTCCACCGTAAGAGTCATTATTCCTTTTTCGTAATGCTTCCGAAAAAAAGTAAACAAAACGTAATTTTTTTTTCATTTTTTTCTTCTTTTTTCACAAGTTTTGCTTCTTTTTTTTTACTCTAACATACATGAAAATAGGCTTTTTTTCCCCCTAAAATTTCTTTGCTTTTTTTAACGGAGTTTTATACTCCTTAGGGATCTATAAGCAAAGGATTACGATACATTATATAATATAAAAATATAACTGGTAAAACTCTTTACTTTAATGTGGTTATATCTTTTTATTGTATTGATGCAACTAATTAAATTTAGTGGTTTCCTCGTCGAAAATAGTTACATTTTTAACACATTTTGTAGATTAACATTCATTCAGCCTTACTGAAATCACGACATTTGTCAGAATTGGAAAATATCGATATTTTGTCATTTTCGATGGAGTGTCCCGTTCATAATATAAATACAGTTTCAAATTCATCTCTGACGTCTTAAAGTGTTATCTGTATTTTGTTTATATATATATATATATATATATATATATATATATATATATATATATATATATAGTGTAACCCGGATATAAGAGACCCGGATATAAGAGAGATTTTCTCTGGTCCCAAATTAGAGCCTGTGTTAATGTATATAAAATAGACCAAACCCGGATATAAGAGAAACCCGGATATAAGAGAAACCCGGATATAAGAAACTTCTTCTCCGGTCCCGACAACTCTCTTATATCCGGGTTACACTGTATATATTATATTAGAAGATAGATATTATATATATATTATATATTATATTAGAAGATAGATATTATATATATATATTATAGTAGAAGATATATATTATATATTATATTAAGATAGATATTATATATATATATTATATATTATATTAGAAGATAGATCAGGAAGGCATTGCATAGATAGTTAATAGAGAGCAGTTTCGTTTTGAAGGATTTAAAATTGACAAGCCATCCTTTGCTTCAGTTAACAACAGATTGTAGGTCATTTTTTTATTATTTTTGAACGTTGCTTTCATAGATTTAATTAGTGATTCAATCCTGATTGTATCTCAAGAACTTGGAAACATGGTGGGACTTACATCACAATCTAGAGTGTTAGCATCTCTGTTTTAATACTTCTTACGAAAATATGTATTATACTTATTAAAAAATATAGCAACTGAAACAGTTTTTTTTTCTCGTATTAATAACTTGACAAGACCCAACATGTCTGCCTGCGGATATATTCCTCTACGTGTCGATTTTCATTTCTATTTTCTGACCAGGTATATGCACCTATATAGATGTTTATTCCTTGTATACTTAATTAGGAATTATTCTCCTCTATTTCTCTCTTTTCATTCACTACTACAACTAGTACTTTTATAGTCATTATACGTATTCTAATCACCAAATAGTCACAGATAATATATCCCTTGCTAGCATGTCATTTATGGTAGTTATTACTAGCCTTATTAGTTTTTTTTTTACTCGATTTCACCCCATGCAAGGCAGTGAAGTCACTAAGACACAAGGGGTTACTAGGTATAAAAGAAATAGAAAACGGAATATATTATTAAAGACCGACTACATTAGAAGATAGATCAGGAAGGCATTGCATTTAAATTTTTGAAGATCAAGCTTGACTGGAAAGCATGGAGCCGGAAGAGTGTTCCACGAACAAGAAGTGCGAGAAAAGAAACTGTTAGCATAGAACTTACGGTTACATATAGCCAGCTCAACTATAAATTGATGAGATCTTGTTTCCAACCTATTACTGCGCTTAAATTCATAAAGTCTACGTAACACAACGATGCGCTCAGCCGAAGAGTTACCATGAAAGTATTTATAGACAAGGCACGGGAAAGCAACTTTGCAGAGATGGGAAAGTGACTGAAGTCGAGACGCCAAGAGTATTGTTGATTTTTCTTTGGATTATATCAAGAATCTCTAAATATATAACAGGAGCACCAGATCACATGTGGTAGCAATATTCAAAGCATGGACGAATAGTAGATATAAATATTTAGATAGATTCTGGAGATAAATGTTGTCTAGCACGATACAATGAACCAACTTTCCTAGCAGCAGACCTAGAAATTGAGTCAATATAATTTTTCCACTTTATATCAGACGAGAATGTGAGCACGAGGAGGCGCAACGAGTCAGTCTCCTGGAGGTTAGAATCAGGCTTGTGATGAAAGGCAGAAAGAGGACTCTCAGATAGTTAATAGAGAGCAGTTTCGTTTTGAAGGCTTTAAAATTAACAAGCCATCCTTTGCTTTAGTTATCAACAGATTGTAGGTCATTTTTTATCATTTTTGAACGTCGCCTTCATAGATTTACTTAGTGATTCAATCCTGATTGTATCTCAAGAACTTGGAAACATGGTGGGACTTGCATCACAATCTAGAGTGTTTTTGGCGCTAGACATCATATACAATGCCAATCTATAAATTCTAATCGATTCAGCATTTCCCCGTAAGAAAAGATGAGGACAATAGTCGGAATAATGTAAATGGTGACCTTCCCGATGTTATCAACTCGGTATTTAGGCTGATGACCAAGACGTTCTTTACTAAAGAGAAAATCACAGTGCATCTCTTGCACAGAACTGGTGACTTATTTCAAATTTCGTCTCTCCACTGGGAGTGAAAATGTTTAGCATCGGTTTGCGGTAGTTTGTTGCTTGAAAATTAGAAGAAAAGTAGAAATTAATAGCATAATTAATTTGGCTCGAAAAATTAATTCGTTTTTATGTTAGGATATTTTTTTAACTTAGGTTTTTTTTTTACAATGAATATATAATTTGGCGGAGCTTCAAATCTATCACTTTTCGCTACGTTACTAAGGATGTACGAAAAGTATTCTGCTTCATGTACTGTTGACGCAGCTGGAAGACGAAACATGGCAAAGTAAAAGTTGTCATATATTTAACATTCCGTCGGATTACAAGATATACTCGTATATCTATATCTGTCTATCTATCTATATCTCTATCCATCTCTATCTATTTATTTATCTATCTCTATCTATCTATATCTCTATATCTATCTATCTTTATCTATCTATCTATCTATCTATCTATCTATATCTCTATATCTATCTATCTATCTCTATATTTCTATATCTCTATCTCTATATCTCTATTTATCTATATAGTTTTAATGTGCTTTTAAAAATATAGGCGATGGGTAAACGTGATCAATATGCGGGATAGAGTGTATGTGAAGATAAAAGTGGACATTGAGCTGAACTCAACACCAAACGGTGATAGTCAGTTTCATGCTCGGACGCAATCTTCAGACGTGAAAATTACGTCCAACACACACACACACACACACACACACACACACATATATATATATATATATATATATATATATATATATATATATAAACTGATTTTTTCTTACTGCCACACCAAGGAAAAAGCATCATACTGTTTTATTATTAAAATAGATACAAAAGTATCTCGTTCAAGAACAGGATTTTAGGTGCCTTTCGGCCGACACTTCCTCAGATAAAAGAATCGTCGGAAGTATAAATATTATCAGCATCTCTGTTTTATGATCCTTTTTCTTGGAGTTGTGTATATATATATATATATATATATATATATATATATATATATATATATATATATATATGTATATATATATATATATATATAGCTTCGTTGATGTGAGTTTGTGACCCTTGGTTTCACGGTATTTGCTATCGTCAGATAAACCTTATTCGTACCGCGCATATATAATATATAAATAATATATATAAAAATTGCATATATATATATATATATATATATATATATATATATATATATATATTATATATATATTCTAAGAGCTAAAATAAGAGCCCGTATATTATTTTATTGTTGCAATGGGAGTATGCAATTTTGTTAAATTCATCCAACAATATCTGTACAATGGCGTGAGCAAAAATTAATTAATTAAGTTTTGTCAAATTCAGGTAACAAATTCTGTCTAATTTCTTAATGTATTTTTCCATTAAGATCTCATAATCATGGAATCATAATCGTGGATAACTCCCCGGTGTTGATCTTTTGTTTAAGTTCATTCGCTCTTTTCTGTCATTATCAAGAACTAGGTCTTGTCTGTCTGATAAACAAGATTTTGTTGGGTATATTCTGGCATTTATTTTGGAATGCTGGGATTTGTATTAATCCTAAGTGATATCATGTATAAATCGGTTACACGGAGCTGAACCGTTCTGGAAAATAATGTATCAAATATTTATACGTATATATTAAGCACACACATTGAATATTTACACACTCTTTAAGATAACGTTTTCTATTCGGTAGACAACACTTTCTTCCTCTTTCTCGTTAGGCAGACAACAAATTTGACATGAATAATTATTTCCCGTAGGCAAGGTTTTAACGCAAAAGAAATTTTCTACTACCTGAGGCAGGAGGGGTTCTCATCCAGTGGGGTTTCTAAAAATAAACGGTAACCGACGGGAAGCCATTTTGCTGCAAGATGTTATTAATCGTACAAAATTTAATATTTCAGAGATAAAAAAAAAATGGGGAAATTTTCTCTTTTACTAAAATAATCATTCACATATAATTAAACTTCGGTTATATGTAGTATTTCAATGCTCTCTATCAGTCACCTGAGAGACGCTTTTCTGCCTATCGTCAGCATGATCGATGCTAAACTCGGGTAGAGTGACACGTTGCTCCTTCTCAGGCTAATATTTTCCGGAGATATGAAGTAGAAAGATTATATTGAATCAATTGCTAAGTCTACTGCTAGGAAAGTTAGTTAACTGTGCTGTGCTAGACAATTTTTCTCTTGAGAATCTAACTTAGAGGTTTATCTATCAGCAAACCCATGCTTTGAATACTGCTACCACTAGTGTACTTGATATATATTTAGAGACACTATTTACATTATTCGGCCTATTGTACTCATTTTTGTTGCCATATTTATCACAACGTTTCGGCCGTTGTATGTTCCGGCCTTCTTCAGATGGTTGGAATATCGAACTGAACCCTTTATTTCGCTCGCTGGGGTAGAATGTTCTAGTTCCACATGCCATGTCTAATGGATGTCAGTTATCTCCTGTTAATTCCCCTCTGCAAGTTCTCCACTGCCTTAATCCGGTATTGAACTCACAACTCTTCATAAAGGGTTCTGTTCGACATTCCAACCACCTAAAGAAAGCCGAAGTGTACAACGACCGAAACGTTGTGATAAATATGGCAACAAAGATGAGGACAATAGTCCGAATGATGTAAATAGTGTACATAATACCTCATCTTAGAAATATAGATATTTAGAGACGCTTAATAAAATCCAAAGAAGAATCTGCAATGGTACTGGCATTTGACCTGGCATCTCGGCTTCAGTCACTTTCCCTCCGCCGTAATTTAGCTTCCCTCTGCCTTTTCTATAAATACTTTCGTAGTAATTGTCCTGACGAAATTTTCTCTATGGTACGTAGACTTTATAAATTTAAAAATAGTACTAGAATTACGGCTAGGCCTCATTATTTTAGATTTCAAATGGCTAGATATAATCGTAAGTTCTATGTTAGCGTTTCCTTCTATCGTTCTTCTCGCTTATGGAACTCTCTACCAGTTTCTTGCCTCTCTGTCGACTTTGATCTTCAAAAATTGCAATGTCAATCGTTGTCTTCTGCCTTATTAATTCTTTTTTATTATTATTATTCTCTCTCCTTAATAGAATTTTTTCATACTTTGTAATACTTAGTAACCCCTTGCGTCTTACTGGCTTTGTTGCCTTGCTTGGGGTGAAATGATTAAAAGCAATTATAATGCTGTTCTTCAATGTAAACCTGGTTCAAAACTGGTGGTTGCAAATCTTACTAGTAACAGCAGTATTCAACTAACTTATGCCCCATTATCGACCACTGCACAAAAGGCTAACGTGTCGGTCGTCTGAAGATTGCCAGTCTATACAAATGGAGATAACTTTTCCCTATCCAGGATTGAAATTAATAAAATAATTTAAAAAAATATAAAAGAACATAATAATAGTAAATCGCTTTCCTATCATTTATAGTAACACTTACCATTTAAACTTACCATTTAAACTAGCCCGTGTAAGGCGTTCTGGGTAAGACGATGAACTACTCTGATCAGGAGGTTTTGAGGGGCGTGAAACCACTTCTTAATTGCTGGTGTTCCCAGGTCCACCCTGAGTCGGGGTGGTAGCACCTTTTAGGGTCCCAGCTATGGGCAAATAGTTAACCTCAAATATGAGGTCAAAACACTATGAAAGTGTAAAAATAGGTTTTTAATTCAGCAATACATTTTGTAAAAACATTATTACCAGCAATAAATTTTTGAAGAAAAAATTATTACCGGCAATACATTTTTGAAAAAAAAAAAGATATTACCAGTGATACGTTTTTGAAGAAAAAAATATTACCAAAAATAGATTTTTGAAGGAAAAAGTATTACCAACAACAAAATTTTTGTCGGCATTAATTAACCCATTGAGGTTGATATGCCGTAAAACAAAAACCAAACCAAACCAAACCAACCCGTTGAAGACTGTAAATTTCGGGCAAAAAATTAATTGTGTGCTTTGCAACAAAAAAAAAAAAAAAAAAAGAAAGAAAAAAGTTAAAACAAAAATTTTCCCTCAGAATAAAATTTATTTTTATCATAGTACTTTTTCATTAGAAACTTTTCTTTTAAGCTACTAATTGCTATATATATATACATATATATTGTCATCCACAGACAGACAGTTTCGCTGTATCACAGCGAATCAGTGTGGCTAGACATCCGCTTGCCTCTAGCTAGGATCGAAACCCAATTGAATTGACGTCAGTCGGGGATTCTACCACTAAGCCATTGGCGCACGGCAGGGATGAAAGTGAATTTTAAGTGTATTTATTTTTAGATAAACACCCAGTGACTGAGAGCACTCAATTCGATTTACCGAAGAGTCTTGCATTATTAGCCATAATAATCACTGTTTACAAACTCACATTTCCTCCCCAGAGAGCTCAACCGAAATAAATTTTTAGGAGCATATATATATATATATATATATATATATATATATATATATATATATATATATATATATATATATAATGTGTGTGTTTCCTCCCGTATCATACCAGAATAGAAATTGCGCATACCCATCATCAAAGCCAGGTGCAGGGGTAATTTGATGTGACCTTCTAGCTACAGAATGCAGAATTCCGTAACCTCAAAGGTAACCCTTTTTGCAAGCGTGGGAACGAGCTGCACGATACAGATAAATATATAAACAAGAGGAGGAGGGCAGTATCTAAAACATCGCGGACGAGAATGTATGGTCCACTTTCAGGTGAGGTTTCTCTATCTCCCTATGTGTGTGTGTGTGCATAATATTAGAAAACGGGAAGATTAATCATTCACGCACTTGCTACCATGGTTTAAAACGTTGAGGTTTCGTCAGGCGGTAGATGCTATTTAATCTCCTAACGCTATATTTGTTTATTTTATGTGCACACAACAGGAAGTGCAAAAGAAAGGGAGGGTGAGGCAAGAGTGAAGAAATAGGGTAGGAATGAAACTGAAAAAACTTATATTTACTTTTATCCGTGTTTGTATAAACCCAAAATATACTTTTTAGTGTGTCTACACTCCTACATTAACTCAGACCTTTCATTTTTTTTTTGGTTTTGATATGTTACTATTGCTAGTTTTTCATCCGGGCATAGCTTGCAGATATCCCCACCATTACTGTAAAGCTTGACTCTCCTCAGTATACTCCAGCTTGCATGAGGGCTTGGTTGTTATTTTCTTCTTTTAATTCCCACACATATTTGGTCAGTTTGGTACAATTCCTATGGCTTTCTATCCTGAACGATGACTTGTGAATATACCATCTCTTTTGTACCTCCAGTACACCCCAGATATATTTTGCTCTGGCCATTTCCGTCCTTCACTTCCACTTTGTAAACTACTCCTTCCGTTTTACAAACACCATACATTGGCATTATTCGGGCTATTGTCCTCATCTTTGTCGCTATTATCACAACGGCCAAAACGTTGTGATAATGGCGACAAAGATGAGGACAATAGTCCGAAAAATGTAAATAATGTACATAACACCTCATCTCAGAAATATAGACAAACCATACATTGGGCATTTATTTTTTATCCCTACATTTTTCGCCTCCACTATACTTTGCTGTACGCTGTCCTTGAAATTCTTGGCGTTTTGTATTTTTATTGTCGTTCCTTTTAAATTGCTTGTTAAGTTATGACTTAATTTTACTGTATGTCTGTTAAAAATCTTGTGTAACTCGGAACTCTTAGGGAAGTGTTTATCAAGCAACTTGAAAGATATCTTCCTCATGTTAGATTTCACCTCTAAATTAAAGGTGGGCGATGAACAAAATGTTTCTTTTTCTTCTTTCATTCCTTATTTGTTGGTTCAATTGAGGTCTGAATTCAACTTTAGTTTTATGCTCTTTCTCTTTTGACAACTCTTTTTTATACACTCTCTCTTTTTTCTTCAAAAATGACTTTACAAGAGGAATTCCTGGTTAGCCTGAGCACTATTCCTTTAGAGATCTGTTTGATTACACTCTCAGCGTTTATTTTTGGTTGATGTTTGAGTTGACGCTCCGTTTTTGTTTTTTAAACAGTGTTTATCCTATCTTTCTTCTTTTCGAGTGAGCAGGCCGGTAGACAAAATAAACACCTTTTTAAAAAACGAAGCTTCTACTCAAACTGCCAATGATGAGATTACTGATACTGGTTTCAGTATCGCGCAAAGGTGGCGGGCAGAGTGTGCGACGACCCCGGGCATCCATATCGAGACGGTATCCAATCAAAGAACGAAAAAAATGTAGTTTTTGAAATTTGAAATCATCTCTGTAAACTTCGTTGTACAAGCGCCCTACAAGTCCCACAAGCTGGTGCGAATGTAGATGCGTGTTTTGAAATGTGAGACCGGTGCCTTAGGGGCATACAATCAAGGAATTGGCCCCTCACATCACCAAACCTCTGCACGTCACTGATTGGTGTCCGATTCATAACGGTTCACTTCATCGAATGATGAAAGATAACTTTTATATCTGAATGCTACTTTCTTTAAAATTGTTTCTTATTTACGATGAGGAATGATTAACAACAAGTCAATTAGTTTGTTTAAAAAATTATTAAATTTTAAAATCAATTAAAATCAGGAAATTGATTGTTTTTTTCCGGTCAACGAAAATAAAATACAAATTAAAAAGAAAAAAAACGATTAAAATATAAATCTATATAATAAAAGCGAATGTCAGTGTGTCACTGTGTCATACTTTTTCAATTTTACTCCTAGAGGCCGTAACCCAATATATTATACCATTTTGCAATCAGGCTGACTCCGTGAGCAAATTAGAAACAATTCAGGCCAGATCCAGACCCGCAATCCTAAAGTTTTGGATTCCCAAGTTTTCATTACTGCGATTGTTTTCGGCCAGTTTTTACGTGATTTTTTACGATGATTTTTTTTTTGTGTGTGTGTGTGTGCGATAACAAATTTTATGACTTGGAAATAAATTTGGGAATATTCGAAATTAATATCGAAATCCAGCGAAAGTCACCCATAAAAAAATAATTGTTTGTAAAGAAAGTAAGGACCTACGTACATCAAATTGTCTTTAAATTAAGTGGCGGCAGAAGAATTATCGTTGAACTTTTAAAAGGTAAGCTTAAGTATTAATGCAATACTTAAATGCAGCGATCAATTTTGAGTTCTTCTGTAGTTTATTGCTGCCTATCGCATCTACTCCTCCCTACCTATTGTGATGAAGGACCTATCAAGAGTCCTTCGCAGGAGCTAGCTTAAATGCCACCCGATAGGGCAGTTTTTAAGCTAGTATTAAAATAAATAGCAAACAATCTAATAAATAGTTCGGACTGTTGTCCTCATCTTTGTTGTCATATTCGCGACGTTTCCGTCGTTGTACGCTCTGGTCTTCTTCAGGTGATTGGGAGTTCGAATTTCGATTGTTCTAGTTCTACGTGCCATGCCTCGTCTTCAAGGACACACGGACCAATGGATAAAAGTGTTGGTTGAAATAATCCAGTGATTTGACCCAAATTGTTGTGAGTTCAATACCTGTCAACAGCAGAGCTGAACAAAAACTTGGAGAGATGAGTGAAAGGGAAATAACTGAAGCTGAGATATCCGAAAGAGGCATGACACGTGGAACTAGAACAATCTACCCCGGTGGACGAAATAAAGGGTTCGGTTTGAAATTCAAATCACCTGAAGAAGGCCGGAGCGTACAATTGACGAAACGTCGTGAATATGACAAGGAAGATAAGGATTATAGTCCGAACAATGTAAAGAGTGCAAATAATCTAACAAATAAAAAGTGTTGAATATTTTTCTTGTAAATTCTCAAAAACAACAAAAAGATTGTATGAATTCAATTCATGATATTTTTAGGCTTTATTACAATTCTAATAGTCGCTTTTCATAACAATAAACATTGCCGAGGAGTGAAGGTAGTTAAAATAATAGCGGTGTCAAGGGGAAAAACGCCCTTTTGATATTCCGCTTTATTTCGCGCCCCCGAAGATCCAAGTTTGACAAATAAATGGAGAAAGAGGTAATTTTTTTAATCGGTATCACCCCATGCAAGGCAGTAAAGCCACTAAGACATAAGGGGTTACTGGGTGTGAAAGAATTAGGAACAATATATATATATATATATATATATATATATATATATATATATATATATATATTGTATCAAGGCAAATATGAGTATTTTATTTTGTAACAAGTATTTATGAACAAAAGGAAAAATGTTGGTTTTAAAAATTTACAAGACGCTCAATATTTCTACAGTATAAGCTTCAGTGCCCACCTAAGGATCTTCAGCAATCACAGAATACCCTCCTTTCCGATATCAGGACATTATATATATATATATATATATATATATATATATATATATATATATATATGTGTGTGTGTGTGTGTGTGTGTGTGTGTGTGTGTGTGTGTGTGTGTAAATATTTAAGAA
Source organism: Acanthosepion pharaonis (assembly GCA_903632075.3). Lineage (NCBI taxonomy): Eukaryota > Metazoa > Mollusca > Cephalopoda > Sepiida > Sepiidae > Acanthosepion > Acanthosepion pharaonis. The sequence goes on along the minus strand of CAHIKZ030000786.1, from coordinate 963,297 downwards.
ATTTGCAAAATAGTTGTTGCAAAATAAAATCCTCACATTTAAGCGCAGTACTAGATTGGCGGCTAGGTCTCATGATTTTACAGTTGAAATGGCTAGATGTAACCATAAGTCCTATGTTAACAGTTTCTTCTCTTGCACTTTTCACTCGTGGCTTCTGACTTCTTGCTTCCAAGTCAACTTTGATCTGCAAAGGTTTAAAGGCAATATGAATCGTTACCTTCTCTTTTCTTAAATCCCTTGCCTCTTAGTGGCTTTATTTTCTTGCTTGGGTGTGAAATGATTTCAAAATAAAATAAAATAAAGAAAAGAAAAAGGAGTCGGTTACTTTTTGGATAGCTAAAAAAGGACCATTTTCCAACATCTTTACTAATGAATGATATATATGAATTCCACTTGGAGCCTACATTGATGTAATGGGCTTCAAAGATTAAAAAATAGATATGATGTTGTGGGGAGCCATTATCGACCACTTTCTAAATAGACATGGCATATAAAAGATATTACAAAAAATCGTTCTTTGTTTTCAATGATGCAAATTTGTGATGTTCTTAGTACAATTTCTTTTCATTGTTTTCTATTTTTATACCCAACAGAGCAAGGTTACAAAATCTGTTTGACCCATGGAGTTGTTCTCAAATGTGGTCAAGTATCCTATAATAGTATTCTTTACTGAATTTCTTTTATATAAATAATTTAACAAATTTGTTACCATCTTGCTTCTTACCTATCATAATCAAAAGTAGAAAATTTAATTGGCCTATGTATTTTGATAAATAGTTTTGAGCATCTAGCCATGTTAGCCAATCATCATAATCAAATTCTGATCGCAGAATCTGTCTTGACTCGTATTTTGACATAATAATTTCTAAGTGGTTTAACAATTTGGTCACCGTCGGAATTCTTGCCCATGATAATAAAATGCTGATGACATCAAAATCTTCTTTGGCCCTTGGGTTAATCTATTAATTTATACAAATGGTTTAACAATCTAGCTTTCTTAATGCTTCTCCTCCATGATGATCCCAGAACCAACACTGAAGCGTGTATTTTTTTAATCTAATAATGCATAAAACTGATTAATAATGTTTTTAAATTAAATTCATTCCAAGCAAGTCAGTAAATGCATTAAGACACAAGGGATGACTGGGTGTGAAAGAATTAGAAAACAGAAAACATTTATAAAAAAGCGAGAACAATAGAAGAGTATACAGTAGATAACGATTGACATTCAGAGTCTATATTTCTGAGATGAGGTATTATGTACATTATTTACATTATTCGGACTATTGTCCCCATCTTTGTCGCCATATTTATCACAACGTTTCGGCCGTTGTACGCTCCAGCCTTCTTCAAGGATACATGGCACAGTGGATAAAAGCGTTGGTTAGATCCAGTGACAGGACCCAAAGAGTGTGAGTTCAATACCCGGTTAAGGCAGTGGAGAACTTTCAGAGGGAAATTAACGGGAGATAACTGATAACTGACAACCATTAAAACATGGCACGTGGAACTAGAACAGTCTACCCCAGTGAGCGAAATAAAGGGTTTAGTTAGACATTCCAACCACGTGAAGAAGTCCGGAGAGTACAACGGCCGAAACGCTGTGATAAATATGGCGACAAGGATGGGGACAATAGTCCGAATAATGTAAATGATGTACGATTGACATTGCATTTAAATTTTTGAAGATCAAAGTTGTCAGGAAAGCATGGAGCAGAAAGAGAGTTCCACAAGCGAAAAGCGCAAGAAAAGAAACGCTTAACATAGAACTTACGGTTACATTTAGCCAATTCAACTGCAAATTGATGAGACCTTGCCGCCAATCTAGTACTGCGCATAAATTCATAAAGTAGAGATACCATTGCGAAGAGCTCGTCCGAACAATTTACGTGAAAATATTTACAGAAGAGGCACAGGAAAAGTGAGTGAAGCCGAGATGCCAGGTCAGGACCAATAAAATTTCTGATTCTTCTTTGTGTATCTTAGTAATTATACGAGCGATGAACGTAACGGACCCGACTAGAATTCGAACTCGGCACTCCGATTTCTCATTCCTAGAACCAATGAACCCGAAATATGATTGCTATATATATATATATATATATATATATATATATATATATATATATATATATTATTTAGCGGAATCACCCCAAGTAAGGTAGTAAAGCCACTAAGACACAAAGGGTTTACTGAGTGCGAAAGAAAACAAAAGCCTTATTGGCGAGCGAGAACAATAGAAGAAAGATTCAGAAGCTAACGACTGACATTGCATTTAAATTTTTGAAGATCAAACTTGACTTGAAAGCAAGAAGTCGGAAGAGAATTCCACAAGCGGAAAGTGCGAGAAAAGAAATTGTTAGCAAAGAACATACAACTGCATCTAGACAATTCAACTGTAAATTGATGAGACCTTGTTGCTAATCTAGTACCGTGCGTAAATTTATAAAGTTTAGGTTCCATGCTAAAAAAAACGCATCCGAAAAATGACCTTGAAAATATTTATAGAATAGGCATAGGGAAGCAAATTTACGGCGGTGGGAAAATAACTGAGGCCCAGAGCAATATTATTGGTCAGGGCCATTAATATTGCTGATTCATAGTAATTATACGACTCATCAAATCTTCCGTGGTTGCTCTAAACTTTCGGCCTTGTGCCGCATCTAAGCTATGCTTAGGAAATCACTATACGACCGATGGCCTAAAACCTATATTTCTAGATCCCACGATCCCAACGGCCAAATCGACTATTCTTGTATTTCTCAATCATGATAATCTGAGGCAGGTTATACATCTGGAGACATTTTTTTCAGTATCCGAAGAAGATTTTTCTGAATTGTAGAGTGCTATCCCCTTCAATTTGCAACCGGCGTTTGTGCTATACATGTCAATCCTTAAGAAAGCCATTAAAATCGTGCCTTACTTTGCGTGAAAATGTTACAAGCTGTGTCAACTGAAGTTGAAACTTGTTCTGTCACGTCGTGCCGATAAGCGTTACATCATCCGACACTTCCTGATAATGCTTAGTAATATGATAATAAGTTAATATCATCCATCTCCTTAGAGATACAGACTTGATAAATTTTAATGACCCTGTTTCAGAAGTTCGTCGGTTTTACGCTGGGTATTATCGTCCGTGCGATCATGAAGAAAACAGTTCAAATAATTATTCATATCTATCTCTTCCCTTGAATCGAAGTCGATAGCTGCATAATCGCCTGTCACCTACGTCCCAGTTTTCCTGGCCATGCATTTGTTTTTTTTAACAATCCGATTGTCCTTTCACGTTCAGCAGCCATGTAACTGACCGTTCAGCTGTAGCGGATATAGATCGATGATTAATCAAAGGGTTGACTTTAATCGATCAGTTTCACCCGAATTTGTCACCCTAACAGAATAGGCTAAACGTCCATTTATTCCTTCTCATCGGCAACGTCGCACCAAGTTGTTTCTCTTCTTCTATGTTTCGTGTCCCTTCAGGATGTAGGCGTTCATAGCTCTCCATAATTTCCTGTTAGCTCTTAATAAATCCCGTTTCTTTTGTTATCTCTCTTAAACCTTGTTCCGTCATCCATTTAGTCAAACTCGCGAGGTACGTTATGCATTGTTTTCCTCTGTAATCTTTTGTAATCTGTCCTGTGGGTATCAAATTTTCCAAGCTCTCTTTCCTCATTTGTAGCCTAGAAATTTTAGCTGTTTCTTCCTGATGTTAACTATAACTTTTCTTTTTAGTTTCCATTTTCTCTAAATCTTCGTCATTGCTCACAAGCTCGCTTCATCGTATCCTTAGCATAGTAAAAATTAGTTACTTCCAACAATTCGATTAAAAAAGAGCATGCCATGATGAAAAAAGTCCCAAACTTGATAAAAACAAAGTTTTATCGTTAAAATGTTTATGTTATTATTAAGAAGAAAGACTAAAGAACGTTTCCATTATTTTATTAATTTTTTTTTATCCTTTAAAGCACATTCAAAATTTTGGTTAAAAATCTTGTTTTTCTTGAGTCAGGGTGGTCAGCAAAAATAAGTATCAGAAAATTTAGTGCCTTTTATCCGGTGAAAAACCTATTGATTTAGAAATTCTTACAAAATCAAATAATTGTCGGATTTTAATGAAACTTTCACGACTTAAAAATGAATTATTTTGGGAATTTTTCTTTTAGAAAATCTTAGTAGAAATATATTTTTTTACATCTCTTATTCCAATTTAATGAAATTTTGAGAAATTAAATTAAATTTTGTCCTGTTTCATATTTATCAGATAGGTGACCGCTTGCGAAAACCAGGTGCTGGAAGCTTGGGTGAGTGGGTGCTGTAATGGATAACAGCTCAGAATGAGAAATCACAGTTAAGCAACGTCTAGCTTGGTTAGTACCTAGAAGGGTGACCGCTTGCGAAAACCAGGTGCTGTAAGCTTGGATGTGCGGTGTTGAAATGGATAATGGCTCAGAATTGGCAATCAGAGAGCCGAGTTCAAATTTCAGTTGTGTCCACTAAGACGCAAATACCCTTGGGAAAGGAATGAATCCTCCTCTTCTCCTCCAAGCTATGGGTTAATTATTAAGACATTTATCACGAAATCTTATAGCCTAAAAATATTATTTTCTGGCCTTAAATAACTTTCAAGGGTTGATAAGCCTTAGAAAACGAATACTCAATATTTGGTCATATATATATATATATATATATATATATATATATATATATATATATATATCCGGATGCCAGGAAAAATCAACTAATTAATGCTTCTGTCTCTTCTATTGCAGAGCATGTTATAAATAGTAGGAATTGTGTCTTTGATTTTAGGGTGGACCCTTTTTCTATTTTATCTAGGTCCCATTCCTCATATCACCTCAAGGTTCTAGAGTCCTTGTATATCAGATCCCGTGGGCCTTCCCTTTGTAAACAGAGGGAATGCTTACTGCGTCTGAATGTTATTGGATTCTAGCTTTCTTGAAATTCATATTTTCCCCTCCATTGTTTATCATTAATATCAATAAAATTTGCACATTCATTTTTTATATCCCAGAAATAAACTTGATAAGGCTGGGACGAAACCGGTTTTGTTTTTTTTTTTTTTTTTTTTTTAAAATATACATTAAAATGCCATATAAATTATGCTTATTCCGAGCTATCCTTAAATTCTGTACTACAAAAATTTAAATATTATATTATATATATATATATATATATATATATATATATATATATATATATATATATATATCAGGCGATGAGATGCATTGATGCATTTTGACATGTTTTCGATGCAGTATAATTAAATTAAATAATATTGCTGAACTTTTTATTGATCTCTCTTTTAAATTAAATGTTACGAACATTGGAATTGTACTATATTCGTTCTCATCTTTGGGTATATATATATATATATATATATATATATATATATATATATATATTATTCTCTATAGTTTACAGTGAGCTCTCACTAGATTAATTCAAAAATTGGTAATACACACACACTCACCACACACACAACCACCACACACACACACACACACACACACACACACACACACACACACACACACACACACACACACACATATATATATATATATATATATATATATATATATCAGCAATCCCTGTTTCATACAAGTTGCATGTCTGTCGATTTTACTGAAACTTGTATAAAACTGGGATTGCTGATATATATATATATATATATATATATATATTAAGAAATATAGTCTTAAGGTGTGCTATATTTATGGGATAAATTGCTCGATATCAGAGATAGAGCGTGTGTAAATATAAAAGTGAACATAGAAGTCAACACTTAAAGGCGACAGTCTGTTTCATGCTATATGCAATCGTCAGGCCACGTGTGCTGTTATTTTTCTCGGCTATTTATATATATACGGGTCAGTGGTGCATTGTGGGTAGTCTATTATTCGGTCATCTAGGTCTAATTTTTGGACGATTGTTTTAGCTTCTTTATTGATATCGTGTTCTATTGTTTTGGGTGCCTTTTTGTATATTTTGGTTATGTTATTCTTGAGTAATTTGTTGTCAGTAAGAGGGCTTAGTTTGTATAAATTTCTCGTTTTGTCAGCAGCCCAAAAATTAGACCTAGATGACCGAATAAATTGTATCAGCAAGGCACAAGCCTTTATAACACTAAAATATCATAAAGAAAATTTCAAAACCAATCCTGCATGTAGACTCATAAACCCAGCCAAAAGCGAACTAGGTAAAATAAGTCGAACAATGCCAGAAAGAATTAATTCTGAACTTAGGAAGAAGTTAGGAGTAAACCAGTGGAAAAATACAAAAACAACTATTGACTGGTTCCACAGCATAAATAACAAACAAAATTGACAATTCCTACAATTAGACATAAAAGAATTTTACCCATCCATAACAGAACGCATGTTAGATAAGGCTTAGCTCAGGAACAAATAATAATAAAACCAAGCGAAATCAACATCATTAAGCACTCCCGTAAATCATTATTCCACAATGAAGAAGCATGGATAAAGAAAGATGGGATATTTGACACCACAATGGGAAGCTTTGACGGTGCAAGACATGCGAAATCATAGGTATTTACTTACTACACGAACTAAGTAAAATAATAGATAGAAATGACACAGGACTCTACAGGGACGACGGTCTCATAATCATAAGAAACTGTAACAAACAAAACACAGACAAAACCAGAAAAGATATAATAAAGATTTTAAAAATAACAGATTCGACATAGATATAAAAACTAACCTAAACGAAGTAGATTTTCTAGATGTTACCTTCAACCTAAGAAAAGACACATATAAACCATATAGAAAACCCAATGATAAACCACTCTACATACACACATCTTCCAACCACCCGCCTTCTATAATCAAACAGATACCAAAATCGATTAACCGCAGGCTTTCCGACAATTCCTCCAATGAATCCATATTTAACAAAGCTAAGAAAGACTATGGAACAGCCCTAAAAGACAGCGGATTCCCAGAAACACTCACATACTCATCACAGAACACAAAAAAGGCCAACAGGAGAAGAAATATCATATGGTTCAACCCACCGTACAGCAAAAACGTAAAAACAAACGTAGGAAAAATATTCTTCAAACTCTTACACAAACACTTCCCGGAATCAAGCACCCAACACAAAATATTTAACAAAAACACAGTAAAAATCAGCTACAGCTGCACTGAGAACATGGCAAAATAATAAAAAAAGCACAACAGGAAAATTATTAACAAACAACACGAACAAATTAAACCCATGTGCAACTGCAGAATAAAGAACGAATGTCCCTTAAAGGAAATTGTTTACAAAACAACGTAATATACCAAGCCACGATAAAATCACCAGATAATGAAGAAAAAGTATACATAGGAGTAAGTGAAGGACCCTGGAAACAAAGAAATTATACACACAAAACATCTTTCACAAATAGTGAATATGCGAACAGTACAATGCTTTTTAAGTACATCTGGGAGATTAAAAACAAAACGCACATCACACCAAAAATATCTTGGAAAATAAGGAAAAGATCATCAGCCTACAACAACCAATCAAAAACTTGCAAACATTGCTTGGAGGAAAAATAGCTATCATTACTTTCCCAGACCAAAATAAATTATTAAATAAAAGATCCGAGCTCATCTCAAAATGCAGACGTGAAAACAAATTTTTACTGCGTTACTTAAAACCCAAAACGGAAAAATAAAATAAAAATAAATAAATAAATAAATAACAAATAATAAACAAAATAACAATAAAATAAGCAAAATTAATTAACCCAAACAAATTACCAAATCACACCTGTTAGAATAGACGAAATAGAATAATAATAATAACAACAACAACAACAACAAAACAAAAAACAACGAACCCAAATAAATAAAGTAAATAATAAACAAATTAGCAAACCATTATAACCAAAATATTAGTTAGACTGAAAATTCAAACCAAAAAATCGGACGAAAAAATAGCTATATCTGTTGTATAACGACAAACATATATATATATATATATATATATATATATATATATATACAATAGCCGAGAAAAATAACAGCACACGTGGCCTGACGATTGCATATAGCATGAAACAGATTTATATATATATATATATATATGTGTGTGTGTGTGTGTGTGTGTGTGTGTGTGTGTGATTATATATATATATATATATATATATATATATATAAATAAAAGAGCTATTCACGCTTACACATATATAAACACTTACATATATAATAGCTATACGCATTTACACACGGACAAAATTTATATATTTTAGTATGTATGAATGTATCTATATATTTCGCTAGTTAGCTAACGAGACATTTATTTATGAAGGGTGCTGAAAATTATTCGGGTTGACTGAAACGTGATATGGTGCAAATGATGCTTGGTAAGATTTGGGGAATTGGATGAGCCCGAAAGCTTTCAGCACCACCTGGCATGTGATTGGCCAAACAACATTTGAATTATGTCACTTTTTGGCCAGCCCATCATAAATAAATAATTCGCTACTAGATAGATAGATAGATAGATAGATAGATAGATAGATGTAAGTGTATATATATGTGTAAGTGTGCATATATATATATATATATATATATATATATGAAAGTATATAGAAAAAAGGAAGGAACTGGTTAGGTAAATAATCCACAGTTCCTTAGTATTTTAGTTGTTATTTTTTAAAAATAGTGCTGGATACAAAAGTAGAGCATAAATATAATTATTTATTTAAAAATATGAATCCAACTCTCGAGTTGGCATCATATTTATATATATATATATATATATATATTACATGAATCATTCATACAAAAAACAGATATAGAAGTTAATGATTTAAATGGCGAGAATACATCTTCTTAAACAAATTATATATATATATATATATATATATATATATATATATATATATATATATATATATTCTCGCCATTTAAATCATTAACTTCTACATCTATTTTTGTATGAATGATTCATGTAATGTAAATTGAACTGCACCACACACTTGATATATATATATGTGTGTGTGTGTATATATATATATATATATATATATATATACGCTCTCAGACATATATATATATATATATATATATATATATATATATATGAGTTAAAGATAAAATGTACATCAAATATGGATCGGAATCCGACAGAATGGTAAGGTAAAGAACAAATAAGAAACGATTGTCAACCTAACATGTTTCACTTTTATTAAAGCTTTGTCAGAGATTGAGAGAAAAAGGCAAAAAGTCAGAAGTTCTGGTATTTTCAATTTTGTGTGGTTTGATTTTCATTAGTCAGTCATGTATCACATGCATTAAAACTGTAGGTAATTCCATATGCATGTAAGTTTGTAAAAATTACAATTTGTCAGTTCAGCAGACAGCACGTCTGTTGGCCTTACCATGTGTTGATATAGCAATGGTTTTACGTACATACTGTGTGCATTAGACATAAGTTAGATTCTTTAAAAATGGGTTCAATAAAGGATGGTGATGTAATATGTTTTAGACGTGTGTTTATAGTTGGTAATAATATTATTATTAAGCTTTCAAAGCATTTCCTCATTAAATAATTATAAAAGAAGACAACGTGTACATGTATGTGTACGTATGTCTCTAAATGAGTGTCTACACACGCTCATACGCACACACTGACATATACAAAGAGGTGCTGAAATGTTCTCAACCCAACCCACTTTAAATTCTGACCAAATGAGTAGATATTTTTTGTGTATGTTAGGGGTGGTGAGGTATTCCTGCTTGTTGCTCAGGTCGAGGCCTTTATATCACTTCCTCATATGTTGAGAGAGAGAGAGAGAGAGAGAGAGAAACAAAAAGAGAGAGGGGGAGTGAGATGGGCTCGTGGATTTCGAATTAGATTTTCCTGAAGGAATAAAAGAAGAAGAAAAAAAATGATATCAAAAACAAACGCAGCAATACGAACAGACCGATGAGTTGAGAAAAGATGAAACTAATGAAAAGTGAATGAAAGATCGGATCAGGAGATAAATACAAAGGAAATAAATGAAGCAGAAAGAATGAATGAAAGAGAAAAGGAAACGAATGAAAATGATGAATGAAGGATATGGGGTACAAGCCAAAATCTTCGAGTCAGTCTCAGATGTAAAGAATTGTATGGACGGGATAGATATTCACAGAGTGGAGTTAAAAATATTGGGGGGATGGAGGAATGTGCTAGACCACTGATAGGGAGACATAATGGGAAAGGGTAGGACAGTGAAAGAGAGGCATCATTAAGTGATTCAGAGAGAGACGATTAACTAGAAAAAAAGGAACAAACAAACAAAAAAAAAAGCATAATTGAGAACAAAAGAATTAGTCTATTTTGGAGATGAGGAAAAGACAAGAGTAGTCGATAAAAAAAATAGATATCTCGACATGTGTATTTGGACAAACATGGATGAATAAAAAACGATCACCTTCATAGAAATGGCGGAAGGTGCTTAAATCGACGCATGCGCAACAGCAGTAACCTGAATTGACGATATTTCTAAGGAAAAAATATATAAGAATGTGACAAGGATATCTATTGAACAATTAATAGGATCAGTTTCAGGAATTCTATCAAACGCATTACACGCACACATACATACATACATACATATATACATACATATATATATATATATATATGTGTGTGTGTGTGTGTGTGTGTGTGTGTGTGTGTGTGTGTGTGTGTGTGTGTGTGTATGAATTGGGATCAAATATGGATTAGGATCCGACAGAATGATAGGATAGGATAAGGAACAAACAGGAAACGATAAAACCACAAAACAAAGACACATGAGGTTTAGCTGATCAATGAAGGACAACCTACAAAGAACTTAAAGTACCGGAAATTTCACTTCCATAATTCATTTCTTAAAAATTTCCAATAAAGCTTGAATAAAAACGAAGCATTATATTTGTAAACGTTTCCTATCTGTTCCTAATCCTATCTGATATGCATTTATATTTATATAAATATACATATGTAAAATGAAGAACGAATAGTGTACAATTCCAATCACTGATATTGAGCACTTTCCAATAAGCACTGCGCATAATATATATATATATATATATATATATATATATATATATATGCAGGGCTTATTGGAATATATATATATATATATATATATATATATATATATATATATATATATATAAACTAGACACGTTTCGAAAAAACCTCTCAAATTTTGATTTGCTAATCAAATCAATCTCGAGGAAAAAAAGGTTTTAAAAAAAAAAAAAGAGCTACAAACATGAATTTCTGCCGACAAAAAAATCGCACAGATGCAGGTCTGAAGCCCAAAGAAAAAACCCCGATACGAGTAACAACTAACTAACAAAAGAGCTCAATACAACCGTAGAGCAGACCGTTTAGGTGAAAACGATCCGTTTAGGTGAAAACGATCCGTTTAGGTGTTGAAACCTAGGTAGGTTTGTCTGGCTCACGAGGTGTATATATATATATATATATGAAGTCCAGGGTCACTAACTCATATACATACGACTGTATATATATATATATATATATATATATATATATATATATATATATATATATATATATATAACCAAACCTAGAGCCAGACAATCTTATCAAGGTTTTACCTGAGCGGATCGTCAGGGAATATATATATATATATATATATATATATATATATATATATATATATATATATATATATATATATATATATATATATATATACTATGTATAAATATATATATATGTTATATATATATATGTAATATATATATGTAATATATACATATATATATATAATTTATATATATATTATTTATATATTATATATGCGTAGCACTTATTGGAAAGCGCTCAATATCAATGCTAAAGCTAACATATTTAGTTGCAGTGATGTCACTTTGTGACTCTGGGTTACAGTTTTACATCAATACAACTATATATATATATATTAGAATATTACATCGAAAAACACAATTTCAGATCAATCCAACTACATATATATATATATAAATAAATATATATATATATATATATATATATTAGAATATTACATCGAAAAACTTAATTGCAGTTAAATGTTACGAAGGTTGGAATTAAACTGTATTCGTTCTCATCTTACCTTAGCACACACTCACACGCGCACGCGCGCACACACATACACACGCATACACACACACACACACACATATATATATGTGTGTGCATGTGAATAAAAAAACGAGACGATGTGGTGTATGGTTTTTTTTTTCTGTTTCTTCTTTTTAATAATCATTTCATCGGAAGCAAGGCAATAATGCCATTGAGACGCAAGGAATAATTGGTAGTGAAAGAACATAAGAAGATTTTACTGAGAGGTGAGGAGAAATGATGATAAAAGAATAATATCTTTGAAGATAGAAGCTGATGTTTGGTGTTGAATTTATATGTTTGAAGTTTGTTGGTGACAGGGAAACAAGTAATCGGTTGACCCACAGGTGAGAAGTACGAGAAAAGAAACTATTAGAATAGAAATAATGGTTACATCTAGCTATTTCAACAGTAAATCGATGAAACCGAGTTGACAATCGAATGGTACGCTTAAATCCATGCGGTCGAGCTTATCATGGAGGAAAGCTCATCAGTTACGATGAAAATATTTATAGAAAAGATAGGGAATTCACGTCACGACGATAAGAAAATGACTGAAGTCGAGATGCCAGGTCAGGACCGATAACATTACAGACCCTTCTTTGGATTGTATCAAGAATCTCGGCTTATATAATAGGAGCACTAGATCAGCAATATTCAATGCACGGACGAATGGTAGTTTTATAAATGTGCACGATGGATTCCGATTTTTTTTTATCGTTCTTTCCACTATTGATGGGGGGTTTCCTTCCTAACCTTTTGTTTGAAGTAGTGTGGAATGTCAACTTCTTCATTATGTCGTTACTCTTTCCTCGAGTTACACGTGTTATCCATTTTAGTTGTTGCTGTTCTTGAAAGTCATCACGTGGTTTGATTTCTGTTATAAAATAAAAAAAAAGCAACGAGTGTGCGTGCGTGTGTATAGACTATAGAAATAGAAAGGTTTTCAATAACTACGGGCACATATACATCAATAGAACAGTAAACACATGCGCGCACACATACACACACACACACGCTGCACACAAGCCGAACACACAAACACACACACACCACATACACATACGCACGCCGCACACACACGTCGTATATGCACACGCACGCCGCACACACGCACGCCGCAGACACGCCGCACACTGTCACAGAGGACGCACACTCACACATATACACACACGCACTGCGCCGCGCACACAAACACACCGCGCACACATATACGCGCCTCACACACAAACATCGTATATGCATGCACACACACAACATACACACACACACACACACACACGTAGCACACTAACACACACGCCGCACACTTACATACACACGCGCGCCCTGCGCCGGGCACACACACACTGCACAGGCATGAAACAGAAACATACCCCGCACACTTTCAAGGTGATAAAGTAATTAGCCGCATTGATTCACAAGTCCAGTATATACGGTCCCAAAAATACTTTGTTTTTCTTCTACTGACAATCTAGGTGAAGATGACTGTTTTGACAGCCATTACACTAGGAAATCTTCCTTTCAATTGACAAAAAGCGAAAGAATATCTGAGACAAGTGAATCTACTTCAATTTCTTGAACGGCTGGATTGGATTTGGCTGGAATTCAATTCAGCAGCCACCTCCACACGCACACCATTATGCGACGCAATCCTTTCTTCGAGCAAACATTTTACAACCAATGAAAACCTAGCTCACGTGAAACTCAAACATTTTTCAACCAATGAAATTTCTTAAAACAGCAGACTGAATCAGAGGCACCGGAATCCGATTTTTAATCTCCCGCAAATGTATAAACTTTTGATTGATAGCACATTTTTCTTTCAGTCACCAACGGAATTTTGTCCAAATTTCTGTTGAAACTCAAAGACCAAAACGAATAAAAATGTTGTTCCAATATTTTATACACACACAAATATCCTATTTCAAAACTAAAAAAAAAATCCTGAAAGTAAATTAATGATAAAATTACATTGAACATTCTTTCATTTTCCTTTTAATTTTTTAATACCATATGCCTTCAGGACGGAAACGATCATGGCCCTCCACAGCTTCCTTTTTATTATAAGTGAATTACCATAAAGTATTGGAAGCGTGGTTTCCATTTGCCTTCTCTACGAGTTGGGTTTCTTTCTCTTAGACTGGTTACTATCCAATCTCACCTGCTCGTTAACCTAGAGAAGAGAAAGAGGAAGAGATTTGTGACTTTTTTTAAGGAGATATGTGCGAAATTGAATGCAACTGACAAGGCTGCATTTTGAACTCGGCTCTTCGATTTCACTTTCTGCACCTTCTAGCATTCTTTAATACGAACTGAAATTTAAAAAATATAAGACATGAGTTGCAAATTTTGTTTTTCGACTTTTCCAGTTAATAAAAATACTTCTGAATATTTTTACAGTATTTTTTCTGAACCTGTTTTCATGCCAAATTAAAACAAATTATTCGTAATCGCTTCTAGCAAATAATGTTTATTTTTGTATAAAACAAAAAATGTGGCACAAGGCCAAAAATGGGGATGGTCATCATTTGCCTTTTATCTTTAACCTAGCTAGCCACAATCACTGACCCAAACAAACTATACAATATTCCTTGCACCAAAATGCCGCATTCTTACTTACCATTCTTACTACAACCACATTTATAAATGAAAAAGCTTAATGAACATTTACATTATGCATAATACTATATATATATATATATATATATATATATATATATATATAAATTAATTGATTTAAAATATAAAATATGGTTATAAATTAATTGATTTAAAATATGGTTATTTTCGCTACTGTTCTTTTTTTTTTATTTATATATATATATATATATATATATATATATATATATATATATATATATATATATATATATATATTCTATCTTTTCAAATGTTGCCTCATCCGTAAACAATACTGAAGAGACCAACAACGGATCGGCAGTTTGTGTAATAAACCACCGACAAAAGTTCTTCTGTGGTGAGCAATCAGATGGCGAAAGACCCTGCTCACGTTACAAATGATGCCGAGACAAGAACTGTTCTTAAAGTACGCTCCATGCGGCACTATGAGATATACGACATGCTAGTGCTGATAACTGGATGACCTGGCTGCCTTCGCTCTGAAAACGCAATCTGATACAGCCGTGCAGCCTCGCGTCCATTACTATTCGGACGGCCGCATGTAAAAATCGTATGTGCTTGATCACGTTATGAATATCCTGCCATTGTTAAACGAACACTTCTCAGTTAACTCACTGCTACACACGTTAAATGTTGAAGACAGATATTTATTTTGTATAAATACAAAAAAGAAAATGTGACACAAGGGCAAAAATGGGGATGGAAAAGGCTGGTCATCATTTGCCTTTTATCTTTAATCTAGCTAGCCACAATCACTGACCCAAACAAACTATACAATATTCCTTGCACCAAAATGCCGCATTCTTACTTACTGTTGAAACTTGACTAATGCATGGAATAATAATGCAACACAAAATGTACTTAGAACAAAATGTATTGAAACGAGAAAGTGTACATAATATTTACATATAGTCTTTTGTATATTCCTGGTAAGACCGTTCCTGGAGAATGTGTTGACTGAGTCGCAGTCGGGCAGAGTCTCTGGTTGAATCTCTTGATTCCTCCCTCTCTTCCCGGTACCAACCATATTTATATGGTCGGTACTCCACTATGCAAATTAGGTAGATCCTACCACAACACTTACCATTCTTACTACAACCACCATAATATCTCGAAGTTTTTATGAAGTCTTAACTAGTCCCCGTGTGTACAATTAGTCTGTAGGGGTGGGGATTAAAATAAGAAATTTTAAAAACATGAAACCCCAATGAATATGTATAATATTTAAAATATTATGTACAAGAAACTAAACCAAATGGTGTTAGTAATAAGACCCTCACAATCCTTAAACGTGTCAGTAAAATCAGTTAACCAGACGAAATTAATGCAGGAATTTCTTCTTAACGTTGACGCTGAAAAAAAGGGACGAAAAAAGAGAAATTAAACAAGAAATTTGTATGCTCTGCCATTATGTGCAGAAATAGATGGATGGCTTTATTAAAGACGTTACAGCAAAAATGCTGTAAATTCTGATCCAGACCTCGCGGTTAAGTTTCAGTCACCGCCGTAAGGTTGGCTCTCTATGTGTTTTTTTTTTTTTTTATAAATACTTTCATGGTAACATAGAGTTTTTGAATTTAAGTGCAGTACTAGATAGATTTCGAGATATCATCAATTTCCAATTGATCTGGCTAGATATAGACGTAAATTATATACTAACAGTTTCTTTTCTCGCACTTCTCGCTTGTGGAACTCCCTTCCGGCTCCATAATTTTTAGCCTATTTTAATTAGCAAAAATTTAAAGGCAATGTCAATCGCTATCTACTGTCCTCCTGATTACTCTTTTCTCTTCCCGCTCATTATTGATGTTTCTGTTCCTAATTCTTCCACACATAGAACTACGCTTAAATTCAATAAGTCTAATTACTATAGCGAAGAGCATTATTTACTCTGTTTAAAATACAAGGCCAAAACGGGGAAATGGGAAAAAAAGTCGTCTTTTTCTGTCTTAACATTAAACTTAGCTAGCCACAAATACTGATCCAAACATACCACAATATTCCTTACACCAAAACAACGCATTATTACTTACCATTCTTAAAACATCCACCATAATACCACAGTGTCTCTAAGAAGTCATATGTACAATTCTTGTCTGTGGGGCTTGGGAATATAGCAGCAATTTAAAAATCTAATCCTAATGTGTATTTACAAATATGAAACAAGAAACTAAATAAAATAAAGAAGAGCTAATTCGAACAATTACCATGATAGAAAAGGTACAGAGAGGCAACCTTACGGTGGTGGGAAATGTGAAACCCAGCCGCAAGACCAGGACCAATAATTAAAACAAAAAAAATTGCTGATTCTTCTTTGGATACTATTTACATTATTATTGTCTTCGTCTTTTTCGCCATGTTTATCATAACGCTCCAGCCTTCATCAGATGGTTGGAATGTCGAACTGAACCCTTTATTTCGCTCACTAGGGTAGACTGTTCTAGTCCAACGTGCCCTGTCTAATGGATGTCAGTTATCTCCTGTTAATTCCCCTCTGAAAGTTCTCCACTGCCTTAACCGGGTCCTTTGAACTCACATTCTTTGGGCCCTGTCACTGGATCTAACTAACGTCTTTATCCACTGTGCCATGTGTCCTTGAGGACATCTGTCTATGAATGTCTGGGTATTATAAACCTAATATCTTCAGCCATCTTTTTTTACCAGAGCTCATATTGCAATTTTTGTTGTTATTATCGCTTTTCTCTGGCATTCCTTATTTCTGGATCTCATATTGTATTCATTTCTATGCTTTGTTGGCTCAAGAGATTTTTGTGGCCTAGCATATGTGCCGATTCCTTAAGTTTACGAATTTTCCAATGGTGTTCTTTGTCTATGATTTCAACTTGAACCCAGAGAAGGCGGTGATCTCCCTTTTCTCTCCATATGTGGTCAGCTACGCCTGATTTTTCCACTTCCCATCGTGTTACAGCTTTCTGGTGTTCTTGAAACCTTACCTTAAAGGGCCGGCCTGTCTCCCCTTTATATTTCTTTCCGCAGCTTTTTTGGATTTTATCAAGGAGCTCAAGGTATATTGCAGGGACACTGGGTCATATATGACAGCAACATTCTAAGCATGGACGAATGATAAACTTATAGATATGCATGATAGATTCTGAAGAAAAAAAATGTCTCGCTCGGCACGGTGAACCGACTTTCTTGACAGCTGATCTAACAATGGATTCAATATAGTCTTTTCATTTCATGTCAGCTGAGAACGTTAGCCCGAAAAGGCACAACAAATCACTTTCTTGGAGTTTTTCAATGCGTATCATGCTGTTAAAATAGTCACTTCAGAAACCCGACATTAGTTTTATTACCTAAACATGTGAAAATATAATTTGATAGTTTTTGTTATAACTAAAGCATAAAATCTCTAAAAAGATATTTTTTTAAAAATCTGTTTTGGGTACACGTTCGTACAAGCCATTTCTTACCGTTTAAGGATAAAAACCACTTTAATATTATATGAGTGAAAATTCAAGTTTTACAACTAATGATGCTACATACAAATTACACAGAAAACATTCTTCAACGATTCAGATTAGTCTAATATGGTCTCAGTGTCATTTTCTTTTTATTTTCTTCTATTTCTATACTCTGAAAAGAGAAGAGAGAAGAAAAGGGGAAGAGAATGGAGAGAGAAATGTGAAGAGTGAAGAGAGAAGAATGAATGAAGAATGAAGAGAAGGGTGAAGAGAAGATGGCGCGAAGAGACGGGAAAAGGGAAGAGAGTAAAGATAGAAAAGTGAAGAGGAAAGAGAGACTAGTGAATAAGGAATAACAAAGAGAGAAGAATGAAGACTAAAAAAAAAAAGAATGATGAGAGAAGAATGAATAGAGGAAAGCAAAGAGAAAGAGGAAGACAGTGGAGAGAGAAGAAAGAAAAGCGAAGAGAGACGAGTGAGGAGAGAAAAGACAAAAATGAGAAGAGTAGAGTCAACAGAGAAAAAACAGAGAGAGAAAAGTGAACGGAGAATAACAAAGAAAGCAGAAAGAATACTGAAAAATTGAAGAGAGAAGAATGAATAGAGGAACGAAGAGAAAGAGAAAGAGGGTGGAGAGAGTGGGAGAAGAGTGAAGAAAGACGAGAAAAGGCAAGAAAGGGAAGAGAGAAAAGTGAAGTATGAAGAAGATAGAGAAAATAGTGAAGAGAGATCAATGAAGAGAGAAAGAAGAGTGGAGAGAGGAGAGTGAAGAGAGATCAATGAAGAGAGAAAGAAGAGTGGAGAGAGAGAGTGAAGAGAGATCAATGAAGAGAGAAAAAGAAGAGAGGAGAAGAGGAAGAGAGATCAATGAAGAGAGAAAGAAGAGTGGAGAGAGGAGAGTGAAGAGAGATCAATGAAGAGAGAAAGAAGAGTGGAGAGAGGAGAGTGAAGAGAGATCAATGAAGAGAGAAAGAGGAGTGGAGAGAGGAGAGTGAAGATTGACGAGAAAAGAGAAGAAATTGAAGAGAGAATTATAGGAGAAAACAAAGAGAGCAGCGCGAAGTATGAAGATTGAAGAATGAAAAGAGAAAAGAGAAGGGAGAAGAGAAAATGGAAAAGAGTGGCGAGAGAATAATGAAGAGCGAAGAAAGAAAAGTGAAAAATGGGGAGTGAAGAGAGAAGAGAAATGTGAAGAGAGAAAAATGAAGAACGGGAAAAGAGACGAAAAAAGTGAAGAGGAAAGAGAGAAGAGCGAAGATTGAAGAGAGAAAAGTGAAGAGAGAAGAGAAAATGGAAGACAGTGGAGAGAGAAAAGGGAATAGAGAATAACGAAGAGAGAAGATTGAAGAATAAAGAGAGAAGAATAAAAAAAAGTTAAGAGAGAAGTATGAAGAGAGAAAGCTAGAGAGTAATAAAGCGAAATACGTACAAGAAAAGAAAAGTAGGCATTGAAAAGAAAGACAAAGGAAGACAGTAGATAGAGTCAGATGGGGAAAGAAAAAAAATAAAAATAAAAAATAAAAGAAATCGAAATTAATGTGGAAATGGAATAGAACAAAGGAAAACAGGGAAGAAGAAACGAAAAACGAAAACTGATGAATACGTTAGAAGCGGCGGTTGTCGTCATCGTCGTCGTTTTTGTTGTCGGCAGTGGAAAGAAGACGGCCCTGCGCTGTTCACTGAGATGTCAGACCTGTTTTCATGTCAATCGATATTTCTTCAATGGAATTAGGTCGCTGATGTAGCGCTGTCCTAGTTAATCTAGCAGTAAGGAGAAAATATAGATCGGTTGAGGTCTGATCTCGGCTAGGGCTGGTCGAACGCAAGTAGAGAAGACACAAGAAAGAAGTAAAAATAAAATGTAAAGAAAAACAAATGAAAAGAGAACTGATGACGAAAGTATAAAAAGAAAAAAAAAATGACGCCTCGGGTCAGAAGACGAATAAGTTTCGAAGTGATACTAAAAAGAACGACAATCGAAAAAAGAAAAGAAATTTACGGAAAAATAGTAATACCGGTTTCTCGTTTCCTAGTACGCTTGCTGTTAGAATGTCTAGATAATCCCTGCTGCAGACACCTGTTCAGGCACACACATGCTTCTTCAATACACACAAAGTAAACCTAGAATGTCTAGATAATCCCTGCTGCAGACACCTGTTCAGGCACACACATGTTTCTTCAATACTCACAAAGTAAACCTAGAATGTTTAGATAATCCCTGCTGCAGTCACCTGTTCAGGCACACGCACGCTTCTTCAATACTCACAAAGTAAACCTAGAATGTCTAGATAATCCCTGCTGCAGACACCTGTTCAGGCACACGCATGTTTCTTCAATACTCACAAAGCAAACCTATTGGTTTACACTGCAATTATGCTGAGTGGACATTATTGTTTCTAGAAGTGCACATAACAATCTGTTAGGATCAGTACTTTAACATGAACCCTCAGTCACGGTGACTTATGAATTGAAGAACAAAGAAAAAATGCTGAAAGGAAAAATTGGCAGGTAAAAAAAAAAGTATAAACAGGAAAAAAAAAAAAAAAAAAAAGTAGATAAGAGCACATACGTAAAAAAATAACGAAGTTAAAGAAATTCTTCTTCCGTGTGCCGTGTCCCTTCAGGACGTGCATGATCATGATTCTCCACATCTTCCTCTTCTTTCGTACCAATGTTTGTCGTTTTGCTATCTCTTCTAATTCCTGTTCTGTCAGAAGCACGTTAGGTAGATTATTCGCTAAGAATATAAGCGAAGGGAAATGCTTTGCAATGTGGAGACGGAAGTTGTGAATTTTCCACCGGCAGCAGTTATCGGTGTTCGACCCCAACTAGAATGCGTTTCAAAGTAGGAAAGATTACAATTTCTGTGCCCTTATTTGATATTATGCCAAAGTAACGAAGGGCTTACTCTCAAAAAAAAAAAGAAGCTGAAATAAGACAGAATCATCCAGAGAGGAAATAGTTTAGCCATAAAAGCTACAGGGAAAGAAAGAAACAAAAATTTAAATTTTTGATAGATTGATGTCAGACGTTAGAAAACGGAATGGATAGTTGTGAACAAAAAAAAAGGATCAGTACACGGCATGAATTACACAACATGGACGTCAAAATTTAAACACGCCCCTGAAATTCGATTATCTATATAGTAACGGAAAATGGAACGTGTGGTACCGAAATTCGAATATGATTAGGGATAGTAAAATTTTTAATAAATTTCCTAATATATGAAGGGATCAAAAAATAAAATGAAAAACGAAGAAAAGTTTGTCGCCCTGCTCTCTAGTGTGAATCCTCTTTATATTGTAATGAAATATGGAACGCTCCATCACGAATGAAATTATTTCCAGCGAAAGATGGAGTTATATGGAATAATACTGGGAATACGATAGAAAGAGCATGTGGTAAATGACGAAGTTGGAGATTTTTTACTCACATAATGAGGAAAGAAGTGTCGGAGAGTTTAACACTCTCTTGTTACATCGAAAATTAACAAGCACTGAGTAAAAAGTTTATATATATAAATGAAGGGACTAGTATCCCAAAAGGGAAGAGGCGTCATTTCCTTTGATGTTTCCTTCTGGCGTCTTTGTTTCAATATTTCATTTTTCTTTCCTTTCTCTTCTTCTTCTTTACTTTGAATGTGATCATTGTTACAGTAATCAAAATAGCGATGATTTATTGATAATTTCATAGCAACAGGAATGATAATAAGAATCGTGTCAGTACGAATACGATGACTATCGAAATAATGATTCCGATAATGATTCTGAAATGATTTAATATTAATATTAATAATAAATAAATAAATAATAATAATAATAATAATAATAATAATAATAATGAGTCATATTAATATTAACATGAAACGAAGATAAAAATTATACTATTGATGATGATGATGATGATGATGATGATGATGATGATGATGACGACGACGATAATTTGTAATGACTGTAGAAATGAGGTTTAGGGTGGTGATGATTTCATATGAATGTAAATTGTAATGATGATGATGATTTTAAAGATGAGGTTGATGATGATTTGCAATAATGATGATGACAGCTGAAATATTGTTTTTACTCTGGAGATAAGTGAAAGTGGTTTTAACCGAGTTTATTTTTCTTTCTTTCTTTCTTTTTTGCATTTGTTCGTTCATTCGTTCATTCAATCTTTCGTTCTTTCTTTCATTATAATGTCTCTTTATTTCTCTTTTCATTATTTCCGTTTTCATTCTTTCTCTTTTCTTCTCTTTCTTTATTTCTTTCTTTTAGCTTTTCGTCTTTGTTTCTCCTTTTATTCTCTACTACTTTTTCTCTCCTTCTTTTTCTTTCTCTCGTTTTTCCTTTCTATCGTTCTTTTTTCCTTTCTTCTTTTCGTCTTTATTCCTCTTTTTATTCTTAACTGCCTTTTCTCTTCTCTATCCTTTTCTTTCTTTCATTCGTTTTTTCCTTTTTCTTGTACTTTCTTTATCTCTGTCTTTTTTGTACACTATCTGTTATCGCTATTCTTCCTCTTTCTTACTTTTCAATTTTCCCCTTTATTCCTTCTTTTCTTTTTTTCTTTCTTGCTTGCTTTCTTTTCCGTTTTATTTTTGTTCCCTTTTCTCTCCTTCTATTTGCCGCCTCTTTTTCTTTTTCTATGCCCACTTCTATCTGACGCACATTCCTTCTTTTAAAACTTATTTAACTTATACAATATGACGAAATAAGAAGAAACAGGCCAATTAGAAAGGCCAGAAAAGTTAGTTGAATCATTCAAGGGTTAAAAATAAAACTCCCAAACGAGACACTATCGGAAAATGCATTTCAAGCCATCGTCTGAGGCAAATAGGTTTTGAGATACGCAAATTATATCTTCCATGGAAGTCTGAGAAGGAAACGTATGGGATTGTAGCAGGTTGGCAAACAACAAAACAACATTTTGCATATATTAATTCCCACAGAGTAAAAATAAAACATGGAACGACGGACTGTCTCGCCGGGGCATCTGGACTCTTGAGGTATATAAACAGATAATGAAAGAGAAGCAGTATAAATTTACTCCGGTAGACTAATAAATGGCAAAAGGCCATATTTTATGGAGTATTCATTTAAGAAAAATACAGGTAAAAAACATGCTTATACATCTGACGTATTATACAAATAGAAGAATTTACCTATGTCATTAGAAATGACATATTTCTTTAATTTTAAAGGTAAACAATTATTATTACTGCGAAATAAAAAAAAATAATCTTGAGATTAAAGATAAGTAAAGATATAAATGGATTATCGCTATTCTTTAATATAACAGAAAATTTTCATGATGTCATCAGAAGAGCACAGTGCATAGGTAATTAGTCTATATTTAGTATACTCTTCTGGGGACGTAGAAAACTTTTAGAAAGCAAAATACAGGGTGCTACAAAAGTAACACTCTTTTTTTTTATTTCGAATTGAGGTATATAGAATGATGTGGAGCAATTGAGTGGCCTTCATGATCACCAGACCAAACACAGACTTTTTCTTGTGGGTTTTACTGAAAGATCTTCTTTATAGACTCAAACAGAAAACATATTCCTGGATTAAAACAAGCAATTTCATGTAAGTTTTCTGAAATTAATGTAGAAATGTGTCAAATGGTTTGTAGAAGTGTTACTGGTAGGGTCCAGCATTGTTTTGAATATAAAGGAGAGCATTTTGAACATGTTAAATAGTTTGTTAATCTTAACAAATCATGTTCTTTTGATATGATAACCTATAAATTTTAGGTCAGCATTCAAGGAATGTCACCCATTTGAAAGAATACCATGCAGTGTCTTTAATATTCTGAGGGTTCAGCAGCAACGACGAGAGCTTATAGAACAAGGAACAATTTAAAATTGGATCCTTTTGCCCTATGGACATTTACTCGTCTGTTAGAAAATTTTGGAACCACAAAGACACTGAATAATATTCCTTCAATTGGGAGACATTATATAAAGACATTGCATAATATTCCTTCCAGTGGGAGACATTATATAAAGACATTGAATAATATTGCTTCAATTGGCAGGCATTATATAAAGAAACTGCATAATATTCCTTACAGTGGGAGTACATTATTATAAATATATGTGTCAATCGTTAATCTCGAGAGACCATGGATCTGCGCCCCAAAGTGTTATGCCTCAGCTGCTGATGGCGGCGCAGCGTCTGTTATAGCTGTACAGGCCCACACGGGAGTGACAGTCTCGATTGCTACCAATGCACGTGAAGACTCTCACCTCCGATGTCGCTGTGTTGTTTTCTTTCCTTCGTGAACGTTTCAACCCGTCGGCAAGACTCCGTTTTCTCCTCTCCTCTCTCCAGCCCTCGCTGTAAATCGCGTCTCCAGCGCGTGCGATCGTTGATAACGTTTTCTTACTTCTCGATGTCCATGTACATCGCCTTCATGTCATTTTTGAAGATGTCCCTGAAGCGAAGATGCGGTCGACCTTGTGCCCTCTTGCCGCTGGTCATTTCCCCGGCCAGAAGGATCTTCGGAATCCCACCATTAGTAGACTGTTGCTTCCCTTGTTTTGCCGTCACGGTGAGGCGACCCTCGAGTATACTCTCTAAGGCGCCGGTCTGGGCAGGGTATATATATATATATATATATATATATATATATATATATATATATATATATATATGTGAAGAAATATACTCTTAAATAATATTTATGGGATAAAGTGCTCAATATCAGAGATAGAGCGTGTGTAAATATAAAAGTTAACATTGAAGTCAACACTTAGAGGAAATATATAGGTTGAGTTATAAGTAATTTCCGATTTGAGGAACCAATTGTAATGACGAATATATCATCCTAATTATACATAGTAGTCAAGAATAAATATGGAGTACACTAACATATCTTAGTTCTCGCGTACACCGTGGATTTAAGGGAAAATGTTGGCCTCCTCCATGTCAACGCACGCCTGCTGTCCTTGTGCTATTTTTGTACACCAATAAAAACTTTGAGACACTCTTGGTGTGCTATGCTCCACCTGCCTTATTCATCTGATCTTGCCCTAATCGATTATTACGTTTTTCGATCGCTCCTTTTTTCATAGAAATCAATTTGACGTATAATCTACGCCCAGGCTTTTTCCCTATTTCACCTTTCTTAACAGAATTACTACTCTCCTCTCCCAAACAAACGTATCAAGAAATCAAAAGAAAATGGTTGGATCCGTCAATACAGCAATAAAAACAATATCTCCACACGTGATATTAATTGGCGTAATTTCAATTAACGGTATGAAAATAGCGTTCTCTAAATTCCTCCAGTTGCTAAGGACATTTTGTTTTTGTTATTATTAGTTACTTTGTTTAATAAATTCATTTCGTTTTTGCCTTGAAAAAATCGACATTGGACGAAACGTGTCGGCTACCATTACAGTTTTCCTATTGTCTTTTACATTTATATATATATATATATATATATATATATATATATATATATATATATATATATATATATATATACTGACTCTCCCGTCGAATTCGATGTATGAGGTCAAGCACATAAGTTCCTAGGAACCGATAGCACATGTGATTATAGTGGTGAAGGTTTTGTGCAGAACCATCCACACATTTTGAAGGGTCGAATACAGAGACCTGGTGCACTACGTTCCACAAGGTCCCCAAACGACTTTCCGCAGGTTTTGAATTCAGTTGTCATTCTTCTAGAGAAAGGTTCATATATATATATATATATATATATATATATATATATATATATATATATATATATATATATATACGTGTGTATATTTAATTTCACCTTTATAAGTATAAGAATAGGTTTCAAATGCATTGATATATAGTCTTAACCTATAATTATGTTAACACCGGGAGAGCATATTTTAATAATTTTAATAAGCATCAATTATTTCTATTGCAACTAACGACGGTTTTTTTTTATGCAAATAAGGGTGTAATCCCCCTTGATATATAGCGTGTTTACGTAAATTCAAATTATTCAAAAAAATTTTTTAATTTTTCGCCTTTCGAACGATATAAATTATAAATACTTCTAATATTATAGACAACAATAGCAAAATGAAAAAGTCTTAACACCCAATTTTAAATCAACACCACGTGACCGCGAATTTTATAACGCTTTAATGGTAAGTGAGTATTTTGCACCTGAAGATTGCGTGTTTGCATGAAACTCCGAGAGGTGCTATAGACGTAGGATATTATGTATATTCACTAATATATAATTAATAGCTTTGTTATATAACAATGAGTACTGTTTTAATACACATGAGAAAAATATATATGTACGTGCAAGTATATGTGCGCATACATATGTTTTTTTCGTCATAGCCCTCCAAAAATCGATCCGTCTACTCGTCAGGAGATACCAGCAATTGACTGTTTATTTTCTTGTTTTTCGTCAATTATATATTGAGTTAAATTATTGATGTATGTTTTCATTGGTGCAAAGTCGAATTTTTCTTCTTTCATTGTGTGTCTGTGCGTGTGCATGCGCGTGTGTGTGTGTGTGCATGCGCGTGTGTGTGTGTGCATGCGCGTGTGTGCGTGTGCCCGTTTGCAACTAGGAAATAAAATTTGCAAAAGCTTTTATGTTGACCTGTTTCGCCGATCATCAGAAAAAAAAAACGGTTTTTATCTCAAGTAAATGTACATTAGTGCAACAGAACGTGATTTGCGCAAATCAATGAAGGCTTGATTTTTTTTTTTTTTTTTTTTACCTTGAGTGCATCGTTTTTGCAATTAGGTTTTAGCGGGATTCTTCAGTTTATCGTCTGTTCTTACTAAACTGACGTTGAAATAATGTGGAAGACGAAAACGATATAACAAACGAAAATTGTGATGAAATTTTAAATCAAACGTTCATATGCTTAACTTTATTCTTTTGTTGTACCGTAGAGTTATTTGATACTAGCAGGAGAGCCCGGTGTTGCCCGGGAATGTAACAGTAAGAGATAGATCAAGTATCGACCATCATAAAAACTGAAAAATAAAATTGAGAAAGATTATTGTTTAAGGTTGACGGACACGCATGTCTTAATTAGTTTTTTTTTTTTTTTTTTTTACGAATTGGTCAAACTCAAACAAAAACATTGTTTTCAATCGTTATGGATCTACCGATTGAATAGAATTTTATTATAAACAATTGCCTTGTAAATGGAATTTTTAAAGCATTCTGAATGTAAAAATAAAGAAAAAAGTGTGCAAGACAATAAGAAACACTACCTGCCAAAAAAAAGTGAAGTTTTGTTGAAATCGGTTGAAAAATGTAGAAAATCCGATCCCATATATAAACGAACACACACGCACACACAAACAACCTGGGTTTTATAATAAGTATACCTTGATATGAGTTGTCTTCCTTTCATTCTCGCGACAGCGATGCTTCTTAATCGTGTTTTCAAATTCATTTCGTGCAAAAACAATTGTGTTTTTTCAATTTTTGGCGCTGTCAGAACCACCGCCGGGTAATTTTACGGAGTTCTGTGAAGTTTTGTTGAAATCGGTTGAAAAATGTAGGAAATCCGATCCAATATATAAACGAACAGACATACACACACACAACCTGGGTTTTATAATAAGTATGATAATCTCCATTAAGCTGGTGAAGTGATTTAATCGGCGAAATTTATCAACATAAAATATTTCCATACGCACACACACACACACACACGTACATAAATATATACATGTTGATTGCCCCATCTTCACAGATGATTGCCGTCTTGCCAATAATACCTACATTCAATCTAGATCATTGTTTCCTCTCGAATGACTTCGAAAGTGGCTCCATCGCCAAAGGAATTTAAGAAAAGATGCGATAACACATAAGATGAATTAACATGGCATCTGTACATCAGTGGATTATAGTGATGTAGGCTTGTACAACCCCTACACCACTCTCTGAGTGACTTGCTTCCAGTGACAAGCTATTGCAAGATAACTGGTAGCTACTTCGATCGCAGGTTTTTCCGTGTGTCCCTCTCACAAAAAGCAATGACTTGTCGAAAGATGCTTTCAGCCACAAAGGTTACGATGCCACTAGCCACCAGATACTGGACAGACACATCATGGATTTATACAAATTCATTATTTGCCCATAGTTGGAACCCTAACAACAGGTGCTACCACCCTGGGTCGAGGTGGACCTGGGAACAGCAGCAATTGAAAGGTGGTTCCACGCTCTTTATGACCGCCCGATCAGAAAACTTGCTGCCGGATGTAGTTTATCGTCATACATCATAATATATCGTTATACATCGTCATATCATAAATATGTACATAAACGCATACATACATACATAATGTATGAATCCATCTCTTCTCTCTCTAGTTATTAGTAAATAGCAGGACTTAGAATGTTCGAATTCAGGCCGGTAAATGTTAACCTATTAACTTAAACATTTGTATCGATAAAAAGAACGTTTGAACATAAAAAATGTCTTGAATAATTGTCGGACTTTGTCCATTTCATAATGTATATATATATATATATATATATATATATAAGCTGGTGAAGTGATTTCTATAATTCTATCTTTTACATAATTTTGTTAAAACAAAATTACAGCCTCTTTCGATTCCCTTCCCTCTCCCCCTCTCTCCTTGCCGTAACACTCATTTGGATATATCTGTATTACTGTCGTCTGTCTCCTTTCTCTTTTGCATTTTTCCTTTTCTTTTCTCCCCACTCCTCTCCCATTCCTATATATCATTTCCGTTAAGTTAACCATCTAAATAGGTCAAGGTTCGGTCACTCCTCCTACCCCAATATGAAGCATGCTTAAGAGAGATATGAAATTAACCCCTCCCTATACTCTACCTTGTCTCTTTAACTACAACTCTCCCCCCACCTGTTAAATTACAAAAACTACACTACCCATCAATTTCTAATCCCATTTTTCCTTTCATTTCGTTGTTGGAATTGTTATATGGTCATCCGGAGTCCTTTAAAAAGGATTTTGGTGAAATAAATTATTGTAATGGTACCTTAAAGTGGTCTGTTTTTCAATAAATATATATATATATATATTAAATATATACTTCATATATATATATATATATATATATATATATATATATATAAAATTTTACTTATGAGAATAGCTTTCAAATTTTTGTATCCCTTATCAGGAAAGCACATACTATATAAAATCTATTTCCGTTTAAGTAAAATATTCTTTCGAATCTATGTTGACTCGCCTTATTTTCGTAGCTGAAATATAAGCACAGCAATTTTTACATTGATTTTCTTTTTAATCCGAGTTTACTGTAAACGTTATTTTTAGTGTGTGCAATGGTTTGAATTGACATCTTTGTGTGTATTGTGCAAAGTAAAAATACACACTGGGATGTTTATGAAACCCCAGCCGGTGTAGTTTCTACACTTTCTTAGTCTTCATAAAAGAAAGACTGTAAGAGCACTAGAAAAACTGGATAAAATCTTATAAAAATTTCCTTGTCTATCACATTATTGAGACTATGACGTCTACCGACAGGATTCTTAAGTCACTTGGACGAACCAGAATTTGTTGAGACTTGGGTCCGTTGTTTTGCAGCCCAGGCGAGGGCTCAAAAATTTAGTGGCGGATAAAATGAAATAACAGACCTCTTTCTAGTTTTGGCAACCCCTCTTTTTGGAAAAGCCGAATACAGAGAACTTCTGCACAACTTACCCCAAGGTTCTCAAACGACCCTCCTTATGTTTTCAAATCGAAGTTATCTACTGCCTTGGGTGGCAGCTATTCTACGAGAACCTAGACTAGTTGCCACCCAAGATAGTAGAGCCCAGTCTATCGTGCTATTTATCCATAGCTGGGGGAAAGAGACGGATTCGTATCTTTCCTCATTGTATTTTCACGTAAGTGAATGTAACGATTCCCAATCCAATATATACTAAATATAAGGATGTGCAGGTGGTGTAATGGTTAAAGGCACGCAACGATAAATCGGCAATGTCATTTCGAATTTTCTCCGAAACCGTCATATTCAATTTCGCACAAATATCTTTAGGAAAGGCATGAATCGATCTATTCTTATCTAGTGTGTATGCATGCATTATTACATGTAATAGGGGAGACTTAAGTCTTTAGCCGTGGTTGGCAACCAGTATAGGGGAAAGAAAACGCTAGATTCAATACCGTGTGTCGCTAGTGTGACATATACTTGAACTGTAACTAAAGTCCTCTCAGTATAGTTGCAATATAAACAACATGTTTGTTTTGGGTGTTGAAGAAACATAAATTATCCGGAGCTGAAGATGAGAAATTATACTGATTTACAGTTATGCCTTCAAGTCGAAAGAGCTCGAGATTGACCTTAAACCCCCTACTGAGTCAGGTTGTGACACAAGGTCGTTTTTTATTTATTTATTTATTTAACGTGGGGACCCGAGGGTTTCCACTCGAGCCACTGGTCAAAGCTGGCCTTAGCTTGTCAAAGCTTGTCTAAGCTGAACATAGCCGGTCATACCACAGCTACGTAACAGATGTTACGCATCGTTTAGAGCGAAGGGGGGGCGCAAGAGAGAAGAGAAGGCCTCCGACACGGAACAGATACTACAACTGCAGCGTCTACTCCG